>JAUIMM010000682.1:1150000-1395000 GCA_031769625.1 Taudactylus pleione
GTGTAACAACGTGCTTCTGCACAGTGTAACAACGTGCTTCTGCACAGTGTAACAACGTGCTTCTGCACAGTGTAACAACGTGCTTCTGCACAGTGTAACAACGTGCTTCTGCACAGTGTAACAACCTGCTTCTGCACAGTGCAACAACCTGCTTCTGCACAGTGTAACAACCTGCTTCTGCACAGTGTAACAACGTGCTTCTGCACAGTGTAACAACGTGCTTCTGCACAGTGTAACAGCGTGCTTCTGCACAGTGTAACAGCGTGCTTCTGCACAGTGTAACAGCGTGCTTCTGCACAGTGTAACAACCTGCTTCTGCACAGTGTAACAGCGTGCTTCTGCACAGTGTAACAGCGTGCTTCTGCACAGTGTAACAACCTGCTTCTGCACAGTGTAACAACCTGCTTCTGCACAGTGTAACAACGTGCTTCTGCACAGTGTAACAACCTGCTTCTGCACAGTGTAACAGCGTGCTTCTGCACAGTGTAACAGCGTGCTTCTGCACAGTGTAACAGCGTGCTTCTGCACAGTGTAACAGCGTGCTTCTGCACAGTGTAACAGCGTGCTTCTGCACAGTGTAACAACGTGCTTCTGCACAGTGTAACAACGTGCTTCTGCACAGTGTAACAGCGTGCTTCTGCACAGTGTAACAACGTGCTTCTGCACAGTGTAACAATGTGCTTCTGCACAGTGTAACAACCTGCTTCTGCACAGTGTAACAGCGTGCTTCTGCACAGTGTAACAACCTGCTTCTGCACAGTGTATCAACGTGCTTCTGCACAGTGTAACAACGTGCTTCTGCACAGTGTAACAACGTGCTACTGCACAGTGTAACAGCGTGCTTCTTCACAGTGTAACAGCGGGCTACTGCACAGTGTAACAGCGGGCTTCTTCACAGTGTAACAACGTGCTTCTGCACAGTGTAACAACGTGCTACTGCACAGTGTAACAGCGTGCTTCTGCACAGTGTAACAACGTGCTTCTGCACAGTGTAACAACGTGCTTCTGCACAGTGTAACAGCGTGCTTCTGCACAGTGTAACAACGTGCTTCTGCACAGTGTAACAACCTGCTTCTGCACAGTGTAACAACGTACTTCTGCACACTGTAACAACGTGCTTCTGCACAGTGTAACAACGTGCTTCTGCACAGTGTAACAACGTGCTTCTGCACAGTGTAACAACCTGCTTCTGCACAGTGTAACAACGTGCTACTGCACAGTGTAACAACGTGCTTCTTCACAGTGTAACAGCGTGCTTCTGCACAGTGTAACAGCGTGCTTCTGCACAGTGTAACAGCGTGCTTCTGCACAGTGTAACAGCCTGCTTCTGCACAGTGTAACAACGTGCTTCTGCACAGTGTAACAACGTGCTTCTGCACAGTGTAACAACGTGCTACTGCACAGTGTAACAACGTGCTTCTGCACAGTGTAACAGCGTGCTTCTGCACAGTGTAACAGCGTGCTTCTGCACAGTGTAACAACGTGCTTCTGCATAGTGTAACAACGTGCTTCTGCACAGTGTAACAACGTGCTTCTGCACAGTGTAACAACGTGCTTCTGCACAGTGTAACAACGTGCTTCTGCACAGTGTAACAACATGCTTCTGCACAGTGTAACAACGTGCTTCTGCACAGTGTAACAATGTGCTTCTGCATAGTGTAACAACGTGCTTCTGCATAGTGTAACAACGTGCTTCTGCATAGTGTAACAACATGCAGAAGCATGTTGTTACACCGTACCCGGCCCACGTATTGGATTTCTGCGGAGAACATCGAGGGACATAAAGGTGAGTATTGGATCTTTCTTTACAGGTAATTCGATGGGATACTTTACGTTGACAAGGGGACGGGAACAGCTGGAAACAGGTGAGTATGTGTAAGTGTGTTTATGGATGCATTAAAGCTTTATTTTCATGGTGTGTTGTGTTTTATTAACCATTTATTTACAGGTGAACTACAGGTACCAGTGGGCTCTTAATGCCCCGCATGCTGGTACTTGTGGTTCTCCAAGTACCAGCATGCAGGGGAGGCTTGCTGGGACCTGTAGTTCCACTGTAAAGACAATGATGATAAATCTAATTTTTACACTACACTTTACACTATCAACCCGCCACCCACCACCCAAGGGGTGGCGTGGATACCCCCGGGCAATCAGCCTAGGCCAGGGGTGCCCTGGTGAGGGTGACCCCTTTATTGGGGGGGGTCACCAACTCCCCAGGGATCCCTGGCCTGGGCTGACTAACGGTCAGGGCTGATGCTGCAGCTGGGGGCCCCGGTGAAAGGGCACCCCTGGCCTTGGCATAGGTCCCCCGTTAGAAAGGGTCCATGGCTGGTTTTAAATATCTGTATATTTAAAACCAACTCTGTCCCTGCTGCATTGTGCTGGTTCTTAAATTACAGTGGATACCTACACATTTTTTCCCTGTAATGTTAAGAACCAGCACTAGCTGGCATGTCCAGGGCTGGTTAGTGTTTTTTTTTTGGGGGGTGGGGGGCCTCGCGTAATTTTTTGAAGTAAATTAACCCTATTTTATCCATTTACAGAAAGAAACATATACAAATTACAATGATTTGTGTATGTTTCTGAGCATCTTGCAGCTCAGGGGGTGAGAGTTTGAAAAGTGATTTTGACAGAGAGTTTGTTCCTATCTCACCCGAGCTTGTCATCCCGATTTTTGGTAAATTTGAGAGATGTATGTTTTAGGTCAATAGTACTTCCGATTTGGCCGGATGGTGATAAGATTTGAGATTGCTATCTCATCCGAGTTTTATGAGTGAGATGAGAGAAATCTCTCTCTAACTCATCCAACTTTGCCTTTAGTAAATTTGCAAGCAGGGAAAAAAATCAATAAATCACCCGAGATGGTCATCTCGACCTATCTCGATTGTTAGTAATTTTCCCCCTAAGAGGTAATAGCCAGTGTTTTGCCGGCAGCCACAACATTTTGGCAATGTAGCTGCTAGAATTGGAGCAGCAATATTTTTAAAAGGCAAAACCACCTCCATTAAAATACATACGTAGATTCGGTGCCCAAACCTAATGTAGAATAAAATTAGAATATTGGCCCTCATTCAGAGCCGTTCGCTATTTGCGGTCGTTCGTTTAAAAACAAGGGGTGGCTATTCAAATGATCCGTACGCACATTGCAGTCTGTTCACACCTCTAAGTCTGAACGAACGAGCAAAACATACGCTCGTTTATTTGTTAAAAACGCCCCCTGGCCGCTCGCACCATACGTCATGTCCGCTATTTATTAGATTAATCGAGTA
Source organism: Taudactylus pleione (assembly GCA_031769625.1). Classification (NCBI taxonomy): domain Eukaryota; kingdom Metazoa; phylum Chordata; class Amphibia; order Anura; family Myobatrachidae; genus Taudactylus; species Taudactylus pleione. The sequence continues at coordinate 1,153,270 of JAUIMM010000682.1, forward strand.
CATCGACCAGCGTATGAACTGCTCGCTATTCTTGTGGTTGGTGTTTGCTACCACAAATTTGCGAGCAGTTCTGGCTATAAAATAACCCAGTGACGTGGTCAATGACGCTGCTGTTTTAAATATACACACCCATAAAACGCCCGTTTTGACCTTTAAGCACGCCTGCGTTCGGATCTCCACTCCCCATTTTCAAGCACCTTCCCCTGTTACCACCCACATACGCCTCATTCTGTCACTCAAAATAGCAGGCCCTCGCTATATTGCGTACCAACGATTTTCGGCCGCACTGACTGGTTCGTGCATGTGTACTAAAAACCGTACGCATGCGCAGATGTGCAAACATCGCTCGGAACGAGCGTACTGCCGCTAACGAGCGGCTCTGAATGAGGGCCATTGTTTCTTTTTAATTTTGTAAATTAAGGAAGAATGAAGGAATAGTGCTTTTTGCCTATTTTGGGGCAGATAGTAAATAAATGGAGCTGGACTGGATAAAGAACAGAAAAAGGGTTTAAGTAACAAACTAAAACACATTTTAAAAGTAGAAAACATTTTAAAAAGTAGAACAAAAATAATTGATTTGGGAGAGCATTATTTAATAAATGACACATACAAAATGGTGTGGTATGATATGTCGACATAAGTATAGTCCCTGGTGGCCCAGTGGTTACTTACCTGCTTCTGACGGCTGCAGCGGGTATCACCACGGCTTCCGGGTCTCGGCAGTCATGTGACTGTCACTTCCGGGTCTGACCTCCGATGCTCCAGTATTCCAGTGAGTATTTCTCCCCTTTCCCTAACCCTAATCCCTACCCGTGACCCTCCCTCTAGTGCAGGGGTGGGTAATGAGCGGTCCTCCACCTGCTGGTGAACTACACATCACAGCATGTCCTGCAAATGTTTTGGCATGGACAAATAGCAAAACTGTGACAGGACATGCTGGGATGTGTAGTTCTACAACATCTGGGGAGCCGCTTATTGGCCACCCCTGCTCTAGTCCCTAACCATAATGTTGAGATTCTGAGAATGCCGACATTTCACACATCAACATATACTTGCCAATATTTTGCTCCCTACTTCCGGGATGGAGCTGTCGGGCATTGTCGGTGGGGGGCGGGTAGCGGTAAAAAAGAGGGTGTGACCTGCAAATTATGTTAATTTGGGGCCGGGGCTTCGGGCGTGACAGTGCGATTGCATCATCGTGGCCCCACCCCCTCTTCACGATGGCGATATTAATAGCATTGTGAAGCAGGGGGTGGGGCCACGATGACACGATTCGGCGCAAATTGCTTCACCAGCCCCCTGTTGCCGGGGATTTACACTGTAACCGCGGGGGGGGGGGGGCTGGACAGGTCACCGGGGGCTAGGAAGCTTGCCTGCCCTTCCGGGGGGCAGGAGCGGCACCCAATTTTTGGTAGGCTCCCGACCGAATCGGGAGGGTAGACAAGTATACATCAACATTCTGAGAATGACAACATGTTTCCTGTTGACATTTTATCAATATCGACGTAACTGTCAACATTATGAATGGCAACATTTCAATGGACAACATTACCCAGGGACAGAGCTATAAAACATGGGACTGCTGCTGGGAAATAAGGGCTAGTTGGTAATTATTGTATACATAGTTAATACTATCAAAATGCTCATGGTAACGTTTAGTCATATTTTTGTGTGCAGCAATGAAGGAGTTAAAGCATGAATCCTATGGCCCACGTGTAACGTTACCTCTTCCTGAGTCAGGTGACAGTGGGACAATGCAGGAGCCTGGCCTGCTGTCTCTAAGGGACAACACCAGACAATGAATGGGGACAGACTGGTGACAAAGGGAACATTGTTTCCAGTCTGTGGATGAAACTCATCACAGAACTGTGACGTGTAACTTTATCCTACACGTGCCTGGTATTACAGAGACCAATATGGGAATCCTCCCTAGGTCCAGTCTGGGAAAGGAACACGCAGAGTAATGAAAAGGAGAGAGAACAGGGGTGCTCCTGTAGAAACACAGTAGGGCACAGTCCATCCATGCATTCATACAAACGTAGGGCCTGATTCAGAGTTGGGAAAAGAGTAAGATAGAGCAAGCAGGGGTGTTTCTAGAGAGGAGGGGGCCAGTGTGCAGTCTCCGACAAGGGCCCCCTCCTATCTGTCCGGCGGCCAGCAGCGCACTGAGTTGTGCGCGGCCAACGCTGGAGTTATAGACTCTGGGCACTAGAGTGTGCCCAGAGTCGATAGAGTATGCGCAGGTCACAGGGAAAATGGCAGCGGCGGCCATTTACTCTGTACTGCGCATGCGCAAATTACGGGAAAATGCCCGTGGATGGCGATTTTCCAGTCGTTTTTACAGCGCTGGACCCCCACGCCGACGTTGGACTCCAGAGAGGTAATACTATGGGTGCAGGGTGTGCGGTGCCGGGCCCCCTTGGACTCAGTGGCCCGTGTGCCCCGCACACTATGCACCCATTATGGATACGCCCCTGAGAGGAAGTAACTGTGCACCTTGGTAAAACCATGCTGCACTGTAGTTAGGGCATACTGTATTTAAAATGTTCAGAGAGATGTAGATTTGGGAGGCGTAGGTCCAAACTGACATCTAAATTGCAGTTTAAAAATAAAGCTGCCCAGCACTTGTGGGCTACATGCAAAAGCAGTCAGTATTTAACCCACATGCAAAAAAATTTATGTATTTGCACCCCTTGCATTGGAACATGGTTTGTCCAGCTACATAGAGCCTTGCGTGCACTGCTGCAAGCAGATTCCCGATTATCGGGAATCTGTGCGTACGCTGGACCCATTCTGTGAGTATGCAGAATGCGTCCTGCTACGATGCAAGCAAGCCCTTGAATGCATCTGCCTGATTGACAGGCAGATGCATTTAAGGGACGGGGGCGGCCGGCATTCCCGGAAATGGGGTGTGTCCGCCCCGTGCTCCAGGAGTGGCCAGCCCAGGGACTGCATGGACGTGCGCAGTCTGCTGGGCTCGAAAGCTGGCCAGCCTGTGTGAGCTGAGGCTTACTCAGATGGCCGGCCACCCCGCACCATCCACCATTGCGACCATCGACCACTGATGCTTGTGATGGTGATCTCAGCCTGCGACCTCGGTACCAGTGATGGGTTCGCAAATACAACAGGGGGTGTCATACACCTCCTGTTGCGTTTGCATTATTGCAAGGATCACAACAGCAAAGCTACCTGCGCGATCCTTACTGAATCAGGCCCATAGTTACTTGCTGATTATTATGCTGGGTACACACTGGCAGATATATTGGGCAATCAAATGATCGGCCAATATATTGGGTGCCCATCGGCCAGTGTGTACCAGCGATATGCCTGTGAACAACGTTGTTAACAGACATATTGCATCGGCTGTGCTGTACAGCTGATGCCCAATATATCTGCAGATATATTGGGGCACCATGCTGTCTGTACGGATGGACAGCCGACCGCTCATACCCTTGCAGTGACAGCCGCGGGCAGCGGGACCCACCGCCCTTCAACACAAAGAACACAGATAATGGTTGTTCAGTGTGTACGAACAACCATCATCTGCAGGTATTTATCTGTTTAGTGTGTACCCAGCTTTACTCTATTCCCAAATTGGAATCAGGCCCATAGTCCAAAGTGCAGGGCACTCGCCAGGCTTGAAGACAAACAGTAAAAAAGAGTTTATTCTTCCAGTTTAATGCATTTATGCATAGACAGACAGACAGACAGACAGACAGACAGACAGACAGACAGACAGATAGATAGATAGATAGATAGATAGATAGATAGATAGATTGACAGACATGAGATAGATAGATAGATAGATAGATAGATAGATAGATAGATAGATAGGCAGACAGACAGATAGATATGAGATAAATATAAGATAGATAGATAGATAGATAGATAGATAGATACAGAACCGTAACTAGACTTTTTGGTGCCAGAAAGAGCATTGTCACCCCCCTCATCTTTCAAAGGGACATAATGCACCCAAAAAAGGGGAATGGCCTCATGAGGAAGGGCCAGGGAAGAGATAGGAGAGGCCAGGAGATGCTGGGGTGAAATAAGAGGAAGCTACAAGTGAGAATGATAAACAGAAAATTGACAGGCTCAAACTGCGCCCCCTGACCTGTGGTGCCCTGTGCGATGGCACCGGCCGCACTACCCTAGCTACGGCCCTGGATAGATAGATAGATATGAGATAGATAGATAATATTTGTATTCATTTATTTATTTATTTTGCAACAATTGAAACCAAAATTCCCTGTGTATAAAGTATAGACAATACAGCTTGGAGTGTCTATAACATATACAGTGTGGTGAGTGCAGAGCTTCTGTGATTTTTATTTGTACAATGTGGTCACAGACCACGTGCATCCCAGATCTAGGAGTGGTGAGTGCGGTGGATTAATGCCTTTTGTTTATTTGATTCATTTTTTTAAATAATAAGTAACTATGCTAACCCTCTCCCCTCTGCCTCTAACAATAACCCTACCTTCTTGCAACCTAAACCTAACCCTTCGCACCCTGCACCATAACCCTCCCCCTTAGTGCTAACCCTAACCTCCCACAGTGGTGTCTAAACCTGACCCCCCTATCCGTAGCCTAACCCTAAACCCCTACCCCCCCAGAGCCTAACCCTAAACCCCTACCCCCCAGAGCCTAACCCTAACTACCCCTGTGATGCCTAACCCTAACCCCCCCCCCTGCGCGGCTGGCACCTAACCAGGCCCCGCTATACTTACTGTACATTCGAGATTCCGGCGTCGGTGTCCAAACTGGCGTTGGGATTTAGGCACCTATGTTTAGTCCTGGGATCGGGATTCCGAAACTGGGATTTCAACAGCCGGCATCCCCACCCAATGCAAACTGGCCTGATGCGGAACCATTCCCCCTTAATTGGCACAGCCTTGACCCCGACCTAAGATGAAGGCTGGGTCCCCCCCTAAGGAGATGACCAACCTTCCGCTATCAAAATGAAAATGCCACCCAGGCACTTTTACGCCATAATAGGCTGCCCAGAAGCACTGCTTCCCACCAAAGTCCGGTGCATTAGTAAAAGGAGCCAGCGCCCGAAATCTATCCCATTGAAAACGAAACAAGGCTCAAGCAATCTCGTTTTCCACACCTGGAATGTGACGAACCCGGAACTCTATATTCTTGCATAAACACAAAAGGGTTAAAAATGGAAACAAAGATAGGTGGTGGGTCCCTGAGCGCACAACCAGTAAGCAGCTGGTGGTCACTAAAAAAGGGGGTAACCCTTACCCCAAAGATATAAGGTCAGAATGCGCTACAGGTACAATTGATCACAACTTTCTCCAGTAATCAGTGGCAAGTTGAACTTTATTCTGAAGAATATTTCAATAGCATAAAACCATAATGATAAAAATGAATAAAAGAAATATACATATATATCATCAAAATAGCATAGAACACAGGAGCTCATTCAGACCCGCTCGCTAAGATGCTAGGATCAAAGAGGAGGAAGCTACAACTGAGAATGATAATAAACTGGAACACTGACAGGCCCAAACAGCGAACAGCGCCACCTGCTCTGCGGTGCTCTGTGCCATGGCACATGTCGCACCACCCTAGTTACAGTCCTGCAATAACCATGGGGCACCAGTACCGTGGATAGATAAAGTGCACCGAGCTCAATAAGCTCCTTTAAGTCATACAAGGTAAAAAACGATAGTCCATACCATATAATGGTGGTGAGTGTCAATCTGGGTTAAGGAACAGGGGTTCCAGACACCACCCTAGTCCAGACACTCACAAGCTTAAAGGTAGGTAATAGTTGGTAAATACTGCACACCAGCGAAATGGTGTGACTAAAAGGAGCTATTTGAGGTGTACCTGTGTTACCACTCCAATGGATTTATGTAGCGCCAGTGTTATCCACTCCCCCTTTCCTCACTTCAAGGGGTGGAGGCAGGGTAATTAACCCTTCTTAGTTATTAAAAAGCCTTAGACACCATACAAACAAGATATTTATATAATCTGTAGTCCCAACATAAATCTGATACCCCTCTACCTTATCTTTCTTAATAATCTGAATGGCGATGCAGCGTTCCACTCCATGTAACACATGACTCTTCCACCTGTCTACTTCCTGTTTCCGGCCGGAAGTGATGTCCGTGCGTTCCACCCTGTGACATGCTTGACAACCTCCTACGGTTAGGTCTAGACTATACAGGGTTGATGGCCCTGTGACGTCACACCCACGTGACTCGGCCTGAAAGGGGGAGGGGCGGGGATGCTAACGGGGACCAAAAATGACCCCTCGCGGGCTCGCTACGCTCGCCACGCTTCGGGCACGGTGGCTCGCTGCGCTCACCACAGATATTTATTCCCCCTCTATGCCCTAGTGGATGGTAACGCAGGAGCTGTCCAGCCTCCTGCAGTGGTCACGTGGTGTCTATGTCACAGAGGTCCTTTCTCCAACTTGGAAATAGCGGCAACCAACCTCCTACACCTTCCCCTTTGCGAGCAGACGGGGATTCAGTGAACGCGATTCTCCACATGCTCGTTCACAACAACCAGCTATCAACGCTCAAATCCCACATTTCTAACACTGATATATATTCAGTAAGGGGCAGTAGATTATTTTGATCAGGGGAGATAAAATACAGATGGTATTTCACCATTATCTCAATCTTATCCAATTCATATAATTATACCGAACAATACCTATTTGTCATTCTTCATCCACCCAGCAGGTCCACTGATTTGAATATAAGTGACATAGGTACAATATTAAAATAAAAAAATATATAGAATTCAGCAAGATATATAAAATTCAGCTAGATATAACAACATAACATTAATGGAAGGTTTTTTAAAATCAGAGGATGCATTAAAAAGTCACAAAAAAACTACACATAAAAGGATACAAAAAAAGATACATTGAAATACGTAAATTGTAAAAGAGAGTATAATACACATTAGATTCAAAGTCATTGTTCAGGCCAAAGGTTTCTTGTGTCTTTAATACATATATAAGCTTCATTTCAGCCTTTGCAAGGAAGATGTCAATACCTTTATTGCGCCACTTACCCTCAACCTCTTTGATTCCCATAACTGTCTTAATATGTGCTAAGCAACAGTTGTTTTTCTTTAAAGTGCATTGATAGTGCATTTTTTTTCAAAACCCTTTTTGAAGTTATTGTACAAAAATGTTCCATCCACCTTTCCATCAAGGTTCTGGAAGTTTTTCCCACATATTGCATGCCACATACACATTCTATCAGGTAAATACAATTTTTACTTCCACAAGTTATAAATACTTATATTAAATTTTTGTTTCGTCAAACTAGATTGCAATTTCTCCAATTTAGTTGTTTGATTAGTGTGCATAATACATATCTTACAGGTACCACACCGATGAAAACCTTTCGTTTTTATTCTCCCTGTTTTCTTTTCTGGGATCGCACTTTTCACCAAGCGATTTCTCATTTTGGGGGCCCTTCTGTACGTAAACCTGGGATATGGTTGAATTATATATTGCAAAATAGGGTCTTGTTTCAAAATATACCAGTGTTTCCTAAAAATATGTTCTACACTTTTGTACTGCTAGTTAAAAGTGGTAATGAAGGGAAGAGTGTGAGCTGTAGTTTTCTTTTGATCTGTATATTCCAAAAGATCAATATGTACTACAGCTTTCATTTTAGTAATCATAAGTTCTATATTATTCAGATCATATCTCTTATCAATAAATGTTTGTTTTGTTCCCTCCACTTGCTCACAGAATATTTTTCCATCTGTGCAATTTCAGCGTACTCTTCTAATTTGACCCATAGGGATATTATGAAGCCACTTTGGATGATGGTGACTATCCATGCTGGTATATGAAATACTATTTTTGGGTTTCGAAAAATTCTTTGTGTATAGTCTTTCTTTCTTTTATAAATCGTGAGGTCTAAAAAATTTATTTCTTTTGGGCTAATATTATAAACAAGTAAAATATTAAAATCATTCACATTAAGCCCCTCGCAGAATATTTTAAGATTTTTCTCACTTCCATGCCAAATAAAGAATATGTCATCAATAAAACGTATCCATAATAAAATGGTTATTAAAAGAGTTATTGTTCCAGATGACAAGCTCTTCCCACCAGCCCATAAATAAATTTGCATAGGCTGGTGCAAAATGAGTGCCCATCGCTGTGCCTTTGTTTTGTAAATAAAATTGTCCATCGAAACCAGAAAAAATTGTTATTTAAAAAAATAAAATAGCTTCTTTAATAATATTAAATTTTTTCTGATAACATTCTACATTACTTTTCAATGGCTTCAATGCCTAGCTTATGGTCTATTATTGTATATAGTGAACTTACGTCTGCAGTCACTAGGAGGCACTCTTCTGGAATATTGGTGTCACTCAACTTTTTAATCACATCGCTTGTGTATTTTACATATGACTTCAATTTTAATAACCTCCGGTTGTAATTGAAAGTCGATAAACTGAGATAGGTTAAAAGTTATAGAATCTGTCCCTGTGATAATAGGGCATCCAAGGGGTTAACAAAATGCTTGTGAATTTTTGGGAGGATATATATGACAGGGAGCACTGGGTTCTCTTTTGTAATATATTTCCTCTCTTAGGGAGTGATAGTACCATCTGATTCATGTTTAGACTACATACTTATAAGATTTTTTTTATTCTATCACTTGTATTCCCCCTCAAAACAGTATAGGGGGTAAAATTACTAAGATTCGAGTATGATCAAGTTTTTTTTTTTAAACTCGATTTGCATTGCCGAAACTCGGGTGATTTTTCAGTTTTTAAACTTGCATATTTACTAAGAAGTGATTTTAGCTGAAAGTGAGTTTTCCGATGGTGAAGCAGATTGAGATTTCTCCCCCAAGTAGCAAGTTTAGATGAGATTACTCAACCAAGATTGCAGTGTTTTCTCTCTGCAAAACTTTCCCGAGCAAGCAGCCTGCACATATCAGTGAGATATCTGATATTATGTGTTATACCTATTAAAGAAGGGTTAAATCTTTAAAAAAATTACTTAGGGTCCCCGCCCAAAAGCATAACCAGCCCCGGACTGCTCAGCCAGTCCTGATACCAAAAATAAGAGGAACAAAACGAGTAAGGTTCCACCATAGTTTAGGAACCAGCTCCTGGCTGCAGGGCCAGTGCTGGTTTTAAATATAGGGGAGAAAAATGCAGTCCCCCTACATTTAAAAACAGCACCAGACCCAAACCAACCGGGGTGTAATTCCACAGCCAGGAGACCCTATTACCAGGTTTCCATGGCCAAAGCATTCGCACCCCAAGCCAATCAGGCCAAGCCGGTGATCTTAGGGGAGGTTGAAACCCCCACAAGAAGTTGTCCCTTCTCTCCCAAAACCCCAGGCTTGGTCTGAAGCCCAGAGCTCTTCCCCACAGCTGTGGGTACGAGGGTAATAATGTGTTAGATAGTTATAAACTATTGTCTTTTACAATGGAACTACAGGTGCCAGCATGCCTGCCCTTTTGCACTTGTGGAACTACAAGTGCCAGCAGGTGGCCAGCACCCATACCTCCACTGTAAAATAAATAGTTAAAAAAAGACAGTACACACACACCATATACAGTAAAACTTTATTACACACCTACCTCACTCACTCCTACTTAACTGCTGCCAGCTGGTCTGTCCCCTTGCCCCATGTAGAATCCATTTGGATGTACCTGGAATAAAGATCTGATACTCACCTCCATCCTCGCAGTCTTCGTAGCATTCAGGGGTCTTGCATCATAACAAACTGAGTTACGGAATCCATATGGCCAAGTATTGGTATGTGTTGTCACACACCAATACTTCGCAATGACAGCTGACTGGTCTCCTCGGGAAATCCCACTGCCCACCAGCTTTACATGTAGCGGCCACTCATTTCTGGGACCCGCATGTAACCAGCCAATGATAGGTCGTTATATATAAAGAGGCCTCTGATCGGCTGGCGGGCCCCAGCTTGGCCTGATCGGCTTGAGGTGTGAATGCTTTGGCCATGGAGACCCGGTAATAGGGTCTCCTGACTGTGTCATTACACTCCAATCGGTTTGGGTCCGGTGCTGGTTTTAAATATAGGGGGCCCCTACGCATTTTTTCCCCCCTTATATTTAAAACCAGCACTGGTCCTGCAGCCAGGTAATGGCTCCTAAATTATGGTGGAAACCTACTCGTTTTGTTCCCCATAATTTTTGGATCCAGGACTGGCTGTCCAGGCTGGTTATTTCTTTTGGGGGGGACCCTACGTAATTTTTTTTAAATTTAAACACTTTAAATTAAGTACACATGCAGAAACATACACAAATCACACTGATCTGTGTATGTTTCTGGCAAACTCACAGCTCAGGAGGTGGAGTGCTTTAAACTTCAATTTCTCTGCGAGTTTGCTACAATCTCACCTGAGATTGTAATCTCGATTCTTGGTAAATTTGCGAGTTGTATTTCTTACATGAAAAGTACTTCCCAGTTTGCCAAATGGTGAGTTGTTTTGAGTTTGCGATCTCACCCGAGTTTTCAGAATTTGTCTTTATTAAATTTGCGAAATGAAAAACATGCCTAAACTCACCCGAGATTGTCATCTCGACCAAACTTGAATTTTAGTAAATTTACCCCTAGGTGTTTTTATTATTCAATTGACATAAAATCTCCTGATTACATTTTATAGTGTCCATAATCACAACACCTCCCCCTTATCAGCCGGTTTAATGGCGATATCTCTATTTTTCTCAAGGTTCACCAATGCCTCATAGTCCCCTTTAGTAAGGTTGGAGTTGTGTTTTCTATTAGGTCCAATTCTGAGCAGACAATTTTGTTAAAACTGTGTTAAATAACGGATTAGGTAGATTTAGGTTTGTAAACCTTTTTAATCTCCTGGGACTCAACTTTTTAACTAACAAAATATTTTTTTAAAGACAGATTCCTCATATATTTTTGAACATCGATATATGCCTGAAACTTATTAAGTTTATTAATAGGTGCAAACTTGAGGACTTTGCGCAAAACTGATTTCTCCTGTTGATTGAGGTCATATGTACTAAGATGAAAGATTTTAGTGGTTCCATTATTCGATTTGTGTTGTAATTTTGTTCTATTTCTTTTCTTATTCTTTAATCCCTTTCCCCTTTTCCCTCAATGGGTATGTTTTTCTTATTATTCTCTAGAACCTCCTGTTTCTTTTCCACTTGTTCCCTAAAAAATCATCTCTTCCCATCAGTTCGAATCGATTATATATTGGGGTTTCTTCAAATCTAGGGCCTATATCATTTTACCAGTATTCTTTTCTATATGGAGCTTTTTTATATACAGTACTTCTTGCTTATACCTTTTATTCTCTCTACTATAGTAATCTGTATCCATCCTTCTATTAAAATGTCTTATATTTCATTGTATTGGGTTGTCATTCAATTTAAGTTGGTTAAATCTTTTTGAATCAACCTTTTTTCTTATGTAGGGTGATTTACTCCTAGAATATTGATTAAATAGATCGCCCCAGGATATGTAGGCACTTTGTTTTGCTGATTGACCTCTAGCCAGACCTCAATATCCTTGAAGCCATATTGAAATATTGCCTGACCCTCTTGCTTCTTTCTAAAAGTTTTGTCGTATTGACACCACGTATTCCCTTTTGCAGAGGTATACATGCAATGAACTAATTGCATGTATTTCAATACGTTCATGTACTCCCCTGGCCTAGTTTCTAAGTAACATGCCATGAAGATGTACATGCTGGCCAACCAATTTTGATATGAACGTCGAGCTTCTTCAGCATTTACCCCTGCGGACTTCGCCTGTTCCAGCACCTTTTTAGCGTTGGCCGTAATGGCGAACATGACAACGACCTTACCCTGCTTAATCCGTTCCCTAACTTTCGATCTGAAACCCCTGAGAGTGGTTGTATTCGCACAATGAACCACATCCCCCGCTGTGCCAGGGACCTTAGCTTCAAACACTACACTAGTTCTCTTTGGGCTACCTTGCCACAGGCTATCGTTTTGAATGACAACTTCCCAGCTACGCCTAATTAAAAAACTAGCAGAATTCCTTAACAAACAGGGTGCTTATCTTTCCTTAAACTTATACAAGTATTCGGAGGCCTAAATTAAACCCCTATGCTCTGGAAAAGGAATCCATACAAGAGGAATGTCCTGGTGGAGAAATAATAGTCTCATCTCTTCTGGGGAGAATCTATATGGAGAGATAAGACCTACCTGCAGTAGTAGCTATACTGTGGGTATGCAGTCAGGAAGCCAGCGGACCTAATCCCGACAACCGGCTTCCCGACTGTCATATCCCGGCAAGGGTCTAAAGACAGGCGTCGATATGCCGACGCCTGTCATTAGACATACGCTGGGAGCCAGGTGCCCAGCATCCCTATAGAAGGGAAGCCGCGGGGGGAGGGTTAGGTTTAGGGTTCCCGGGGGGGATTTAGGGTTAGGCACCTACCCGGGAGGTTAGGTTTAGGCTAGGGGAAGGGGGGGTTAGGGTTAGGCACCCATGGGGGGGAGGTTAGGGTTAGGCACCCCCCCTGGGGGACTTAAGTTTAGGCAGAGGGGAAGGGGGGGTTAGGTTTAGGAACTTAGAGGGAGGATTAGGGTTATGTACTGGGGGTTGGAGTTAAAGTTAGGCACACCTAAGGGAGGGTTAGGGTTAGGGGGTAGAATTAGGTTGGCTAATACTTAACTGAGGACGATCGGGATTTCCACTGCTGCCGGGATGCTGGTGTCGGGATTCCAAATCACACCGATTCCAAACTGTGGGCATGACTTGGAGGACTGTAAAAATAAGGGCAAATATGTCACTCTTTCAACTCTCAGGAAGTTGGAAGGTTTACAGGTGTTTTTATTTCCATGCCTGTCCCTGCAGGTTATCTTAGTCTACAGTAAATATGACTCCATTGTTTATTTATACACAGCAAGAAGACATTTACCGCATAGGGAGAAGATCTGATCTGGTACATTATGGTACTCTACAGAAATAAACATACAGCCTCTGAATACACTTTGTTTCTGCCTTCAGAATTCCTTACAGGTTTTAATTGGCCACATCTTCTCTATTATTAATATTAATATCAACAGCTGCTTGAGCTGTCTAGAACCTGTGTGACAGCTGTATGAGTCACAACCTCATCCAAAGCTGGAAAAAACAGCATCAAAGGGAATCAGGAACTGATGGGCGGAATAGTAATGTGCAACCCTGCCTACCAATTCACTTACCTTTAGATGGTTTATTGGAAACTAAATTTAATTTAAAATGACTCAAAAGGCTGATTACAGTTGAACGCATTCATGGTGCCCTGTGAGAGCTGTAATCTTAATGTACTGTGGTATCAGCGCACGTTATCCAAAAGATAGCGCGCCGATGTGACACCCAATGTATGAACGAGGGTGGGACATCAATTTGTGTGTAAACCAGTTTAAAAAATAAAATGTGTCAGTCTATCATAACTACTGTAACTACTGTAAATTCAGAATATATACTAAATATATAGGGAAACCAACATCGATTCTAAAACATATAATATATATAGAATACAGTCCCCCCGGCACTCCTACCAAACAGTGTTTTGCCAGGTGCATGGATGGATAGACTGAGTGGGGGCAGGACAGTGATGGCTGGCTGGACTAGGGGGGAGTTGCACAGGGCAGGGAGGAGTGGCTAGAATGGGGGGGAAGCACAGGTCAAGGTCAGGCACTGTAAGGGAATGTAGTACCTGATTTGCATCTCTTCAGCTGGCTGCGCTGGCACAGCCAGCCGGTGTCAGCGTCGATGGTATGGTAAAATCAAATATGGGAGGGGGTGGAGCGGGTGGCACTGGAAGCACTGTGCTGCACCCACCGGTATTTCAAATATGGCGCCAGCCGCGAGCTTTGATTGGCTGCCGGTCCGCGAGCTCTCAGTGGCTCGCGGCTGGCACCATATACAGCCGAGCAAACATTGGGGTCTATTTACTAAGCAGTGTTAGGAGACAGAGTGAAAAGTGATAAGGTGACAGCCAATCAGCTCCCAACTGTCATTTTTCAAACACAGCCTGTGAGGTGGCAGTTAGGAGCTGATTGGCTGGCACCTTATCACTTTTCACTCTGTCTCCTAACACTGCTTAGTAAATAGACCCCATTGTACCAATACTCCATGGCTGTCATGCAGCACCGCAGCCACCCGGCCCCCCTCTGTCTCTGATCTCTCCGGGCCCGTGACTTGAGGCCAGGCTGTCTCCCCGATGGTGGCCCTGGATATCTATATCGATAGCTGCAGCTGTCGTTCGACTGTCACCACAGCAGGGACAGCACTGTTCCTGCTGTAGTGGCTGCCGGGCTCTGGGCTGCACATGAGACACTAGGCTGCTGTGCTGTGGGCTCTAGCAGGGATTGGTGGAGGAGGGAGTTTGCTCTCCCCCACTACGGCAGAGGAGATGGTAAAACATCTCAGTGTCAGTGCTCCCTGCTTCGCTTCGGTAAAGAGGCGAAGCAGGAAGAGGTATAGTAACATGATGCATACCATTATAATACATCTCCCCTGTATGCTCTCTTCCAGTGGTTGGCAGCCTTTTGCTATCAGTGTGCTAGTTAAAACCTAGTTAAGCATAGAGTACACGTTCTAAATTTATATGTATGTGTGTATGGCGATTAATTAATAATATTGGAGCCGACACATAAACATAGCACATATTTTTAATCATATTTTTCATTATAGAAAATTTGTACTATATGTCAAATCATACAGCAATAAAGTGGGAGAGGGGTAGGATCAAAGAGTTGGTGGGAGCCAGCATTAACAATACACCAACCAAGCTTATAGGTAAAAGCCAGTTTGGGCTCTTATTGTACTGCTTGCTATCTGCAACTGAATTAATAAACAAATTACTCTTTTAATTATGAAATATTGAAGCCTAAATGTAACAATTTGATCCTAGCTGGTAAATCTTGGATGCAACAAAAAAAATGTTCCACGTGCTGCGTTTGTCATGTTGCTGGGGGTTCCTGTAAAGTAGAAGTATGGATTACTTGCAGCCAGGAGGCCGCTCGTCAGAATATTGATAGCAGCATTCCAAGAGTCAGAATCCCGACACCCGTACGTAACTATAGTAACAGTAACCTCTACCTGAACCCTCCCTCCCGGGCCCTAAACTTAACCTCCCCCTAGTGCCAAAACCTAACATCCCCCTCCTCTCACCCTAAACCTAAAACTCCCCCCTGGAGCCTAACACTAACCCTCCCTCCCGGTGCCTAAACCTAACCTCCTCCCTAGTGCCTAAACCTAACCGCCCCCTCCTCGCACCCTAAACCTAAAACTCCCCCCTGGAGCCTATCACTAACCCTCCCTCCCGGTGCCTAAACCTAACCTCCTCCCTAGTGCCTAAACCTAACCGCCCCCTCCTCGCACCCTAAACCTAAAACTCCCCCCTGGAGCCTAACACTAACCCTCCCTCCTGGTGCCTAAACCTAACCTCCCCCTAGTGCCTAGACCTTACCGCCCCCTCCTCGCACCCTAAACCTAAAACTCCCTGCTTAGTGCCTAACCCTCCCCCTAGTGAAAGTCAAAGGAAAAATGGGAGTGGTGCGCAATGATACTCAACCTGAGAACAATTTGATCTATGAATAGCTGCTACAATATGTGGGACCTGCAACCCACCAAATTGACATAGAAGCAAAAAGAAACAAATGTAGCGCTTGAAGAACAAAAAATACAAACAATTTATTGACAAAATGTACAATCAATAAAAACAATAAATATGTAGCAATAAAAGAGTACACTGCAATCCCTACATAGGAGGTGAGTTGGAAATATATAACTCTCTATTGGATGAATGAAAAATAGTCAATGTCACTCAAATGATCCAATACTGATATATAATGATGAGTGTATACACCAAACGACAGGCTGGTGGAATAAATCTCCAAAAATGCTGATGGAGTAAGAGCCGTGAAATGAAATGAATGAGTGGCTCACCTAAGCCTGAGAGTGTGTCCAACCTTCAGTAGATAGTAGCCATCTTGAAAAAGCTCCTAGAGAGGAGCGAAACGCGTCGAAGGGGTTAAACACTGTGATCAGTGTTCAGCAGCTCAGCAGCCTGTATTCTGCCATCATTATCCCTGAAACACGGAGAGACGGTAGCTCCCATTACACCGGAGTGTCAAAGACTAGCGGCATAGCATTGGAGGATTATCGCTCTACACATTGTGTGCCAGTAATGGGAGTTTATCTGGGTCTGTGGCGCAGGACGAGTGCCAGTCCCAGTACAGCCGCCAATTTGCAGCCTATATCAACTGGCGACTCATGGCTCCGGCAACGCTGAGGGCTGCGTGTAGCCCATCGCCTGCTGCTCAACGGGGGAGCGATCCGGGACTGCAGCTCAGCACGGACATATACCTCACTCCAGCCGCTACTTTACCTTTACTACACAAGCCCGGTATATTACAATTACCAACTGGTTATATACATCAAGCTTGTGCAGACTGCTCCCACTACGTGTTTATGAGAAACGGTGAGTTTGACCCGCTAATTGAACTTGCAATAAGTATATCCCGCATTGGGTAAAAGATCTACCAGTGGATATTAATTTATATGGCCATATGAGTTGTTGCAACAATTGTATATTTGAATTATACTCTTATTTAAGAGATACATTTTATCTATTTTTATCTTTTCAATTTTTATTGTATGTTTAATAAATGTTGTCTGTTTTTGATTCAGAGAGGCTAAGGTGTTATTAATTATCAATCAAGCACATGTTATTATCTAGTCACAGTAGCGCAATCTACTCCAATTTTTTCTGGGTTGTGTTCTCTTTTTGTGTCAGATTAGCAACTGACATTTAGATTTTGCAGCACTGTGTATCAAGTTATATACATTTCCTATTTTATTTACATTGGTTCTTTAGCGCCGGGATCACTGGGGCCGTCTTTTTGATTGACCCCAGGTGACAGAGGTTGTTTTAGTTGTTTACATTGTGATTATACCATGGTCTCACTGCGAAATACTGCACACACAGCATGTGCCCATGACTAAACTAGTTATGGACTAGTTTAGTCATGGGCACATGCTGTGTGTGCAGTATTTCGCAGTGAGACCATGGTATAATCACAATTGCCTTTCTTAAATGATTATTGCTAAGAGGTGTGTGATTGTGGAGCCAATATATACTCTGCCAGGAAGTACAAACCATCTGAGACCACCTTCTGAGGAAACTGGGAGTGCTGTCCCAGAGAAACGCGTTAAGGCATTTTGGGCTGACTTCCAGCTTCATTCACAGCAGCCGTGGTCAGTGTGTACGGACCGAGCGCTTACAGCGGATGTCCTCACATCACAGACCGATTCCTGTGCAGGTACCGGGGCATATGCACATGGCTTGTGTGTATCTACTGAAGGTTGGACACACTCTCAGGCTTAGGTGAGCCGCTCATTCATTTCATTTCACGGCTCTTACTCCATCAGCTTTTTTGGAGATCTATTCCACCAGCCTGTCGTTTGGTGTATACACTCATCATTATATATCAGTATTGGATCATTTGAGTGACATTGACTATTTTTCATTCATCCAATAGAGAGTTATATATTTCCAACTCACCTCCTATGTAGGGATTGCAGTGTACTCTTTTATTGCTACATATTTATTGTTTTTATTGATTGTACATTTTGTCAATAAATTGTTTGTATTTTTTGTTCTACAAGCGCTACATTTGTTTCTTTTTCCCTCCCCCTAGTGCCTAACCCCTAACCCTCCCCTAAGATACTTACCTTCAGGATGCCGGCGGTCGGGATACTGGAGCCGGGATCTCGGCGCTGTCGGGATTTCGGTGCCGGTATTTAGACCGTCGGCATCGCGCACACTGGGATGCTGACTACATCCTGAGAACTCATAGTTGCAGTTCTTGATGTAATGTGAAAATTCTAGCAAAACTTACTAAGCCTGAGCCATTAGCCTGTCTACATGTAGTTCATAAATAATTTGGGCACAGTAGCATGACCTCACTCAGTATTCTGTAATACAAATAGAAACCAGTGAAGGAAATAATCTGCGGCCCATTTCATGTTACTAATTTGTTTTTTTACCAACCCTCACCTTTAGTAGAAAGAGGAAATGCCTCCGGGATGACAAAAGCCTGATGACATTTCTGACAGTATGAATCTTATTCTGTTTATTATTCTTCTTTGTTTCCTCCTATACATTGGGGATGTGAAGGGGTTAAACATTAGTTCTCATTAGTTCAGGGATTTGGCAACCATCTTGTAAACCCGAAATGATGGTGTCATGATCTAGACGCTCCCTTACTCACAGGATGAGATAGGCTAGGGCGTGTTCAGCTACTTATCTATTGGTAACCCAAGAACACCTCACATTCTAAGAATCTTACATATGGACCAAAATGTCTTCCTATCTGTAGGAATATAGGAGACAGCTAACATGCCACATATATATGTCTTGGACACTGCTTGAGTTTGGGAGATGTACTAAGCTCTGGAAAGTGATCAATTGCAAAGGGATAAACAGCCAGCCACTCAGCTCCTAACTGTCACGTTACAGGCTGTGTTTGAAAAATGACAGTTAGAAGCTGATTGGTTGGTAGTTTATCACTTTCTAGAGCTTAGTACATTTTCCCCCAAATTGGAGAGAGATAAAGTGGAGAGAGATAAAGTACCAACCGATCAGCTCCTAAATGTAATTTTTTTAAATAAAGCCTGTAAAATGTAAGTTAGGAGCTGATTGGTTGGTACTTTATCACTCTGTACTTTATCTCTCTCCAAGGCATAGTACATCTCCACCTCAGTTTTTTATGGATTATAACTAAAATGTCAATTCCATGGTCTCTTTGTCTGTTGAGCAGCAGCAGTCTTCTCTGTCTGAGGGGGGTAGCGGTCACACTGATCACGCCCGCCCCCCCACCCCCTGGATTTGCACCAAGCTGGGGGGCTCACATCGCCGCCCTCCCCGGCGCGGCAAAACCATTTTTATCTCTAATTGGGGTTTTTTCTAAGGGGGCGTGGCCTCCAGAGATTATGCCACGCCCCCTTCCCCTGGGCCCAGGCCGGCTCTCTATGGCTCTGGATCCGCCCGATATCAGCGGATCGCCCAGATAATAGTGCTGTGTGTGCGGGCAACTGAAGGTAAAATATCGATTGGTCCAGCATGCCCGTCCGATGCAATATTTTGTAAGTTAAGTGTCAGCCGCATCGGGCAGTGTATTCCCAACTGCAGCCGATTTACAGACATTTCCCCAGCACCTTCACAGGGAAGCAATGGGGAAATGTCTCCTCCCCATGGGAGAAGCGCAGATATTGGAACCAATACACTGTGAGATATCTCACAGTGGGGATGTAGTTAAAAAGCCGGAGGACAGGATCCCGGCCACCAATATACCAACGCCGGAATCCTGATCGCTGGCAAAATGCTGATGCCTCTATCCCCAACAGGACCGGATTAAGGGAGGGGCGACAGGGGCGGTCGTCCCTGGGCCCCCACACCCGGAGGGGCCCCCACTAGCAGCGGTGCGCTGTCTGTACCCACCGCTAGTGACCCCTCCGCTAGTGTAGTGTAGACCGCGCAGTGAGCGCAGTCTACACTACACAGTGACATACACACAGCCGCCGGCGGCAGCTGTGTGTATGTTACAGCAGCCGATGAGAGTCAGACTCTCATTGGCTGCTGCACAACGGAGGGAGCCAGCCGGAGCTCACTCATGAGCTCCGACTTCCGGCTCCCCCCGCATCTGCTGATAATGGGATAGACGTCATGATGCTGACGTCTCTCCCATAGTGCAGTGGAAGAGTCGGGACTCGGAGCGGGCAGCGCCGAAAGCGTCAGGAGCAGGAATTCAGGCAAGTGGTGATTTTTTTTTTTGTTTGTGTGTGCATAGGGGAGGGGGCAGCTACAGGGGACACTGCATAGGGGAGGGGGCAGCTACAGGGGACACTGCATAGGGGAGGGGGCCCCTATAGAGGTCACCGCATGGGGGGGCAGCTACAGGGGAGACTGCATAGGGGAGGGGGCCGCTAAAGAGGTCCCTGCATAGGGGAGGGGGCCGCTACAGTGGTCACTGCATGGGGGGACAGCTACAGGGGACACTGCATAGGGGAGGGGGCTGCTACAGAGGTCACTGCATAGGGTAAGGGGCCACTATAGAGGTCACTGCATGGTGGGGGGGCAGCTACAAGGGACTGCATAGGGGAGGAGGCCACTACAGAGGGCATAGGGGGTCCGCTATAGGGGGCTGCTTCATGGGGGCACTGGGGGGTGTTTTCTAGGGTCAATGCATAGTGGGGACAACTACTGGCCCCACTGTATAGGGGGGCTACTACTGGGGGCAATAGGGGGGACCACTACTTTGTCTGGGGGCACTTTATAAGGGGCACTGTATAGGGGGACCACTACTGGGGGCATTATATAAGGGGTACTGCATAGGGGGACCACTTCTGGGGGAACTGCATAAGGGCATTACTACAGTGGGCACTGCATATGGGGTGACCATTACTGGGGGCACTGCATAAGGGGGGACCACTACTGGGGCTGGGGGCACTACTGGGGGCATTATATAAGGGGCATTACTACAGTGTGCACTGCATAGGGGGGACCATTACTGGGGGCACTGCATAAGGGGCACTGCTACTGGGGACATTGCATAAGGGGCCCCCACAAGTTTGTTACCCAGGGGCCCCCACAGACCTTAATCCGGCCCTGATCCCGAATGAGATCAGGATAGTGGTGTTGACATCCCGACATCTGGAATTCTGAACGTCCGGACGCCGGGTAAGTATCACTGTCCCCGGAGTTAGGGGGGTTAGGTTTAGGTAACCCCGGGGGGAGATTAGGTATCCCCCAGGAAGTGTTAAGGTTAGGCTACGGGGAGGGGAGGGGAGGGGTTAGGGTTAGGCACCACTGGGGGGGAGGTTAGGGTTAGGCACCGGGGGGGTTAGGGTTAGACACCACTGATGGAGGGTTAAGGGGAGAGGGGGAGGGTTAGGGTGCTTGCTGCCCCGATTGTTTGGGTAACCTCCCCGCACCCCTGGTAGAGTAGGCATTTTTCCCACATTCTGCCCACTTCCTAGTGAAGTGGGCAGAATGGGGAGAATTTCTGCGGCGATCGCGGGTGCCCGTGTAGGGGGCAGGACTTAATGACGCAATTCTTAATGAATTGCATCATTTAGCCATACCCCTTATTTAAAGTTGCAAAAATTTACCACAAAGGGGGTGGGGCATAATGACGCAAACCATCATGCCCCGCCCCCATCGCAACCCACCTGCTTCTCCTCCCCAGGAAAAAAAAAATATTTTTGAAATTGGTGTATTAAGAATCACAGTATGTGTGCTGCAAGTATGTTCTATACAGCACTGCTTTTACATAGTTCCTGTATGTGTACAACCAACAATATCTGACTTAGGCCCCCATTTATTAACAAGTTTTGTCACCAAAACGAGTTATAAATGTCACTGTGTATGATAAATGGTGCTCCAGCCAATCAGCTCCCAACTGTCATTTTTCTAAGTTGGGAGCTGATTGGCTGGAGCACCATTTATCATACACAGTGAAATTTATCACTCGTTTTGGTGATAAAACTCGTTAATAAATGAGACCCTTAGTACAACAATTACCAAGCTGCTCTGTCTGATATGCCTCAAAATTAATAATGTTTCTTAATTTCAAAGCCTGCTTATTAGAGTTAAGCAATGAAAAAGGCGGTAATATAGTGTTTCCACACATACGCAGAGCCCGTCCCATCCCACAAGTCATCATCATTAGTGAGTATGTACTGGCACCTTCCCTATATGACTCCTTACATGCGTATATGTACATAATTGCTGGTCTGTGCAGAATTACTGAACATTGAGAATGTCTCTTGCTACCATAGTTCTGTCTTTGGTCATAAGGTTTGATATGTTGAAAATGTGTGCAGGTCTGCACATGTTCATTATCTGAGCATGTGCAGAACAATGTACCTCAAGACACACTGGGAACACAGAAAAGGGGCTGGCTGGGGAGGCACAGAAGGGGGGCTGGCTGGGGAGGCACAGAAGGGGGGCTGGCTGGGGAGGCACAGAAGGGGGGCTGGCTGGGGACACCAGGCCCCCTGTTTGAGTGGCCATGCCCCTTTCTTGGAGCGAGCACCACAGGCAAATGTTCCCTGTTCCCCCTTCCCTATCAGATGCTGATCATAATTGCATCCATTTAATATCACTCTGTATTTAGGGGAAGGATTTGTTTATCTTGGTGATCTACTCTCTATATCCAAAAGTGTAATTTACCACACATTTGCATAGGATAATGGCCCTTAGAGGTCAGACGGGCACGATTTTAGTGAGTCAGACCATATTTTTAAAGCATCAATCATTTAAAATGTAATCATTGATTATGTCAATTATTTTTTTTCTAATTGCGCTAATTACTTGATGGATCAAGAAGAAACAAAATATAAGTTATTTCCAGGAGCTTCCGCTACAAAATTATACAATTTTCACTAATCGGTTCAGTCGTTTCTGCGCCAACTTGGAACAAACAGACAGACACAACGTTCTTATAATATTAGTATAGATAGACACTCCAAGCTGTATTCTCTACACTTTATAAACAGGGGATGTTTTTGAGGCAACATTTGTTAAGTTGAATAAGTGCGCCAAAGTCTTTCCAATGTGGTTAGTCCTACGCTATCACTCAGAATTATAAACATGGCAGTTGCTATCACATTAGTGCTAAACATAACATACAGATGTGTCCTTATACATCTTAGCTGCAGTCGTGCTAAAAAGCCCCTCTCGGTGCTCCAGGTCCCGTGAGACTCTGCTAGCATCAGGAGTCTTTATTTGTGACTTTTATTGCCAAAAATGCATCTAATACCCCTTTTACACTAAGCTAAATATCCTGGGTTGATGTGCTTCAACCCGGAATTTTTGTCGGTGTAAATGGATCCACCAGGGTCCAGGGACCCGGGGATCCAACTCGGGCATTTTGCAGGGTTGGCCATGGGTCGTTCCTGTGCCACCCTGCAGTGTAAACGGTGCAACCCGGGTCATGATGAGCCGGATCACGCCGCATGCCGGGCATATTGGTCGGCTTCAGTGGCGCTTGGAGATGACGTCATATCCAAGCATCCACTTCATTGCCGGAAGAGCCGGGTCACTGCAGACCCAGCTCCGGTGTGAACAGAGCTGACTCGGGGATATCCTGGGTCGGCGACAGGGAAGTTTCGGGTCTAATCCGGATTGGAACCCTGGAGCTGATTCAGAGCCGCTCGTAAGCGGCCGCTCGTTCGCTCCGAGCGATGTTCGCACATCTGTGCATGCGTATGGGTTGTAATGCGCATGCGCCAACCAGTCAGTGTGGTCGGAAATCGTGTGCTCGCAAAATAGCGAATGCCTGCTAATTTGAGTGACAGGATGAGGCGTTTGTGGGTGGTAACAAAACAGGGTGCTTGAAAACAGGGAGTGGAGATCCGAACGCAGGCGTGCCAAACGGTCAAAACGGGCGTTTTAAGGGTGTGCATAATTAACAAAGCAGCGTCATCGACCACGTCACTTGGTTGTCTTTTAGCCTGAACTGCTCGCATGATTGCAGAAGGAAAATGCTACCACAAGAATTGCGAGCAGTTCATACGCCGTTCGATGTACTCGATTAATCTAATAAATAGCGGAGATGACGTATGATGCAAGCGGCCAAGGGGCGTTTTTTCAAAATAGCGACCTCATGTTTCGTTCGCTCGTTCAGACATAGAGGCGTCAACAGACCGCAAAGAGCGAGCGCTTAATTTAAATATCCGGCCCATTTTGCAGAACGACCGTCCGCAAATAGCGTCCATCTCTTAATGAGGTCCCCTGTTCCAACCCCCGGGTCAGACGCGGAACTTTGGTATAAAAGCAGTATAAATTGCAATGCGATGCGACTAGGACGCACCAGACTGCATAGGCAAACGCAGGGGGGGGTTTCCGTCTGCCTGGAAACCCCCCTCCCCAGTCCACACCATTACCACAATAGAAATAGTAAGGTAATTTTACTAGTGCTGCATGTTCTTCACAGTATCACAAATTAAATAATTAGCACCACCTGTGGATCTTTTAACATGTATCAGTCAGTAATAAATAACCTGTGCACCAACTAGGAGATCTGGAAAACATTCACTGTTAGGATGTGCTGCTATAGAGCCCAGTATGTACATATATGTCCAGGGCAGTGCTAGATTATTCTGCTGCTCCCCCAGACTCCTGGACTTGCTCTAATACTCTGGAATGGTGCCCACATCTAAAATAAAAACATTCAGCTCAGGCAGGATGGCCTACTGCTGCATTTAATGGCTTACTGTGATTGCTGGTCCTGTATATGTTGGAATTATGACACACAATATACTTTGTATGATGCTTATTAAAGCTGGTTAAATGCTAATTCTACCCTCTTCATGGACTGTCCACACTCACTCTAAAATCAAGCATTTGGAAACCCCCCTCTAGAAATCCTGTGTTTGCCACTGGACTGTACTGATTAATTTGATATGCGACACTTGAAAATCTGTGTGCGACTGAATCTCTGAATCTGTATACGAAGTGCTGGCCGCAGCTTTTTTCATTCTAAGTTCCGTTGTGCTTCATTTACAGACTCAGGTGCACACTGATATACAAGATGCATTTTCATCAAATAAAGACGCCCGACGCTAGCAGAATAGCACAGGACCTGGCGGCTCACTCACGCCAGGCATGTTGCGCTGCGCTGTGAATTTAGGCTAGATGTATGAGGACATATCTGTATGCTTCCTAGCTGGAAGTGCTACCGTAGTGAGGGAGTGGGGTTGCTGCAAGAGGGCAATGTGGCTAGAGTGAGACTTATGTGAGCAGAGGCCAACATAGATATCTGCAGAACAGCATATCAGAAGGGATGGTCCCTGTATATTGGGCTGTGTTACAGTGTTGGATTCCTTAGTTCAGCCTCCCTAGAAGATAGCCCATGCAGTGTGGTGTATGGAGTAGATTGTCCCTGTTGTGTGGGAATGCGCCATACTTTAATGGATCCCCCTTGGTGTGAGAATTTCCGGTCCTGAGCCTACTGTATGGCAACATATATAAAGAGTGCCCTGTCATGCAATAGAACCACTGGACCCAGAAACACTGGATCTTTGCTGCCTATATACAGTAGTGCTGTGATATTTATGCATAAGTCTGTCCAAGACATACTGTATGTCACAAAAGTATTGTTTTGCAACCATTATGATGATTATGCTAGAAGAAATTGGCGTTGTAAATATTTGTCATGTTATGCAACCATTAAGATCCCTGTTTTTATCTTATCCCAGTATGGTCTTCAATATTTATTTGCATTGCGCTCCACCCACCATGTCTATCCCATTCAGCTTGTTTCACACTTATCTACTTTTGAAATATAATTTCAGGGAGATTGTGAAAGCAGCACCTATGAGCGCGGCGGTAAAGTGGGCGTGTCCTGCTACATCTGACAGGCGTGTCATAAACTGACTTACATCCAAATGTAAACTAGCCCAAAAGCAGTTAGTAAGATCTGTTTGTTAATGAAAACACACTGAGGGGGAGATGTATTAACGGCAAAAATGCAGTAAAACCCCCGAAAATGCAGTTTTCGGGGGTTTTACCGCATTCCCCGTATGTATTAAGCAGCAGAATGCGCTGCATTCTGCTGCTTCGCGTCACTAGGTAACGCCACCTTCAGGTGGCGTTACTCAATAGAAGCCTATGGGCTTCTTAACGCGACACTCGGGGCTGGGAGGGATCCGATCGGATCCCTCCCATGAGCCCCCGCGGCCCGCGGCCTTCTGCGCATGCGCAGAAGGACTTCTGGGTGTTCAACCCAGAAGTCCCTCTGCCCGGCAGCATCACAAAGGACAGCTCTCATCAAGAGAGCTGTCCTTTGAGAAATCCTTGGTACATACCGCGTTAATGAACCGCGGTATGTACGCGAAGTGAAGGGGGATGTACCACATCGGCGATGTCGCCGTTAATACATCTCCCCCTGATACTTCTCAGAAAATGTATGTAGTCATAGGAATCATTGTGCCTTATAACTAGGGGTGAGCGGGTTCGGATTTCTGAAATCCGAACCCACCCAAGCCCCCCCGATCCAAGGCCGATCCGAGTCAGGCTCGACTTTTCCCGCCTGACTCGGATCTGAAATCAAGGCAAAATGTCATCATCCCACCTTCCGAGTCTCGCGGGTTTTGGAACCTATATAAGGTACCCGCGTCGGCGCCATTTTCTCACTCGGCTGTGGACAGTGAAGAGGGAGGGTGGGAGTTAGGGCTGGTTGGGCTGTGTAGTGTAGTGTAGTGCAGAGTAGTGTTGTGCTGTGCTGTGCTGTGCTGCGCTGTGCTGCTGTTGTCCACTACTTCAAAGTCCATAGGGGCTGGCTGTGTTGTGCTGTGCTGCTGTTGTTAATAGGGGCTGTGTCCACTACTTCAAAGTCCATAGGGGCTGGCTGGACTGTGTTGTGCAGTCAGTTCTCCATAGGGGCTGTGTCCACTCCAAAGTCCTGTGCAGTGTCCCAGTCCTAAAGGGGTGCTGTAGTGTTGTCCAGGGGGTGCTCTGTCCATCAGGGGTGCTCCCCCCAAGTGCTAAAAAAATAATATTTTTTGTGTGTTTGTGAATTGTGTGCGCAGTAGCCGCACGTGCATCAACAAAGTAGTGCCAAGCGTGCGCCTGTGTCATAAGTAAAGGGCCGGCTGGCTTGACCGTTAAAGGGTGCTGTAACCCCCAAAGTACACTCCAGTCCAAATAAAAAAAAAAATTATTTTCTGTGTTTGTGAATTGTGTGCGCAGTAGCCGCACGTGCATCAACAAAGTAGTGCCAAGCGTGCGCCTGTGTCATAAGTAAAGGGCCGGCTGGCTTGACCGTTAAAGGGTGCTGTAACCCCCAAAGTACACTCCAGTCCAAACCAAAAAAAAAATTATTTTCTGTGTTTGTGAATTGTGTGCGCAGTAGCCGCACGTGCATCAACAAAGTAGTGCCAAGCGTGCGCCTGTGTCATAAGTAAAGGGCCGGCTGGCTTGACCGTTAAAGGGTGCTGTAACCCCCAAAGTACACTCCAGTCCAAACCAAAAAAATATATATTTTCTGTGTTTGTGAATTGTGTGCGCAGTAGCCGCACGTGCATCAACAAAGTAGTGCCAAGCGTGCGCCTGTGTCATAAGTAAAGGGCCGGCTGGCTTGACCGTTAAAGGGTGCTGTAACCCCCAAAGTACACTCCAGTCCAAACCAAAAAAAAAATTATTTTCTGTGTTTGTGAATTGTGTGCGCAGTAGCCGCACGTGTATCAACAAAGTAGTGCCAAGCGTGCGCCTGTATCATAAGTAAAGGGCCGGCTGGCTTGACCGTTAAAGGGTGCTGTAACCCCCAAAATACACTCCAGTCCAAACCAAAAAAAAATGTATTTTCTGTGTTTGTGAATTGTGTGCACTGTGGCTGCACGTGCATCAACAAAGGAGCAGCGCCAAGCGTGCGCCTGTATCCCATAAGTAAAGAGCCGGCTGGCTCATTTCTTAAAGGGTGGTGTAACCCACAAAGTGCACTACTCTCCAGCAAAAATAAAAAAATATTTTCTGTGTTTGTGTGCGCTTTAGCCGCACGTATATATAAATATAACATAAATGGAGGACCAAACTTTCTCCGATAAAAATAAAATAGGGAAAGATCAAGAACCACTTCCTCCTAGTGCTGTTGCTGCTGCTGGGAGTTGTTCATCATCCCAGAGAGGAAGTAGGAACATCACTACTTTTACTAAACAATTGACCCTCCAACAGTCCCTAGCGATGAGGATGAAGTACGACAGCAGTCATCCTGAAGCAAAACGTATAACTGAGGCCTTGACTGCTATGTTGGTGTTAGACGTGCGTCCGGTATCCGCCATTAGTGCAGTGGGATTTAGACAATTGATGGAGGTAGTGTGTCCCCGGTTCCAAATCCCGTCTAGATTCCACCTGCATCCTCAAAGCAGCAGCGACAAGCGTGCGTCTGTCTGTTAAAGGGTGGTGACACCCTCAAAGTGTGCTACACAAACAATAAAAATATTCTTCTTTTTTTTTCTGTCTTTGTGAATTGTGTGGGCTGTAGCTGCACTTGCATCCTCAAAGCAGCAGCGACAAGCGTGCGTCTGTCTGTTAAAGGGTGGTGACACCCTCAAAGTGTGCTACACAAACAATAAAAATATTGTTCTTTTTTTTTCTGTCTTTGTGAAATGTGTGGGCTGTAGCCGCACCTGCATCTTTAAAGCAGCAGCGACAAGCGTGCGTCTGTCTGTTAAAGGGTGGTGACACCCTCAAAGTGTGCTACACAAACAATAAAAATATTCTTCTTTTTTTTTCTGTCTTTGTGAATTGTGTGGGCTGTAGCCGCACCTGGATCCTTAAAGCAGCAGCGACAAGCGTGCGTCTGTCTGTTAAAGGGTGGTGACACCCTCAAAGTGTGCTGCACAAACAAAAAAATATTGTTCTTTTTTTTTCTGTCTTTGTGAAATGTGTGGGCTGTAGCCGCACCTGCATCCTTAAAGCAGCAGCGACAAGCGTGCGTCTGTCTGTTAAAGGGTGGTGACACCCTCAAAGTGTGCTACACAAACAATAAAAATATTGTTCTTTTTTTTTCTGTCTTTGTGAATTGTGTGGGCTGTAGCCGCACTTGCATCCTCAAAGCAGCAGCAACAAGCGTGCGTCTGTCTGTTAAAGGGTGGTGACACCCTCAAAGTGCGCTACACAAACAATAAAAATATTGTTCTTTTTTTTTCTGTCTTTGTGAATTGTGTGGGCTGTAGCCGCACTTGCATCCTCAAAGCAGCAGCGACAAGCGTGCGTCTGTCTGTTAAAGGGTGGTGTAACTCTCAAAGTGCTCCAAAAAATAAAAAACTATTTTTTTAATGTGTTTGTGACTTGTGTGCGATGTAGCCGCACTTGCATCCTCAAAGCAGCAGCGACAAGCGTGCGTCTGTCTGTTAAAGGGTGGTGACACCCTCAAAGTATGCTACACAAACAATAAAAATATTCTTCTTTTTTTTTCTGTCTTTGTGAATTGTGTGGGCTGTAGCTGCACTTGCATCCTCAAAGCAGCAGCGACAAGCGTGCGTCTGTCTGTTAAAGGGTGGTGACCCCCTCAAAGTGTGCTACACAAACAATAAAAATATTCTTCTTCTTTTTTCTGTCTTTGTGAATTGTGTGGGCTGTAGCCGCACTTGCATCCTCAAAGCAGCAGCTACAAGCGTGCGTCTGTCTGTTAAAGGATTACATCGGTGACAGCATCCAAGTAGGCATGTCAGACAGTCCGTATCTGTACTGGCAGGAAAAAGAAGCAATTTGGAGGTCCCTGTACAAACTGGCTCTATTTTACCTGAGTTGCCCCCCCTCCAGTGTGTACTCCGAAAGAGTGTTTAGTGCAGCCGGGAACCTTGTCAGCGAAAGGCGTAGGAGGTTGCTTCCACAAAATGTGGAGATGATGTTCATAAAATGAATTATCAACTCTTCCAGGGAGACCAGCCTCCAGAACGTACAGAGGGACCTGTGGTTGTGGATTCCAGCTCGGACGAATTAATACTCTGTGAGGATGAGGATGTACACAACACTGAAGAGGGTGAGGAATCGGTGGATGAGGAGGATGAGGACGACATCTTGCCTCCGTAGAGCCAGTTTGTGCAGGGACAGATTAATTGCCAGCTTGTTTTGTGGGGGCCCAAACGAACCAATCATTTCAGCCACAGTCGTGTGGCAGACCCTGGCGCTGAAATGTTTGGTTTGTTAAAGTGTGCATGTCCTGTTTATACAACATAAGGGTGGGTGGGAGGGCCCAAGGACAATTCCATCTTGCACCTCTTTTTTTTCTTTGCATTATGTATAGTTTGGGGCCTAGTTTTTCAAACTGCCATCCTGTCTGCCACTGCAGTGCCACTCCTAGATGGACCACGTGTTTGTGCCGCCCACTCGTATCTCTTAGCATAGTCATCCAGCTACCTCGATGCAACCTTTTGGACATAAAAACACTATTGTGAGGTGTGAGGTTTTCAGAATAGACTGGAAATGAGTGGAAATTAAGGTTATTGAGGTTAATAATAGCATAGGAGCAGAAAAACCCACAAATTCTGTGATTTTAGCTGTTTTTATGCTTTTTTAAAAAAAAATACAGATCCAAAACACAAAACCCAGAACCCAAAACACGGAAGGGTGGTTTTGTCAAAACCAATCCAGATCCAAAACACGAAGAGAGATCCAGATCCAAAACCAAAACACAAAACACAAAAAGTGGCCGGTGCACACCCCTACTTATAACCAATGCTGGGCAATGATACTAATTATCCTATTTGAATATATATACCTCTGGGTTTTTTTATATAACAGCTTCGTAATGGGTTAAGGTGCAATCAGGGAGATTGCTAGATTCTTCAGGGAGACAGGGAGATTGCTGCTATATCAGGGAGTCTCCCTGAGAATGAAGGAGAGTTGGCAAGTATGGCTTGTTTCCACTATGCAATGCACCTGAGTATATGGGGCCCCTCCCGGCAGACCCATGGGGATTCACATCATCATTTATATCCGAAATACAGTTATGTCATTATATTTGGAGAACAATGATGCCAATTGTGTCATCACTTTGAAAGTGTCCCTTAGTGGACTACATAGGTGTCAGTGAATATAAAACAAATGTGTATAAGAGGAACAACAACTTTTATTTCCAATTTATACTTGTGTATTATATGAAATAATAATGAATACTGTATCCCCTTTCTGTAAAATAAACATGTCATTGGAGCTCTGTGACCTTATAAAGGCACGAGGGCACAGGCTGAGGTTGCTAAGGTAGTGGGTATCAGTATCATTACTGCTTGGACTCCCTAATGATGGTGATGCTGCCAGTGCCCCCCTGAGTTGGTCTATGTTACAAGTGGAGGGAAGCAGAAGCATGTTGTCATCTTGCATCTGTCTTATGTATATAACCTGGTTAATGTCTTTGTGTAAGACCTTGACAGACTTCAGAGTTCCTATTTCTCATTCTTTGTAATATTAATGCATATGTATTTGGTATTAATGATATGTTTGTGATATATATTTATAGCATAAAACGGCTGGGGGCACTCCACTCCATCAGCGTGCAGTACAGGTCTGTGACTCATTATGTAAGGTTAATATTTGACTTTGCACTAATCATTATTGGATAGGCAGCTGTAAGTGAACCTGTTGTGCGAGTTGCATGAAAATAATAACTTTTCACACTGCAGCTCTGACCTCATAATGGGCCTCATGTACTAACGAGTTTTATCACCAAAACGAGTGATAAATGTCACTGTGTATGATAAATGGGGCTCCAGCCAATCAGCTCCCAACTGTCAACTGTTAGAAAAATGACAGTTGGGAGCTGATTGGCTGGAGCACCATTTATCATACACAGTGACATTTATCACTCGTTTTGGTGATAAAACTTGTTAGTAAATGGTGGCCAATGTGTAATGAAGTGTCAACACAAATACACTGTGGGGTCTGACTGTGGGCTTGTCAGTTCCCTGAAAAATATACCGGTGTTGTTCTATAAAAAATCCTTTGTAGGTACTTTTGTAATCCCAGCTATGGGAGCTATGAACATCTGAACAAACTCTAACCTCTTTGTTTTCCTACAAATGAGTTCAGTATTGTGGAAAAAAGTAAATGTTACTTGTAATTTTCCCTGAGAATGACATTTTATTTCACAACCAAGTCCTTATGATTTGTGGCTTATTAATATCTCTGGACATAATGAATTTATTCGAAATGTTAAACTTTCATGAGCAGAGCCCTTTCTGTCTTTCATACGGGCCTGTACAGTATGTCACCATTGCTACTACCGATGAGCAACTGCAGCACAGATGCACAAAATGGCTGACAAATATAAGTTCTATTATTCTAATTTCAGCAAATCAGTTCTTAAATAATTTTGTAATTGGTGTAAACAAAAAAACAAGTAATTTAAATTTTTGGCTCAAGTGTATTAGTAGTTGTTTATGACAGGCAGTTGTTCCTCTCTTTTGTCCTTTTGATAGATTTTTGGAGATTTTATCGTTCAAAAGGCAAGTTTGTTTTTAAAAGAAACTTTACATTAGAATGCAACTTTTTGGAACTTATTTGTGTCTGAAAAATCACTGGAATTTGTAGACCCCCAAAACTTGCAGAATTTTTTTTCTGCTATCTAATCATTACTGTTGGCCCTTACAGAATACACTATATGAATTTACTTCCTATTTGATTTTGTTGCCACTTGGGGCCTAGTTCAGCTGCCTAAGGCTACCTAAAACTACCGCGAACATGAGTTGCATTCTCTTTAAAAGAAATCTGAAAATATGGCAAGCATCACTCGTTAATACCTGGGCAGCAGGAAATCTGTATTCTAAAATTAATCGTGAGAACTTGCTGCCTGATACAGGTGCCTCATTATAGGCCCATCACGGGCTACACTCCCTAGTGTTATCATGAGGTGTTGGAATAAGGACAATCTCCCTGTGTTCTGCCAGTGCAGAGATGCCACACACAGCCAATTGTGAGGACGTAAGAGCAGTAAAGCGGATACAGGCGTTGGATAATGGCAGAGGCTGGTATGACAGGTTTAGTGAGTTTGGGAGGGGGTTAGGACAGGAAAGCAATTACCTGAGAGGGAGGAGAGCAGAGATGCTGTTTGGGACAGACAAGGAGACAGGCAATAGCTGAGACACAGAAGAGGACAATTCGTGCCCAGGACAGAGGAGGGGGTTACAGACAAGAGGGCTGGTTTTAACTGGTGCACAAAATAGAACGGTTACCTTACATAATAATTTACCTTTAAGTAGCGTACATAAGCTTGAGCTGTACCTAGGAAAAGAAGAATAGGTCTGTAACCTGATACATACTGAAGCAGTGGTATTACTTTCAATAGAAGTATTAACTAGGATAGAAGGGTCACAAAGACAAAAGGAAAAGAAGGACTATCATTACCTCAGCAAAGTTATTACCTGAGGTGTGTGATATACAGTAGTAAGGTGTATCACATGGGGCAATAAGAGGAAATACGCTGAATAAGGGATTATCTGAGTGGAGACACAGTTCCCAGTGAATCAGACAGGTATTGTCTGGAAAACAGCGGCTAACTCGACTGAAATGACCCAGTCATTGCTTTCCTGATCCAGCTCCATCAATGGCAAATCCCCCGGTAAGTATGTGACTTGCTGACTACTGGTACCACTGTACTGTACTATAACATTATAAGAGCAGTAAAGTATAGACTAGAAGCAGTGTTTAGCTAAGTGTGGTGTATAGTATGTGGTGCTTAGAGTCTTTCCTGAATGTGTACAATGGGATAGATGGATCATAAATACCATGTTTAATTTATATAGCGCCAAGATGTCCCATATCGCTGTAGGATCATTCAATGCTGTCGCTGTGTAGGTAAATCTTAACAAACGTTAATAAATTAAATGGAGTGACCCACAAAAGGTAGACAGGGCCCAACTGGTACAAGTCTCTCTCTGCTAGTGATGCGAGGGATGTAGGAGGGTGGAGGTACGCTCTGAGAGGTACCCCTAAGGAGCAAGTGTGAGAGACTGTGGGGCCTATTCATCATAACTAAACATTTTTAGCACACTGTTTACATATTTATCTCAATTTAAAGTATCAATGCTATTCATGTAAACTGTAACACAGGAGACATCACTGATATCTCCTGGTTACAGTCCAGCTTCGTTATTTTACACACTCCACATACTTTAGTATGGGGATGTAGAAATTAGTGTAATCATCAACTTCCGAAAATCGTAGATTTTCAGAAATTGCATGTGTAGCTGTCTGCCATCCTCAGATGGCGTACAGCTCCCAATAGTATGCACAAGCTGCCCTTTACACGACAGCTTGTGCAGCACAGGGATCTTCTGAGATCCCTCCCTGCTGTGTTCTGGCTGCCTGCGGCTGCCAGCTCTCCCCGTCCCTCCTCCCGGTTCCACTGCACTCACCCCTGCTGTTCCCCTCTCACCTTTCCCCTGCTTCTCCGGTTGTGCGAGAATCTTCGCAGCCTGTGTTCATGCTGTACATGCACAGCTTGAAGACAGGCAGTGAAAACTAAAGGAAGACCGGAGGATCAGGATAAAAGTCTCTCGGAAGTGATAGTTTAAGGCTGGAGGCTTGATGAATTCCTCCCAAACTTTGTTTGAACTCGCAGGGAGTTCAACCATAATGATCACAAATTATAATCATGTTTTGATGAATGGGCCCCTCTACCATTGTGAGTAAAATGTGGGGCAGACCTGAGAGCAGTGCAAGAGACACCAAGTAAAACCAGGTGAAGAGTATAGACATTTAGACACAGCACTCACATATTTAGCCATGAAAGATGTATTTATTTATTACCAATTATTTATATAGTGCACACACATACACACTAGGGGTTAATTTTTGTTGGGAGCCAATTAACCTATCAGTATATATTTGGAATGTGAGAGGAAATCAGAGGACCCGGAGAAAACCCATGCAAGCACAGGGAGAATATACAAACTCCACACAGTTAGGGCCGTAGTGGGATTCGAACCCATGACCTCAGTGCTGTGAGGCAATAATGCTATGCATTACACCGTCTGTGCTGCTCTATATATACTGTGAGGAACTGTGTCCCTAAGTTTGAAGTATCTGGAGCCTTTGGTCCAATTTCCCACATGTATTGGACTTGGCGGACAGTGACCCAACAGTGGTTGGTGGGCCACACTGGCACCTGATAGCATAGATTGCTTTAATATTTTTATTTCTATACTATAATACATAAATAGCCCTTATATATTATCTAATGTTTAGCTACTGCAACAAATGTAGGAGTTGCTGAAACACTTATATAGGATACATTTGTGATCCAGCTGTGCTGTTTCTTGCACGTCTGTAAATAAGATCATGTATATATCTCTTGTGTTTATCTGTATGTGTTTGATAGATGGCTTTGTGGCTTCGTCTTTGCTGATCGGTGACTAAATAAGGTGAATACAAAAATATAAACAGTGAGATAAGTGCAGACAGTGAGATGCTGAGTGGTAACCATAGGATGAGTGAGTGTCAGTCCTGGGTGTCTTGTATATAGTACAAGGACTATAGCTTTAAGCCATGAGCAGGAGAAATGATGTAATACAATATATGCTTTATTTATTCAAAGAGATAGCCTGGCACCCATTCCTTCTTTAATATATGTATTTGTACTGCTCTGCTACTGTATATCTCTCATAGCACCATGCACTGTTACTAACCCTACGTGTGCATGGGGCCCCTATCCACCAGCATATGCTACACCTGGGTGGTGAGAAAGATGATTTGGACATAGTCCACCTGCACCTCTGCACAGATGGATAAGGGGGCAAAGACACAAATTTCCTGTAATCATTCCAAACATACTGGCATTCCTTCATCTGTAGGATGATGTTTAGCATGGACGATAATAATTTACTTATGTTGCTTAGATTACTTTCTTTCCTCTTTGTTTTGGATGTTATTAGCTTACAATGTGAAATATTCCAGTATGCCAGGAGATACTTTGCCTATCCCAGGAATCTTCCAAATGTATCCTGATGGGATCTCTCCCAATCAGGTCACTGTGGTACCATAACTTATCGCACTAACTTTTACAGCACAGCTCGAACTTGTGGTACCAATTTAAATTATGCAGAAATAAATTATGCTTCAGTTCTATCAGTAGCTTTTTGCTCATTCATCCTATTTGTCTGCAAATGACCCTCATAGCACAAGAATCTAAAATAGTCTTTAAGAGTAAACACACAGTCATCATTTAGGCAAGGGTTGTAGAATGATTAATAATCTGTACGCCATTATGTTACATTAATACAATCCTATGAGTGTAACGGCAGAGTTGTGTTTTTGTCACCTTCCTTTGTGGAATTGTTCTGACAACACTGTGGTTAAGCTCATAGATAAAAACAAACAGTTCTCTCTATCATCCGCTTTATTAGATAAAAGCTGCGTTTTGTACCTTGGAAAAAGGTGCTGGTACTAAGAAAAAAGGTTTTATTACCCACCTAAAGTTACAGATTGATACAAGATAATAGTACTGTAGCTTCCACACTCTGGATAAGTGTTTTATTCATTTCTAAAATGATTTCACTGATTTCCTCCAGTTTCTAGAACTAGCTATAATAAGGTTTCACAGGAAATACAGTACTCGGATCATATCACCGCATCAACAACTGAAACTTCCACGTAATCTAAAACATTTGTCAGACTGTTCATTGTTACAGTATTTATGGGTGTTTGGTAACTTCCTCATCTCTTTTGAGCAAGTGTTGGATGACATTTATCTCAATGATTATTTCCTCAGTGTGTCCTGATACTGCTAAACAAGAAAAATCTATTTATAGTTAAACATTGTGGGGTATATTTACTAAAGTGGAGATGTTGCCCATAGCAACCAATCAGATTCTACTTAACATTTATCTAGCACTTTCTAGAAGATAATAGCTACTGTACAATCTGATTGGTTGCTATAGGCAACATCTCCACTTCTAAAAACCTGCACTTTAGTAAATATAGCCCTGTGGCTCCACTCGTGTTCATACATACGTATAGCATTTTTCCCAATATAGCCTACAAGTACAGTTTCATTACATAGGGAATAACAGTGTGTCTTCTATTAGTACTGTAGTACGTTAGCTGTTAAGTTCTTCTTCTATTCCTCAGAAAACAGTATAAGCAATCGCTATTAGTCATTGCATTTATTTCAGTTTCCCTCTGCACCGGAAAACAGGATAAGCTGTGGTCATGTAGCTTTGGGGGTGTGGTCATGTAGCATTGGGGCTGTGGTCATGTAGCATTGGGGGTGTGGTCACCCCACACTGTCCCTCAACTCCTCCCAAGGGGCGTGGTTTGCACTTCTGAAGCGCTATGCCACTACTAACTCCCTCTCCCAAAACACTTGTGAACTGGCAGTCCAGCGGCGGCTCCTACCCTCCATAATAAAGGGGACTGCCCCCTGTGCTGCAGCACAGTTCAGAATTAATGGACTGCCAGGGTCATGAAGCCTGCCAGATCCATTACACATGCGCAATGAATCTGGCAGGCGCTGGTGCTTCTGCGCATGTGGTTGTCTGCCCGGGGTGTTTGCATGTGTGCAAACATCTGCAGACCAGCGCATACGCAGAAGCACAGCTTCAAAGGACTGCATCCACTGCAGTTTCTAGAAGCCAGGTAGGGCAAACAGAAAGACAGGGGACTGCTTTCCCACTGGAAGCAATGATTCTGTTTATTGGGTTATGGAGAAAACACCTCCCCCTGGGGCTGCCTGCCCTGTGCAGGGTTAGCAGGTAGTGCTTCTAAAGCCGAGTACACACTGGGACGATGTTGTTACGATTTGGCATATCCTGCAGTGTGTATGCATGATATGCGCGCTCTCGAGGTCACATGCGACATCGTCAAGTTTGATGTGCTGCATAGCAAACCTGACGATATCGCAAGCGGCCTCATTCATGTTAATGAAGGACGGAACAAGTGATCATTCCATCATCGTTCATAACGTGTACCCACGTTACGATATGTCGGCCCGGTAGTCATGGTCCAGCAGGGCCGTAACTAGGGTGGTGCGGCCGGTGCGCCCGCACAGAGTGCACATGCCTTGTGGGCAGAACCAGCCACCTCTACCCGTGACCACCCCTTCACTACAGCGGCCTCCCGCTGCAATGTGTAATAGTAACTGTGTGCAAGGCTCCTTCTCTGCCAGGCGCACCACTACTTTTACACATAACGGCAGATCGGGGGAGGGGGGGTGTAGTTGTAGCTTATCTAGACTTTAGTAATACTAAAGACACGCCCCCCACACTCCCATAACACGCCCATAAGGTGGACCCATTGGTGGTTTGGCCCACCAGGAACAGGGGACAATTCCCACTTGTAGGTCCCCAGTCCTCCCCCTCTCACGGGGAAGAGGGCGCCGTGTTACAGATTGGATCACCAAAGTGACCCACAGCCCAGCCAATAGTACCCCGTAGCTTACCGGAAGCGCTACCTCCGCTCTGTGCATGAGCAGTAGCCGGCGCCCCATCTTTTCTCCTCTCTGGACATGACCCTAAATAACTGCCAAAGAGGCCGTATGACTACCATGGGTGCAGTGGGTGTCATTGCTCTAGGGCCCCCTCCCCAGCACCAGCTGAAGGCAGCTGCCGGCTGAATGCTACTGGGGCTGGAGGTATTGCACCCAGCCAGTCTCCAAAGGAGCCCCTTGGTCCCAGTGACGGAAGTCTGGAGCAATCCCTCTCCCCTCATAATTTTATCACACACTCTGCATATACCGATAGGTCAATCTGTGGGGGCTGGGGCAATTAATGTAGGTTTTATATTTTTCCTTTTTCCCGTGGGGGCTAATGTGTTTTCTTTTTCCTGTGGGGGCTAATATGTTTTATTTTCTTCTGTGGGGGCCATTCTGTTTTATTTTTCCTGTGGGGGCTCATGTGTTTGGCGTTCCTGGGTGGTTACAGGGGGTTGGCTGAACAGACACAGATGTAGTGCAGTATGGGTGTGTTATTGGAGTGACACGGGCATGTTGCTGAAAGTGCTTGTGTCCAGGGCCGGATTAAGGGCAGGGCGACAGGGGCGATCGTCCAGGGGCCCCCACACATAGGGGGCCCCCACACACTGTACCCGGTCCCTGATCCCCTGGCGCTTCTACTAACTACAACTGCTGCGGTGACGGTCCTCGGCAGCTCAGCTGTTCCCTTACACAACTGCTGCCGAGGAGAGTGACTCACTACAGAGACAGTCACAGTCTCGTGAGATTATGATGTCAAATCTCGCGAGACTTTGACTGGTCTCAGAGAAGAGCCCAGGCTGCCAGCACTGCGTGACTTGCGTGCGGGGTACAGCAGCTGCCTCAGCGTTTCCTATGCGGCTGGCCGTGGAGCAGAAGAGCAGTCAGCAGAAGAGCTGGCGGAAAGGTAGCCCGCTGTCCCACCTTGCAATATTATAACTATATGAGCATTTGTAAGTTTGTATGTATGTACTGTGTAAGCAGGGCTGCCATCAGAAATTGTGGGGCCCAGGACTGACAAAATGGGCAGGGCCCCCCTCTCAACTCCCCTCCACAAGCCCCCTTCCCCCGATATATATACATATGGAAAACGCTCCAAAGTGTTTATTTGCAGCATTTGAAATATACAGCGAGCTGGGGTCATGTATATTTCAAATGCTGTAAATAAAAACATTGGAGCGTAATTTTCCATCTCCTATGCTGCACCTACTGTATCCTGGCACCCTTGATAAAAATCTGGACACTAAAGTGCCCATTACCTCTATACATGTATGTATGTATATATATATATATATATATATATATATACAGTACATGTATATATCTATATATATATATATATATATATATATATATATATACACACACAAAAACAGCACTCCGGCACTCCTTCACGCAGTGTCATTGGGCATCAAGCCCCAACTTGCTCCGGTGCCCTCCACGGAGGACAGCACCCCCAACACAGTATGCAGACATAATCTCAGACGGCACTCGGAGTCTGGTGACAAAACGTGATACCCTCGAAAGAGGGACTTTATTGGTCGACGTTTCGGGGTGTTGTCCTGAGGAAGGGGTGCACGTCGTCGTCGACCAATAAAGTCCCTCTTTCTAGATAGATAGATACAGTAGATAGATATAACAGCATCTATCAGCTTGGCACTCTTCTCCATATATATATATATATATATATAAATATATATATATATGGAGAAGAGGGCCAAGCTGATATATATACACACACAAACACATTTA
The DNA here is from genome assembly GCA_031769625.1 of Taudactylus pleione. Classification (NCBI taxonomy): domain Eukaryota; kingdom Metazoa; phylum Chordata; class Amphibia; order Anura; family Myobatrachidae; genus Taudactylus; species Taudactylus pleione. Next base: position 1,192,978 of record JAUIMM010000682.1, read on the forward strand.
AAGTAATAGGACCTGGTGCCTTTATTTTATTACAGTTTGCTTGATAGCAATAAAAGTGAACTACTGTGTGTCTTACTTTATCCACTCTGATGATCCAGAAGAGCTGCATGGCACAGCACATTTCTCCTCCTCAGATCAGCCTCCATGAGCCCCTCTTCCCTGCAGCTTTAGCGCTGGCCGGCCACTCACTAAAAGCCTGCACAGCCTCAGGCTGCTACCTTCTATTCTATTGGATGGCCACCGGTATCCCAGCAATGCTCTGCGGCGCTGACTGTATGACAGCAGTCATTGCAGTGGCTGCTAGGGAAGCTGGTGCGCTGCGGTTCGGAAATAAAGTTCCGATCTGCGGCGGGTGGCCCTATCAGAGAGGGGGTCGCCCCTTTATTCGGACCTGCGGGTGGGTGATATAAGTGACTTACTAGTCACTCATTATATTGTGAGGGCCCAGCTGAGGGGATAAACCCATACGTGGGCGGCCACAGCGCGATGGCAGGAGCGGGCGCACTGGCTGTCAGTTACCACTGTGGGCTAGGAGGGTAGTGGCAGGCAGATGGACGGGCCCCCCAAGTGGCCGGGCCCGAGACTAAAGTCCCGGCAGTCCCCCCCGATGGCGGCCCTGTGTGTAAGTATATATATATATATATATATATATGTGTGTGTGTGTGTGTACATATATCTACAGTATATATACATATATACTGTGTATAATTTTATCGATTGGGGCCCCCAAAGACCTTAATCCGGCCCTGCTTGTGTCGCTGAATCGCTAACATTGGCAGCCATACTCAGAGGGATGATAGGGCTGGTGCATAGGGCTGGTGTAAGTTTCTGTTAACTGTTTTCATTGAAAAAGTACTGCAATATAAGAATGATGCAATAACATATGGCAACAATGGGCTGGTGCAAGTTTCAATGGTGCCGCAGATAGTGTGGTCTAAAGACGCACAAAGCATGATTGCAGCATCTGTAGACAATGAAAGTGGACATCTCAGGGCCTGATTCAGCAAGGATCGCAGTTGCTAGTAAGCATGCAATCGGCCGCGTGTGTGAACTGGCTATTGCAATCCGTTGCACGGGCGTGCATAAATTATCCATTGTGATACCATATGCAGCCTGAGGCCTCATAGCTTGCGCTGAAGTTAGTAATTCCTGAGTGAGCTCTGACCTGCCTTAACTGTGCGTCTGGGTTAGATGTTACTCCATGTTACTGATTATTTTTCTATGTTGCCAAAGTATACGGATGTGAGTAAGGGGAAGTGGGTGTCCTCATGTTAGGCTGTGAGCACAATGCGAATTCAAACATTTGCATATCACCGCTGATATTATCAACTGCGTTGCCTGTGTATTAGCAGAATAGCGATTCTTGATGAATCAGGCCCTCAGTCCTTGCACATTCATATGCACGGATGTACACCAGCAATAACATAAAGTCGCAGATGCAGCTGCAGCAAACAGACGCAAGGAAGGCTATGACTGTGTCCCACTCAGAATCAGGCCCTACGAGGAGAGTATGCCACCCCCTACACATGCCCCGCCCCCTCGACAGACCCCGGCTCCATTAGTGCTGCTTCCAGAAACTTCCCGAGCTGGTTATCCATGCTATTCCGCCCCTGGTGGACCATCTTTGTGCTTGTGCTGCTAAGACACCTACCTATCACTGCCCAGGAATGCCCACTACATTTGCAATACACTTCCCTGTGCCTGCGTCTTAAATCGCAATTGCGACTCTGTACAGACACAATTGGGATGCATGCGTGATGCGACTTAGATGCATGCGCAGTAGCATAAAATTACCAGGCCCTACATCACATAACACATTCAGTTCTGCCAAGTCTTTCTCCCCACATTAACTATAATTATTCTGTTTTATTTACATACAGGAGACAGCTGTCTGTGCTTGATCAGAACACAGCTGCTTCCTGTTTGGCAATCTCCTCTAACTGTGGCGATTCCTGAGCTCACAGAGAGCATATTGGGGAGTTCCCAAAGCTTCAGTATAGCTACATACCGTTTCTTTTGTGAAAAGTCCTCTGAAAACCGCCGGTTGCATCCAGCAAATGTAATAAGAGGGTATCAGCTGCAATCCCTCTAGATCCAATTGCAAGGGCAGTCCCTATTAGTTTCTATGGGGAATGAAAATTGCCAAATTTTCCAACCTTGGCCTCCAATAGTTCCTGAAAGCTATCACCATCTTTAGCCTATAGGCTGCACTAACACCCCCATGTATACATAGCCGTCACTACTGTCAGCATGAATTTGCACCAGCCTTATCCTTGGTGTAAGAGCTCTAACTAAAACCAGATGGATCTCTGCATATGCTCAGCTCTGAATAACCTACATTTCCCCCTACAGACCCATGTAAAGTTGGACTGTCCCACAGGGGTATAGGAGAACCCCCAGTGGGCCCCACCGCCTGGGGAGCCACTCCTTCCTCTAGGGATCAGGTTCCAGACTGTGCATTTCAATTACATAGGCTACATTACCAACTTTTTAGGACTCTCGGGAGAGTAGACAAGTGTGCATATGTTACATTTTACTGTACCGGACTATGGTGTATTTCCTACAATGCATTGCTGTAATTACATTAATCTGGTACATTTTCAAATACACCCACTCAGCCACAAGTGGAGATATGGCTGAAATGTGAACGACTGAATCACCCATTGTGGCTCAAAGCTGCGTGTTCTCAGCTACAAAGGATGCACAGTGCTAAAAATCACAAGACCCACCCGCAAAATGGACTTGTGTCCCACTCTGAATCAGCTCCTATATGTTTGGTTTTAGTTTACCCTACTACTAGGGGTATTCAATATGGGAGCGATAACATCGTTTTTGCGTTAATATCGGAGGTATGACGTCATTATCGCAGGTTTTACTTTTACGCCGTATTCAATTTCAAAGATTTATCGCAGTTTTTAAAAGTCTTTGATATAAAACGGGGATAACTTTTCACCATTGAATAGGTGTCGAAAAAAAGTGCAGAATTGGGGTTTAGTGGTGCAGGCTTAAAAAAAATAGCCTGCACCCCTGGGATTGACATTTAAAAAAGAACACTGTCAAAAAAAATGTTAAAAAAAAATAGGGACACCCCAAAAAAATGTATATTAAAAATTGGGGTGAAAAAAAAAAAAATGGGAAAAAAATTGTTAAACAATAGGGAAATAGGTTCAGGGCTATTCTGTAAGTATGCGGCAGGTGTTTTCTAGAATAGAATTATAGCGGCAGGTGTACAAATGCAGAATTTTTAAAAACTGACTTTAGGGACTTAAAAATTTGCTAGTACCCATTTTCATGTACCCCAAATTTGATGGGACCACTTAAAAAAACAAAAAAAATAACCTAAGTGCTCTTCTGCAACACTTCTTCAATGTCGGGAAAAAAACATCTGCTGCGGCTATTTAAATCCCCGACTTTCATTTAAAGGCTAAAACGGGGGTACCCATAGTGATCCCCCATGTTTTTACAACCATAGGGGGGTCTTACAATTCTTTTAAGGAACAATTCGTAACTTTACGCAAATCCAACTTCGGAGGTTCCCGTTTTCGTTAATTTTATATTGAATACGGGGATAAGCGGGAGCGCGCCCGATACTTTAACGCAGGTAAAAACTCCGATATGAAACGTTAACTTCGACAGTGAAGTTAACGTTTCATATTGAATACCCCTCTATATGTTATGTTTTGGGTACAATCAGGTGTTTTATAGAATGAGGCCATCTCGCCCGGTTTACTTCTTCTAATTCTCCTTTATTTTGAAAGCATTGTGTGACAGTTCAGAATGATTCATATAATTTTAGTGCAGTTCATGATGTGCCTAACGTGTGTCTGGGGTGACTTGCGTTCAAATTTCTCTATGAACATGTGCAAAATTTGCATAATGTATACTGAGGCAAATATTTTGTGAATCACTCTTGAACATTACACTGATCTTTTATTCGGAATGCTGTAACCAGCCTGTTTGGTGGAAGGTTTAAAAAGAGAGAACAAAAATGCAGAGTTCTGGCTTAGAATAACAGTAGGATGTGTTGGAACAGACCCAGATTTAGCGACCTACTCATTATAGGTTATGGGCCGGTTACACATGCGGAAACCCTAGCTTACACATGTTTTTGGTAACATGCTCATTCAGTATTAGTGGCCGATGGGGCAACCTACAGTAGCATTCAGCAAACTCCAAAATCTGAAAGTTTTCGGAGTTTGTGTGCGGGAACAAACACCATTTTCATATGGCGCTGGCTCCCGGAGCCCCACTCCTTCCCATGGGAAGGAGTGAGATATCGTTTATCTCACCAGTGCTTTACCACCTCAGCCTGTGTGCAGCTATATCGTCCCATGGGAAGGAGTTCCAGGATTGCGAAGAGGAATCACAGCCGATCCTCAGCTGACACAGCACAGGGTGCCCTGCGGCTGTGCGAATGCATGAACTCAGGTCACACATGCGCAGTCGGCCGGTAAGGGGTAAGTATTGCTGCTACTTCTGTAACAGTGTTAGAGATCATGGGGACAGCTGCTTTTCGGAGCTATCCCTGAAACGGAACAATACTGAATTACTCCAGTAGTTAAGTGTTCACCTCCACAACTTGCGGCATGTCTGGATACTTACGATACTGCCTTTGAACCTTATGAATACCCCTGCCTATACCTTCTAATATCCTTCCTATAAACCTCTAAGGATGACGCCATTTTGCGTACGCAGTCATACAGTAAATAAAGACTCCAGACCTAGAACCTGTGGTTCCAAAGCACAAAGTATTATTCAAGTAAAAGTACAGCAGTTACACGCTATGATCCTCATAAAATCTTAGCGCAAAGAGATTATACAGACCCAAGTACAATTATACATACGCAGCGCTCTGGACCAGATGTAGGCATCAGCAAGAAACCCCTCGTCAATCAACATTCAGCACGAAGACTAGGAACCCAGGGTCAGAGCACACATATTTATACCCCCCAGAAATAAACAACACAATACAGAAGTTTGTTGCTAATACCATTGGTCCTAAAGGAGAGGGCATATGTTACAAGGCATCTAACAGGTTGGTTCAAATAGACACAGTCCAGCCTCTAACAACTGGTGGTCTCTGGTTTCCCGCCTCATGCAAATCCTAACAGTTATTCATATAATGTACATTTTGTTGTTTGAAGTCTCTGCGGTCCATAAGTTGAGAATGCATGTTGCGATCTCTCCATCGATATTACTGGAATACTGTTGAGAGAGTACGCATCAGTACAATACCAAACATGACTTACTTATCACGTATAAAACCTTAGTTATGAAATAATCTTTATTTCCTAACAATTATAATAAATGTGCATACTTGAATCTTATACCTTAAAGCTTATGGAACCTTGTATGTGAATATGTACTGTGTGAGTATGTGTGGTTTGATGTAAAGACGCCATTTAACTTGGGGCAGATGCGTGTGCATGAAGCTAATATTTGGCGTTTTCATACAGAATCTTATGCATTCGCTAATATGCGACTAGTTAACAGCGCTATTGTGCATATTAATGTGTGTATGAGAAATGGTGTAAGATGCAATCGCATGATGCTAATAGTAATATCGCCACATGTACTAAAGTGTGAGTTTATCTAAAATGGCGCTTAGGCGGCCAGTCGCAAGATGGCGTCGCTGCGATCCAATTCTAAACTGATCTTGTCTCAGCCAATTATCCAGCTTCGACAGTTTACCCTTTGATAGTGAACATGCTATCACAATCTGATTTTTAAAATATAATTTAGGCTTACATTTATATACTATTTAGTGTTATTATGGGATGGCACAAGGTGATTCTTAATCCATCAATAATGTGTCTCTGAGTGGGGACATAAAACTACTATTATACACACACCACGGATCTTGGAAGATCATGTGAAAGGTGTGGGGATACACCAGTCCTATAAAGGCAGTCTTGAAGGGGAAATTTGAGACTTTACATTATCTGAGGTGTTTTAAAATAACATTTCAATAATACATTCTATGCAGGTCTAAATATAATACATTAAATGATGGTATTTCCTAGTTCAGGGTTGTAATGCAGTTCTGTATTTACCTCGGTATTCATACTGACCACCATCATAATTTCGTTCTTTCGTTTTACTCTATTTTTAAATTTTCCACACTTCAATACAATAGGAACACACCGGACACATATACCAATTATTAAGATGACAATCAGTATAAGGATTAAGAATTTGCCTATGCTGGTGATCACTTCCTGGACCCATTCCCCTAGACCTGAGAACCATTTCACTGGGTTCAGCCATGAAACCCATCCTTCTATCTTCTCCCCTACTTCAGCCACTGAAGCATTATGGTTCTTATGAAATTCTCATTTTAGCTGCAAAATTTCATCCATCTTCCGGTCTATCACCTCCTTGGGGTCACTGGTATCATTGGTGACATAGGTGCAACATTTTACTCCAAATTGGGTGGCCAACGTTACGCAATATCCTCCAGTAACAGCAGTTAAATAATTTAACACTAGCCTGTGTTGCACCAGTTCTTTCTTGTACGCTTGCAATTCTCTCCCTGTATACCTGAATGTGTCATCGTACATCTCGGTGATATTATCTATCAATTTAGCAAGTTCCTGAATGTATCTAAAGTTTAATGTACCCCGAGCGATCCTGGTGGGATCCAATGCGACTAAAACTTGAAAGCCAGTTGTCTCACTAATTAACTGAGTGGCTTTGTGCACGTCACCAGGTATCATATTTCGTTTGCCTCTGTGTTCATATTGTGTGTGAAGATATGGTGACAGTGTGTTTTTATATATACCAAGCATTTCAACATGTGTGAGGGTCATAACTTCTGGGACTACTCTTCCCAGGTAACACAAACCATCGGAACTCGGGGAGAGCCACTTATACGCTTTTCTTCCACATATAAAATATACATTATCAGGGAGAACATAAGGAATGGTATGCATCATTATCATTAAGCACATTTCCCTTGCAAACAATCCTATTTCTGGGTCTTCCATCTGGTACATGCAAGTTTCTGGCTGTATTATTTTAGCACAATAACCATCTGGCACCTTACCAATAATTTCTTTGGTGGAACTTAATGCATACCGGTACCTAAAATGTCTCCCACTAGATTTAATTGAGCGTAACAGATCATGTTTTATGGACTCATTATCAGCTCTTTGTGAGAAGGTCATCGTCTGATTATTCCGTCACTTACCAACTCCCGGGTTTATTGGGGTTGGTTATGTTTAAACACAAAAGTGATCTATCTACTTGAAATTGATAGAGTTTGAAATAAGGTGGTTTGGATGAGAGGAATTTTCCATCCAATGTTTTCCGTTTCTGTAATTCTAAAATTTCCGTGATATTCAGCGGAAATGGCACCAACCCTACATTATGCTGTCGCTGTGGCACATGTGAACACACCCAGCAATCAGTTTGATTTAACACTTTGCCTACCATGCTATGATAATCCTCTAAAGGATACCCACCCCAGTACGGATTATATTTAGGCTGGCACCGTTGGATACAATTCTCATCAACTAGGGACCCACAAAGCTCACAAATACAGGAATCTTCAGACGATAAACCTCCACACTGTCCCCGAGTATCCGGAATAACAGCTCTCTTAAAAATAACAGTACTAAGATTGGTCAGACACTCCCCTGATTGGCATTGCACTCCTTCTGACTCCACTCCATCAGCACTGCCATCAACTCCCCTCTCCACATTCGGTCCCCCTTCACAGAAACCGGACATTCCCGAACCGACCAGGATGGTGAACACTCTAAAAGAGAATATGAAAATGAACACAGCAGGCCCGTCCATTGCCATAACAAGACCTGTAGATTTCTTTTAGTTCAGGTCTCTCACTATGACCTTTTCAATCCTCCCGGAACAAGCTCACGAGCGACAGGTTCACTCTATCAGCCTTGTCTCCGACTCGTTTCTCCACCGGTTGGTTGACCTTTTTGCAGTGAGTGGAATGGACCCAGGTATCTCTCTCAGCCACCTTCAAAGATGTAGTACTTGTCAGCAGCACCTGGTACAGACCTTCCCACCGATCAGTCAAACAACCTGAACGCAAGAAATTTCTGATCATAACATATTCTCCTGGTTCAACATCATGACAGTTAGTTTCAGGCATATCATTGGACAACAATTGCAGTTTCTGCTGCTGTTGTTTTAACTGCTTACTCATTGATATAAGATACTTTATAGTTACCTCTTTGTTACCTTTCAAGTGTTCCTGTGGACTTATAATCAAATGAGGTTGTCTACTGAACAGTATTTCAAAGGGAGACAGATTTAGGGGGGGTCTGGGAGTGGTCCTTATACTATGCAGGACCAACGGTAATACTTCTGGCCAACCTAGTCCAGTCTCTGCCATGATTTTACTTAACTTATTTTTAATAGTCCCGTTCATCCTCTCTACCTTGGCACTGGCTTGTGTTCGGTAGGGGGTATGAAGTCGACTATTAATACCCATCAGCTTACACATATTTTGAAAAACATCACCTGTGAAATGAGTACCCCTGTCACTCTCGATGATTTTAGGGATACCCTATCTGCATACAAATTCCTGAACTATTTTTTTGGCAGTAAACGCAGCAGTATTAGTGGCCGCTGGGTAGGCCTCAACCCAATTAGAAAATACATCAGTGCACACTAATACATACTTAAGATTCCTGCATGGTGGTAATTGGATGAAATCAATTTGTATCACCTGGAAAGGTCCATCAGTCGGTGGAATGTGGGATGGTTCAGTAGGGATCGCTTTCCCTATATTCTTCCTCAAGCAGGTCAGACAGGACATTGCTATCTTTTCTGCTTGTGAAGAAAAACCTGGTGCGCACCAGTATGCTCTCACCAACTTGCACATACATTGTTTTCCCAGATGAGTCAGACCAGGCTGGGGCAATATGCCTTGGGGGCTACTGGCTTACCTTGTCCGTCCCTCCAAAGCCCGGAGGACTCTTGCCCACATCCCTTGGACTTCCAAATTGACTTTTCCTGAATTGAACACAAATTTTACATCTCAATTAATTTAAGCATATCAATTGTTTGGAAAAACATTTTTAATCCTGCTGCCCATTTTGCGGCTTCATCGGCTCTGTTGTTGCCCAGTGACACCGGGTCATCCTCACATGTATGGGCTTTACACTTGATTACTGCCACCGCTTTGGGCAGTTGGATTGCTTCCAAAAGATGTTTTATGTGTCGGGAATGTGCAACTGGTGTGCCTGCTGCTGTCATAAAATTTCTCAGAAGCCATAGAGACCCGATATCGTGCACCACCCCGAACACGTACCTCGAGTCAGTGTAAATGTTAGCAGATTTGCTTGCTGCCAGTTCACACGCTCTAGTTAGTGCTACTAACTCTGCCACTTGGGCTGAGTGAGGAAGACCAAGAGGTTTGGCTTCTATGATGTCTGTGTCATTTACAACAGCATAACCTGTACATAATTCACCTGTGTCTGTTTGTCTATGACAACTCCCATCCATGTAAAAAGTCACATCTACATTCTCTAAAGGTGTGTTGTGTATGTCAGGTCTAGCAGTAAAGGTCTGATTCAGATATTCCATACAATCGTGTGTATCATTATGTCCGCTGAACTCACCCTCCGCCAGCAACTCGCCTTCTTCCACCCTTTGTACATCATGTTGTACATATGGTAAATACATTGCTGGGTTCTGCATGCTGCAAAGTTTAACAGTGATGTTTGCAGGTGCGATTAGAGCTAGTTCCCATTTGGTAAACCTAGCCGAAGAGACGTGTCTGGTTTGAGCAGAGTTCAGCAGAGCAGATACAGCATGGGGAGTGTATACAATCATATCATGACCCAATACTATGTCCTCACTTTTACTCACCAATAAAGCGGTAGCTGCTACACTTCTCAAACAGGTGGGGAGTGATCTTGCCACAGTGTCCAATTGGGCACTGTAGTATGCTACGGGCCTACTGGCATCACCATGTTCTTGTGTAAGGACACCTGCAGAACAACCATCGGCTTCCGTACAATACAAATCAAAAGGTTTCTCATAATCAGGTATTCCCAATGCAGGTGCTTTGGTCAGACTATCCTTAAGATTAAGGAAAGCCTGCTCTGATTCCTCTGTGTGTATGACACGATCGGGCTTTGAGAAAGAGATTAAGTCCTGTAAAGGCAAGGCCAAAATAGAAAAACCTGGGATCCACATTCTACAGTATCCACACATTCCCAAGAAGGTACGAATTTGCTGTTGATTCTGCGGCAGTGTCATGTTCTGTATGGCCTGGATTCTATCATTTGTGAGATGTCTTAACCCCTGGGTTAGGCAGTGTCCCAATTATTTTACTCTGGATTGGCACGGCTGTACTTTGTCCTTAGCCACTTTATGTCCTGTATGCGAGAGATGAAGCAACAAAAGTTTAGTATCATTCAAACATGACATAAACGAATCAGAACACAGCAATAAATCATCCACATATTGAATTAGAACAGATCCATTTGCAGGTTGAAAAGACTGTAAACAGTCGTGCAATGCCTGGGAAAAGATACTGGGGCTGTCTATGAAACCTTGGGGAAACCGTGTCCATGTATAATGCACACCTCTGTATGTAAATGCGAATAGATACTGACAGTCAGGGTGGAGAGGCACAGAGAAGAAAGCAGAACAGAGGTTAGTGACAGTGAAATGGGTTGCGTTTGGAGGGATCTGCATAAGAATGACAGCTGGATTTGGCACTATGGGGAATTGGCTCTTTACTACCTTATTAACACCTCTAACGTCCTGTACCAGCCTGTAACCCCTCCCACCACTCTTCTTCACCGGAAAGATGGGACTGTTGGCTACACTAGCTGTACGAACTAAAATTCCCTGTTGCAATAATCGCTCAATTATTGGAAAAACCCCTAATTCTACCTCCTGTTTTACTGGGTACTGGGGAATTTTTGGAGCTAGCCTACCGCCTTTTAAATTTACCATTACGGGGCTTACGTTTGCTATTAATCCAGTGTCCTGTCCATCCTTAGTCCAAAGGGAATCTGGAATTTGGGACAACATTTGATCTACCTGAGATGGATTTTCATTTAAACTGGTAGAGTGATACATTATCCTTTGGGGAGTGTCCAACATATCCCGCACCTCATGCGCAACTCTCTCTGGGATATCTAGAAATACACCATCAGGGGTGCAATATATGACACATCCCATCTTACATAACAAATCTCTACCCAACAGGTTAGTAGGAGCCGCAGCAGCCAGAAGGAAAAAATGCCCGGTTTGCAACGGCCCAATAGTAACCTCTGTGGACTTTGTTAAAGGATAATGTTGCACCTTACCTGTTACACCCATTGTTGGTACTGTCTCGTTGGTCACCTGTAAATTAACGGGAGATTTTATAACTGACCTGACCCTGTGTCTACAAAAAAAGGATATTCAGTACCGGTTCTTCCCTAATACTTCCCGTTAACCTGACTATCTGTAGACTACAGGTATGACCTGACCCCTAGCGTTGGCTACCATTCTCCAATAAAGCATTAACGGCCACAATTGGAGCTGGTGCTTGCTGGATATTTGCTGGTCTCTGTGCATATCCCTTATGGGGATATCCAGGTACTCTCTGGTTTGGGGGTCCTACCCTTTTTACTCTGCAGGTTCTACTTAAATGTCCTGGCTGGTTACAATTAAAACATATTCATGGATCGGATGAAGACACGGGTTGTTGTGAGGTTTGAGCAGGGGAAAAGGTGGTGGATATGGGTAGGGATATGGAGGATAAGGGTATTGTGGGGGATATGAAGTTTGTGAGTAGTGTGGGACCTGTGGTTGTGTAGGGTTAGTAGAATAGAGCTGTGTTTGCTGTTGCATGGGATTAGTGAGGACATATAACTGTTCAGGTGTAGGTGTGTGTGTAGATGCAAGTGTGTCTGTTGGCTGTGATGTTACCGTCATTCCTTCCAGAGCTTGAATACTGACAGCCATTAGTTTTTCGCTCTGGGTCTCTCTCTTCTTTGAGATGTTCTTATCATGTTCTATGGCAGATTCTATGAGTGTATCTATTGTGACTCCCCTCCAGCCAGGTTGTGAGGTCTGAACCCGAGTCTTTAAGTTTTCCTTAAGACCGTTCATGAGTACAGTGACTATCATTCCCATGTGGTGAGTGCTATCTTTAATATCTTCTATCCCAGTGTACTGGGTGATAGCCTGCAGAGCCCGGTCACAATACTCTTCTGCAGATTCACTCTCCTTTTGCTTTATGGTGAAAATTTTGTTCCAGTTAACTACTACCGGAAAATATATACCCAATTGAGTTACAATGCGGGAAATGTTACCTTGGTTTAATTGGTCCGTTAAGGGAACGTCACCATCCAATACACAATCCGTGATAAATTTTGTCACGTCGGTATTGCGTGGCAGACAGGCCCTTAACACCACACGCCAATCTTTATTAGTTGGCTCATGAGAACTACCCAAATTCCTCAAAAATCTCTGACATTTGGCTAGTTCCTTTTTGGGATCGGGGAAATCATTTATGATGGAATTTAGTTCTGCTCTTGTCCAAGGACAATGCATTACCACTTCCCTCATGGACACTACACCATTCGCATCTGCATTTCCATTCAGAACAGTTATTGTCCGAATGGGATGCAGACCGGTAGCGCTGCTACCTTTGACCTTGTTACCTGGCTGGGGGTTTAATCTGTTGCTGCTACGTATGGTATTAACAACTTCCTCTACGGCTGCAGAGGGTGGTAGCACACTTCCCTTGCTGTTACCGATGGCGATGGTGGCACCACTCGTGATTGTCGTGGCGTAGCATCTACCATTTGTACAGCATGGGAAATGGCAGACATTACAATAGGCTCATCATCCACATCATGAACATTTTCTTTATAGTTGCTTAAGAGAGGGTACAAATTGCTTGTTACATTTTTATGGGTATTTTTGATAACTGTACTTGCACCTCCATCCACATAAGGTGGGGGTGGTGCGCGTGAACCGCTGGCAATACCTTCTGAAATGCTACCTTGCTGCACGTGCATGCCATTTTGCGGCTCGCCCGCATTGCAATTCAGCGCCGTGGATGTATTCTCTGGCAATGCGCTCGCAACGCTAGTTTGCGTCGTTTGCGCATTTTTAAGCCACGCATCCCCTTCATGCTGCCACAACTTTAAACATTCATAATATTTGACCTTTTTCTCTCGGGAGCGCATCAAACTGATGTGATCCCGGATATTATCTAATACGTCTTTATCGAAACTACCAATTCTGGGAAACGGTCTAACACTCTTCATCATCATTTTAAACCATACATCACAATATCTTATTGCATAAGTACCGTACTTAGTATGCATAATACGACGGGCCGATCCAAACGGCGCTTCCATTAGCAGCACATCATAGTCTAACATCTCTATTGTTTGCATGGCTCCCATTCTGAGACAACTCCTACGTTTTTCAATAAAGATTTAAACTGGTGAAAGACGGTCAAGATACTTTCACTTACTTGTGGACGATTTAAACGGCAGCGCCCACACACCTGTGAAGATTTGAAGAAGGCTACTCCACATACCCGGATAAGATTGAAGAAGGCAACTTCCACACCTATGGAAGTTTTAAGTCGGCTACTTCCTAGCACCTCTCTACAACAAAGACAACATGTACACCTGCTACTGTGTATAGAACGGTAAGCGGCTAGCACTTAGCCCTTAAAGGTCATACGGTACCTCTAACTATAGGGAACAAGTTACCCCTACCAACAAATAATCACTGTTACACACTTTTTTCCTGCACAGAAAAATACACATTAACCCAGATATTGACAACAATTGAAAAGAATGTAAACCTCAACGGCTTTGTTTAAACACGTGGCAGCACAACCGGAAGTACGTATACGCTATTGTGCGACCAGTCGCATACACAATAATGCAACTACCACACAACCATATGAAAACCTTTAGCTGCATTCACAAAAGTGCGTCTTTACTGTGCGCAAAACTGCGACTCAGCCGCGTGTTCAATACTGCGGCACCCCTTTAAATGTTAGGTTCTATCAACAAAGGAAAACAAACTTTTTCCTCTCTTGTCCCTGGATTCTAGTCAGCGTCCCTGGCTCACACAAAAACGGGTAGCGATCTCTCAGCACCGAGCGGTTGCAGGTAAACCCTGCATGTGGCAACTCCACCCTTTGGTGAGAAATCGATAACCATAAGTGCCGTGTGAGTGGGTAAGTGACTTCACTACGAGCCCCCAACTAACGATACTGCCTTTGAACCTTATGAATAACCCTGCCTATACCTTCTAATATCCTTCCTATAAACCTCTAAGGATGACGCTATTTTGCGTACGCAGTCATACAGCAAATAAAGACTCCAGACCTAGAACCTGTGGTTCCAAAGCACAAAGTATTATTCAAGTAAAAAGTACAGCAGTTACACGCTATGATCCTCATATAATCTTAGCGCAAATAAATTATACAGACCCAAGTACAGTTATACATACGCAGCGCTCTCTGGTCCAGATGTAGGCATCAGCAATAAACCCCTCGTCAATCATCATTCAGCACGAAGACTAGGAACCCAGGGTCAGAGCACACATATTTATACCCCCCAGAAATAAACAACACAATACAGAAGTTTGTTGCTAATACCATTGGTCCTAAAGGAGAGGGCATATGTTACAAGGCATCTAACAGGTTGGTTCAAATAGACACAGTCCAGCCTCTAACAACTGGTGGTCTCTGGTTTCCCGCCTCATGCAAATCCTAACAGTTGTTCATATAATGTACATTTTGTTGTTTGAAGTCTCTATGGTCCATAAGTTGAGAATGCATGTTGCGATCTCTCCATCGATATTACTGGAATACTGTTGAGAGAGTACGCATCAGTACAATACCAAACATGGCTTACTTATCATGTATAAAACCTTAGTTACGAAATAATCTTTATTTCCTAACAATTATAATAAATGTGCATACTTGAATCTTATACCTTAAAGCTTATGGAACCTTGTATGTGAATATGTAATGTGTGAGTATGTGGGGTTTGATGTAAAGACGCTAGTTAACTTGGGGCAGATGCGTGTGCATGAAGCTAATATTTGGCGTTTTCATACAGAATCTTATGCATTCGCTAATATGCGACTAGTTAACAGCGCTATTGTGCATATTAATGTGTGTGTGTATGAGAAATGGTGTAAGATGCAATCGCATGATGCTAATAGTAATATCGCCACATGTACTAAAGTGTGAGTTTATCTAAAATGGCGCTTAGGCGGCCATTCGCAAAATGGCGTCTTGCGATCTCATTTCCAAGATAGCGTCTTGCGGCCAGTCGCAAGATGGCGTCGCTGCGATCCAATTTTAAACTGATCTTGTCTCAGCCAATTATCCAGCTTCGACATACTTAATTATTGGGGGCCACGCATAAGACCCTATGAGGTCCTAGGCAACATACTGGTTTGGGCTCCTTTCCCCTCTACATTTATCGAAATACATAAACATAAAAACAGGTTAGGGTAATCTAGGCCCCAAGCATTAGACCAAGGTTGTCTATGGGATGATTTGACAAGGATGAGAATATGTTCACACAGCTATCTTATTTCATCTGGCACTCTAATGCAAGAAGAACAGGTGGACTCTATGGGCCAAGATAACTATTGTACGTCACTATGTGTTCTAGATTTTGCTGTATAATCATGGGTGTCCTGGACAGAGTTGACATGAAAGGACAAATATTGGACCAGTTTGTCTTCCTTTGTGTATTTATGGAATGTTCCTATCGTTACGTTAAGAAACAAAGATACAACATGTAACAACCTACAATCATTCATAAACAGCTTCAAGTCATGACATAGGTGAATAGTCATCTGATGTCTATAAACTTTCCTCTTTTCTTTATGTAGCAATAAACATATCTGGGGTAAATAAAAAATGACTACGCAGTGTTTAAGTGTATACTTGTTGGAATGTGGACAGAGTATGTCAAAGAAACATGTTTTGATTTATTTTTTAAAGCTTACTATTGGCCGAGTGACCTCGGATGTATGAAAAGATTGTTATGTTAATTTAGTAATTATAATCAGACTGCATACTGCAATAATGACACATTCTACAGCTGGGACTGCCAACATTACTGACAGGAAAAGAAAAAAAACAGGATGTGCGCTCATTTCCACACATATAAACTAGAATAGAACCGATTTTGGCTAATATTAATTAATTCAAAAGCAACGGTTATATACTGATAAACCACTAATCACATAAACTGTCTCAAATACAATAATAAAGATACATATATTACAAACCATTAAAAGGTAAGAAAGATTCAGCATTCGGAGCTTGTCAGGAGATTAAAGGCAGTCTCCAGAAATCCACCAGAATCACTTTCTACTGGATACAAGTCACCGTATGTAACAGAAGGAGATTAGAGGCAGTCTCCAGAAATCCGCCAGAATCACTCACCACTGGATACAAGTCGCCGTATGTAACAGAAGGAGATTAGAGGCAATCTCCAGAAATCCGCCAGAATCACTTTCTACTGGATACAAGTCGCCGTATGTAACAGAAGAAGACTAAAGGCAGTCTCCAGAAATCCGACAGAATCACTTTCCACTGGATACAAGTTGCCATATGTAACAGAAGGAGATTAGAGGCAGTCTCCAAAAATCCGCCAGAATCACTCACCACTGGATACAAGTCGCCGTATGTAACAGAAGGAGATTAGAGGCAGTCTCCAGAAATCCGCCAGAATCACTTTCTACTGGATACAAGTCGCCGTATGTAACAGAAGGAGACTAAAGGCAGTCTCCAGAAATCCGACAGAATCACTCTCCACTGGATACAAGTCGCCGTATGTAACAGAATGAGATTAGAGGAAGTTGCCAGAAATTTTCCAGAATCACTTTCTACTGGATACAAGTCGCCGTATGTAACAGAAGGAGATTAAAGGCAGTCTCCAGAAATTTTCCAGAATCACTTTCTACTGGATACAAGTCGCCGTATGTAACAGAAGGAGATTAAAGGCAGTCTCCAGAAATCCGCCAGAATCACTTTCTACTGGATACAAGTCGCCGTATGTAACAGAAGGAGATTAGAGGAAGTTGCCAGAAATTTTCCAGAATCACTTTCTACTGGATACAAGTCGCCGTATGTAACAGAAGGAGATTAGAGGAAGTTGCCAGAAATTCGCCAGAATCACTCTCCATTGGATACAAGGCGCCGTATGTAACAGAAGGAGATTAGAGGCAGTCTCCAGAAATCCGCCAGAATCACTCACCACTGGATACAAGTCGTCATATGTAACAGAAGGAGATTAAAGGCAATCTCCAGAAATTTTCCAGAATCACTTTCTACTGGATACAAGTCGCCGTATGTAACAGAAGGAGATTAAAGGCAGTCTCCAGAAATCCGCCAGAATCACTTTCTACTGGATACAAGTTGCCGTATGTAACAGAAGGAGATTAGAGGCAGTCTCCAAAAATCCGCCAGAATCACTTTCTACTGGATACAAGTCGCCGTATGTAACAGAAGGAGACTAAAGGCAGTCTCCAGAAATCCGACAGAATCACTCTCCACTGGATACAAGTCGCCGTATGTAAAAGAATGAGATTACAGGAAGTTGCCAGAAATTTTCCAGAATCACTTTCTACTGGATACAAGTCGCCGTATGTAACAGAAGGAGATTAAAGGCAGTCTCCAGAAATCCGCCAGAATCACTTTCTACTGGATACAAGTCGCCGTATGTAACAGAAGGAGATTAGAGGAAGTTGCCAGAAATTTTCCAGAATCACTTTCTACTGGATACAAGTCGCCGTATGTAACAGAAGGAGATTAGAGGAAGTTGCCAGAAATTCGCCAGAATCACTCTCCATTGGATACAAGGCGCCGTATGTAACAGAAGGAGATTAGAGGCAGTCTCCAGAAATCCGCCAGAATCACTCACCACTGGATACAAGTCGTCATATGTAACAGAAGGAGATTAAAGGCAATCTCCAGAAATTTTCCAGTATCACTTTCTACTGGATACAAGTCGCCGTATGTAACAGAAGGAGATTAAAGGCAGTCTCCAGAAATCCGCCAGAATCACATTCTACTGGATGCAAGTCGCCGTATGTAACAGAAGGAGATTAGAGGTAGTCTCCAGAAATAAGCCAGAATCACTTTCTACTGGATACAAGTCACCGTATGTAACAGAAGGAGATTAAAGGCAGTCTCCAGAAATCCACCAGAATTACTCACCACTGGATACACGTTGCCATATGTAACAGAAGGAGATTAGAGGCAGTCTCCAGAAATCCGCCAGAATCACTTTCTACTGGATACAAGTTGCCGTATGTAACAGAAGGAGATTAGAGGCAATCTCCAGAAATCCGCCAGAATCACTTTCTACTGGATACAAGTCACCGTATGTAACAGAAGGAGATTAAAGGCAGTCTCCAGAAATCCACCAGAATCACTCACCACTGGATACACGTTGCCGTATGTAACAGAAGGAGATTAGAGGCAGTCTCCAGAAATCCGCCAGAATCACTTTCTACTGGATACAAGTCGCCGTATGTAACAGAAGGAGATTAGAGGAAGTTGCCAGAAATTTTCCAGAATCACTCACCACTGGATACACGTTGCCGTATGTAACAGAAGGAGATTAGAGGCAGTCTCCAGAAATCCGCCAGAATCACTTTCTACTGGATACAAGTCGCCGTATGTAACAGAAGGAGATTAGAGGAAGTTGCCAGAAATTTTCCAGAATCACTCTCCATTGGATACAAGGTGTCATCCTGATTTTTGTACTGTTAGACATACAAGTTGTCAGATGTAATAGCCATTGACTTGTAAATGCGCCAGAAAAAATACCTCTGGCTGGGGAGATTGCTCACATTTTGCTGCACTTTATGCTGTCTGTCCAGGCAGAAGATAATAAAAAGCCACATTGAACATTGATATGACTTTGCCACTACTTAATGCTCAAAGTGATATAATTATTTAATTAATCTGATATTAAAGCAATAATGCTAAAAAAGATAAGACATTTTTAAATTATGAAGACAACAATATTTTTATGTTAATATAGGCCTAATTAATTAATTTATTTATTAATTATAGAAGTACATTAATGCTGGTACTTGTAGTGTCAAACATTTGTAATATAATTGGTGCTTCTATCATTAATTAATATGGCCCCAATTAACACAAAAATATTGCTGTCCACATGATTTTAAATGTTATTATTTTAAAACATTATTGTCCCAATAATAAAATTTTCAATTATGGCTCATCAATGTTTTATTATTTTGTCGGGGGGGGGGCTTATTGAGTATGAATTAGTGACAAAGTAATACATATGATTAATGTGGCTCTTTATTATGTTCTGCCCGATAGATAGCTCAGAATGCATGTGGTCTGATCAATCTCTCTGGCCAGAGCCATTTCCTGGCGCGTTTCTGGTGAGGTTGTTCTTTCTTACCTGCCACAAATCGCTGAAACTCGCCGTCGATTTTCATAATAATCCTGAAAATCCTCTTATACTACATATGGCGTCTTTGAATAGAAATTTGCCAGAAACTCCAGCGAATTCAAACTCTCTGACAGTTTGCAACATATTAAATTCCCCTCTAGATTCTAATTAGTTGCAAACCTTTAGAAGGTTTGCTAAATCTTCCCCCTAATTTGAGAATCAGCCACAATGAGAATCAGCCACAATGAGAATCAGCCTCAATGAGAATCAGCCACAATGAGAATCAGCCACGGCTTCTTAGTGAACCAAACCACAACAAATTCACTCATCTCATAGGTTTGCATTTTCTACATTTGAGTATACATTACATGGGAAGATTATAAGAGTATTTTAAGTTAAAAAGATATTATGTGACCATATTATGTGAGGCCACAGTTGAATTATAACAATCATGATAATTTTACTGTAGGCACTAGGCAGTATTCTATTCTATATACACGGGACATGACATCAGTGATCATCAGCAATTACACGACTATGCCAATTGCGTGCAGATTTCATTTCTATACGTAGGTACTGTACATATGTTACATCACTAGTATATTATATTGTGCAAACTATTGTAAAGAACAAATATGATTATTATCACCTTGAAAATACTATAAATATATGTACCTAAAGCACATTGTTATTAGGCTAGGTGCATGCAACGATCCTGGTTTCACCTCTAGTGCTTTGAGCAACTATTTGGCTTATTATAGATTCCTAATGGCTGGGTTGTTGAAAGTCTTATTTGTGCCAAGAAAATTGGATAAGGCAGCCCATTGTAATATGGAGTAATGCTGACCCACAGTGTCCAAAAGAAGTATTGCATGCAATAGGAAATAAACTTACTGTAAGCTGGGTACATAGTACTATGCGATTCTCAGCCCGACATGGCTAGGGGGCCTATTTATCATTTTAATTATCGGGGTTCAAACGGACCCCGATAATTAACATCCTAACTCGCTCTGGCTACATCATTGCTCCAGTGCGGTGACAGCTGATGCAAAATCAGCTGCCCCCACGAGCTTCACTGCTCCTTTCGGAGGAGTGCACATGCGCGACCTACAGGTAACGCATGCGCAGAAGAGCCCTGACTTCTGGCGAAAGGAGCCGGACAGGGGCGGAGGGATTCGGAAGGATTCCTCTTCACAACCCGGACCTTCTTCCCATAGGGAAGGAATGGGTTGCGATGACGGAGCATGAGCATTCAGAATCTGAAGATGGTGAATGCTCCCGCAGTCAAGCTCTGAAAATATTATATTTTCGGAGCTTGATTAATTCTTTCCCCATACTAGTGTATGGGGACAGCGGGCCATTCCGCCAGTGGAAGGTAAGTAGGTGATATCTGTGATACTAGTGTATGGGGACAGCGGGCCATTCCGCCAGTGGAAGCTAAGTAGGAGATATCTGTGATACTAGTGTATGGGGACAGCGGGCCATTCCGCCAGTGGAAGGTAAGTAGGAGATATCTGTGATACTAGTGTATAGGGACAGCGGGCCATTCCGCCAGTAGAAGGTAAGTAGGAGATATCTGTGATACTAGTGTATGGGGACAGTGGGCCATTCCGCCAGTGGAAGGTAAGTAGGTGATATCTGTGATACTAGTGTATGGGGACAGCGGGCCATTCCGCCAGTGGAAGCTAAGTAGGAGATATCTGTGATACTAGTGTATGGGGACAGCGGGCCATTCCGCCAGTAGAAGGTAAGTAGGAGATATCTGTGATACTAGTGTATAGGGACAGCGGGCCATTCCGCCAGTAGAAGGTAAGTAGGAGATATCTGTGATACTAGTGTATGGGGACAGTGGGCCATTCCGCCAGTGGAAGGTAAGTAGGTGATATCTGTGATACTAGTGTATGGGGACAGCGGGCCATTCCGCCAGTGGAAGCTAAGTAGGAGATATCTGTGATACTAGTGTATAGGGACAGTGGGCCATTCCGCCAGTAGAAGGTAAGTAGGAGATATCTGTGATACTAGTGTATGGGGACAGTGGGCCATTCCACCAGAGAAAGGTAAGCAGGAGATATCTGTGATACTAGTGTATGGGGAGAGCGGGCCATTCCGCCAGTGGAAGGTAAGTAGGAGATATCTGTGATACTAGTGTATAGGGACAGCGGGCCATTCCGCCAGTAGAAGGTAAGTAGGAATATCTGTGATACTAGTGTATGGGGACAGTGGGCCATTCTGTCAGAGGAAGGTAAGCAGGAGATATCTGTGATACTAGTGTATTTGTGGACAGCGGGCCATTCCGCCAGAGGAAGGTAAGTAGGAGATATCTGTGATACTAGTGTATAGGGACAGTGGGCCATTCCGCCAGAGGAAGGTAAGTAGGAGATATCTGTGATACTAGTGTATAGGGACAGTGGGCCGTTCCGCCTTAGGAAGGTAAGCAGGAGATATCTGTGATACTACTGTATGGGGACAGCAGGCCATTCCGCGAGAGGAAGGTAAGCAGGAGATATCTGTGATCAGGTAATAGGGGGCGTGGCCTAATCGCGGGAGGCGTGGCCACGCCCCCTTTCCGGATTTTTTTTTTTGCAGCATCGCTTTGCTGGGGAGGGGGGCACTCTGGGCCCCCTCAGCCCTGCTTAAAGCCAGGGGTGGCGCGATCAGTGTGATCGCTCCCCCCCCACAGGCATAGGAGACTGCTGTGGCTGCTGCTCAGCAGCCACGAGCAGTCTCCACTGCAGCTCAGCACATGCTGTGTGCTGGGCTGCTGTGAGGGTGGGGGAGCGGTGCCGGACCCAGGCCCCCGCCGGGCCCCTCAGGAAACCCGGGCCCCGGTAATCTGTACCTGCTCCCCCCCCTCTCGGCGCCCCTGTCTGTGATACTAGTGTATGGGGACAGCGGGCCATTCCGCAAGAGGAAGGTAAGTAGGAGATATCTGTGATACTAGTGTATGGGGACAGCGGGCCATTCCACGAGAGGAAGGTAAGAAGGAGATATGTGTATAGGGACAGCGGGCCATTCCGCGAGAGGAAGGTAAGCAGGAGATATCTGTGATACTAGTGTATGGGGACAGCGGGCCATTCCGCCAGTGGAAGCTAAGTAGGAGATATCTGTGATACTAGTGTATGGGGACAGCGGGCCATCTCCTGTTTTACCTTCTTGGTGAATGGCCCGATAACTTAATTTTCACAATTGTAGGTGAAAATGTGCATTTTCACCTGCTTTTGTGAAAATTAAGTGATGATGAATAGGCCCCGATAATTGTGTACAGTGTACACAGCACCAGGGCCTGATGGTCAGTCTAAAACCCAATGGGCCAGCTCCCGATATATTGTGTGCTGCACACGATATGTTGGTCCCATCATTTAGTATCATTCAGAAAGTGCAGTGTGTATGGACTTCGGCCAGATGTCTGCTAATTAATTAACATTCCCCTTCTCTGAAAGCACAATTATCTGACAGTATGACGATGTGGAATCAAAAGGATTGTTTGAAACTAAATGCTTATTGGGTAGTGTGTGTGGTGTATATCAGCTATTTTAGGGACCGTTTTGGTTGGTCTGAATTAGGGATGTGCAGGCTCGGATAGGTTCCAGTTTGCACGTTGAGTTTGGATTTTTCCCTCCAAAAAAACGGAACTCAGAAAGAGGCTAAACGTCATCTTACATGGACGAACATCATCATTCCTGGACAAAAGTCCAGGAATGATGATGTTCGTCCATGTAAGATGACGTTTAGCCTCTTTCTGAGTTCCGTTTTTTTGGAGGGAAAAATCCAAACTCAATGTGCAAACTCGAACCTATCCGAGCCTGCACATCCCTAGTCTGAATCAGTTTAGTCAATATCATCATTGGGCAAAATCTTATAGCGTGTATCCTTTAGATTAGGATTACTCTATTCAGTACCTGAGATGGACGCTAAAATGAGTCTTCCAAATATTCCCTAACTAAAGGTGCCCATACATCAGCGACTGATTGTCGCGATCCGGCGATGCAATGGGAAATGCAGAGTTTCCGGGTGGAAACGCCGACCACCCACCATCAATGTTCAGCGATCCGTCACAGGATCACCGAAATATTACATGTTAAATGTCCCGATTAGACAATCACAATCATTTTTTTATTGCGATCGTCAATTCGGGAAAATCCAACATGTTGGATTTCTGCGATCCTGCGATGCCGGGTTGCAGCATCACAGGATCGCGGCAATCCGTCGCTAATGTATGGGGCCCTTTATAAGTCTTGTTTCCATCCACACAGACACTTCCACTTTGTTTAATCATATACTGGTTTTATTGTTCTATTGTTATTCTTTATTTGTAATCACACTATTTTCGAAACCATGATACTATAGTTCATAATGCTTGTGTACATAGGTTACAAATTACCATTAGAATAATAGTTGCTATTCTGTCTATTTGTTGTGCTGGGTTAATTATATAAAGTTCTAGTAACACCTCTGTATGGTCACTGTTTTTTTTAAATGATATAACTCCCGTCATTATATCTCGCCTTTCTTTTAAGTCAATGTAATTGTTTTTTTAAATGATTTAATTATTTACTTTGTTTTACAAAAGAAAATAGCCACCCATTCACCGCTATCCCTCTCTCCCTCCATGAATGGTTCTCATTACAGAGTCCTTGTGTGCGCACAGTTTATTACTCATTACAGAGTCCTTGTGTGCGCACAGTTTATTACTCATTACAGAGTCCTTGTGTGCGCACAGTTTATTACTCATTACAGAGTCCTTGTGTGCGCACAGTTTATTACTCATTACAGAGTCCTTGTGTGCGCACAGTTTATTACTCATTACAGAGTCCTTGTGTGCGCACAGTTTATTACTCATTACAGAGTCCTTGTGTGCGCACAGTTTATTACTTATTACAGAGTCCTTGTGTGCGCACAGTTTATTACTCATTACAGAGTTCTTGTGTGCGCACAGTTTATTACTCATTACAGAGTCCTTGTGTGCGCACAGTTTATTACTCATTACAACACTATGATATTAGAGCAGCCGCTGCATTACTATCATTTTCCTTTACACCACATGAACTGATTTGGTTGAAATTCTCAACGGGTATTTTTGTATTCAGAGAGTCACTGGCCAATACCTACATTTGTTTCATGGATGTAAAGATGGATATCATTTACATTTAAATACTGTATTTGGTATGATTTGTTCTGATCAAGGTATTTTCTTTTTTTTTTATTTTATAAAACATGTTTCCATTTTGTTTCCTTTTATAGAATTGTAGGGGGAGATGTATCAAACTTTCAAAAGAGGACAAGTGGAGGTGTTGCCCATAGCAACCAATCAGCTTCTAGCTATTATTTAATAGAATATATTAGATAAATGATAGCTACAATCTGATTGGTTGCTGTCGGCAAAACTTCCTATTTTGAAGGTGTTGATAAATCACCCGCTTGGTCTTCAGAAACCTCTCATTCCAATGGTTTTATTAATTCCTTTGTTTGTCCACAGCCCTACTCCAATGCTCCATATCCGCCATATCCGGCTTACCCTCCACCAGGCAGCCATGACATATCTTACCAGCCATATACCATTCAACCAGGTCCTCCACCCCCCTCCTATATTATTGAGAGGCCACGTGAGTATTATGAGCAGTCCTCAAATATGCAAATAATTATTATGGGGTGTGGTATGACATGTTAGCCCCCCTGGATTTGGCCCGGCTGTGGGGCACGCAGTAAATACTATTTTTTATTTTATTATTTAAAGGAGGCGTGGTCACACCTACTTACATTAGGCCACACCCCTAAAATTACGGTGGCCTGGCAAGGCTCACTACGGTCCTGATCCCTAAATCTAATCCCTACCATTAACCTTCCCCTAGTGCCTAACCCTAACCCTCCTGTCGAGCATCCTAAACCTAATGTCGACATTCGGAGAATTTCGGGATCTCACATGTTGACGTTTCAAATGCCGACATAGTGACCATGGTGATATCCTGCTGAGAATGCAGACATGTTACCTTCAACATTTTAAAACTGTTGGCTTAGCAGTCGACATTGTTGTGCTGACATTATGACTGCATCTCTTATTCTGTACTGTGATGAAAGTGGTGTAAGTAACACTGGTCAACATGATTTTTCTCACAAGAAAACTGAATAGTGACTCTCGAGCAGTTTTCCATCAGGCATAGTGTGTTTTCTTTTTTGATATTTTAGTGTTCTTTGTGGCCTGTCATACACACAGACAGATGACAGTGTCATCAGGCCACGCCCCCTTTACAACCATGCCATTCCCCCTTTCGGACGAGCGCGCCTCTGGCAAGCAGAGGTCCCGACTCTCCGGGTGCAAAAGTTGGGAGGTATGAGACAGACAGACAAGGGCATACAAAATATGTCCCCATGGAGTCCCTCCCCACTCTCCCTTCTCACCTTTACATGGAGCCTCCAGCAGCTTTCTCCTCCTCCATGCAGCCTAACTTGCCGGTCAGGTCAGAGGAGCATGTGTGCTGGGCTCCTCCAATCAGGGCTCAGCACATAGTCCTGTGACCCCCGGATGTCTCTCATCATAGAGGAGCCTGTTAGCACAAATATTTGTTGTATTAGTTGTTAGAATATTTTCAATAATGCCAAGAAAGTTTTTAAATCATCCAGACAATTTCTGTTATATGTGTGGTGAAGTTTAAGCTGCCCATCCACTAGGCAATTATACCTAGCGATGGAGTGATAACGATGGTCGATATCGCTCCTTCGCTTGGTAATCGCCCGCAAATCGGGCAGTAAAAGATTACAAACGACCAGCGATGCGCGCGCCCACTGGTCGTTTTTAACATCAATCATCGCCCGAACATGACGGTCAACCTGACCGGGGATGATTGATCTGCATACACTAAACGTCCAGTGTATGCTCTTTACCCCGCGTGAGACGACGGCGTCGTAATCATATTGTCGTCCCCCGCATTGTGTAATGGATGGGCAGCATTAGGCTTCTCACTGGCTGGAAATATGGTTAAAATATTAAATTTAATGCTTAAATTTAAAGCTAATAAAATATATTGTGATCAATGCAAGTTTGTCTGCTTTCAGCTTCACGAAAGTTGCCATTTTCCTGCTTTTCCAGCCGATGGTCCACCATCCTCATCTTCATAGCCTTCATTGTCGTTCTCATCGGGCTCGGTCTGATCACTGCATGTGAGTCCCTTGGGTCATCCTCTGGCCTTTAGTGCATGTAATACTATGGACTGTAAGCGTGCTCCTATAAGTGGCCATTCCTCTGGTTCGCTATATGGATATTATGTATTCATTTTATATAACGTTGGTGGCCTATATTCAGTGCTTTTTTTCTATGACACATGGTGCTGGTACTCAGGACCTCATTCAGAGTCAGTCGTTGCGGCCGCACAGTCATACGCCACCGATGTTCGCTAAACTGCGCATGCGTAAAATTCGCAATGCGCGTGCGCAAACTAACTATTACGATCAGAAATTGCTCTCTCCTTAAACACAACCAGGTCGTTAGTTTGAGTGACAGGATGAGGCGTTTGTGGGTGGTAACAGGGGAAGGTGCTTGTGAACGGGGGAGTGGAGATCCGAACGCAGGCGTGCCTGACTATGCAAACGGCGTTTTATGGGAGTGCATAATTAACTAAGTAGTGTCATGGCACATGTGACATGGGAGGTTTTTAACCTGACATGATCGTAGTGCTTAAGAGAGGGTATGGTCAACCTTAAGCTCTACGAACAGCTCTGATGGTTCCTGATGGTCTCGATTAATCCTTATATGCCCGGAGATGACGTGTAATGCAAACGAGAAGGGGGCGTATTTTTAGTCTTACGGCCGCATCCTCCCCTCGCTCGTCCAGCTAACGATCCCATCTCAACGATGCAACTTGCGAGCACTTCATTTGCATATCCGGCCCCTTTTACCTTACGACCGAGCGACCGCAACGACCGACTCTGAATGAGGTCCTCAAATAAAAAGGTGGTACTACTGACCCAAAGTTATAAATTGATGTATAGTCACTCCCACGCTATGGATAAGTGCTCAGATCCTTTATATTCATATCTGAAATTATTTAACTAATTTCCTCCTTTTCCTGGAACAAGTTATCAGATTTAAAAATGAGACCCTAGAAAGGTGCCGGTACTGCGCACCCCTGAGTACCACTACCAGGAAAGCACTGTATATATTCTAGCGTTCCCTGACAACCTAAAGGTAGAAACAGAAGAGGAACTATAACATGAAAATGTGCATCAGGCTTAAGAGACTCATCATTTCATTTAGATAACAATAAACAATATATTAATTTAAATAACAATACAGGGTAGATTTGTAAAATCTTCTAAAACAGACAATTGGTGGGTGTTGCTCGTAGCAACCAATCAGTTCTACAGTAGCTATCATTTCTCTATTGCATCCTAGAAAATGATAGACAGCATTTCATTGGTTGCTATGGGAAACACCAGCACTTGTCTGTTCTAGAAGCTTTAGTAAATCTAGCCTTACAAGTCACGGTTGTATCTGTAAAACAAATATAAAATATACAATATACTTTCTAGAGTTGCCCTCCAGGTGATACGTGGAAGGTGCAGGGGGGAGGGGGGAGGGCATGGTGCTGCAAATTGCATCATCATGGCACCACACTGCCTAATTCACCAGAGAAGTGGTCAGGACCCAGAAGGACTGTCTACTATAACGGGAGCCCAGGAGAACTCCCACAAATTCAGGACCCTCCAGACATATCGGGAGAGTAGACAAATATATTGTAACCCACTAATCGAAATTTCTATGTACTGTACATGATATAGGACCTGATTCAGACCCACTCGCAAGCGGCTGTCCGCTCGCAAGTGGGTCGATGTTGTGCACTGCGCATGCGCACGACGGCGGGAGCTCCGTCGTGCGCATGCGCCAGACGCGACGAGCGAAGGAAAGTCCTTCGCTCGTTGTGTTTGATCAAAGGGGGCGTGCTGTCGATGTTGATTGACAGCACGCCCCCTTTGGTGGGCGCGCCGGGGGCGTGCCTCCCTGACGGGGGCGTTCCCAAGGGAACGCCTACCGTCAGAAGCCGGCCCACTGACATCACTAGTGATGTCAGTGGGAGTGATTTTGGCTCTGATAGAGCCAAAATCACTCCGGGCCTTGCGGTTGAAAACCTCAACCGCAGGCTCCGGCTCGCAGTTTCGATGGTCGCGATGGTCACGACCATCGCGGCCATCAAACTGCACGCTCGTATAGGCTGTGGGTGGTGACCCACAGCTATACGAGCGTCCAGGAGGACGCTCCATAATTATGGAGGGCGGCCCTCATTCAGAGCGTCGGCTCTGCTCAGAGCGTACGGCTCTGAATGAGGGCCATAGATCAGGGAAAGGTAACATCCAGCACTCCAGATCTACACATCCCAGCATGCCCTGTCACAGCTTTACTGTACCCTAACAGCAAAACTGTGGCAGGGCTTGCTGGGATGTGTAGTTCTCTAGCAGCTGGAGTGACTGATGCCCCTACTATAGATGATCTTTTTTCAGAATGTTTACATTAATTTGACACCACAATTGCAATAGACTACATCAAAGACATCTCCCCAACCAACTTTCATTATTTATTAGTGATAAAATGGACTGATGACATTTCCAAGGACTTATGAAAGTGATTTCCCTGTTTAGGAACCTTTGCAGCTGTCTTCTATATTGAATAGACCTACGTTTGCTGGTCTTGTGACTTCACTCCCAAATAACCAACTGTATGTCCAAAGCTGGCATCACTTTATTTTAAAGCTTATCTAGTTATAGCATATTGAATATATCCCTTGCATGTCCCTTGAAGGTATGGCAAATATATATATAGAAAGGATTTCAACTGTATACATTGCATAATTTGTCATACCCATTATCATTCACCATCCTCTGCTAGAATGGTTTCTGTCTATAATAATTAATCATCACATGAAAATCCATGAAATGACTCAAAAACTTTTTCAGCTCATCATTAGTGACCCAATGGATCTCTAATATAAGGATATTTTTGATTCCCACAGAGTTCTTTGGCCATATAAAAGCACAGTGCTATCGTTCGTTTCCAATATCCACCTTCATTTACAGAAAGGGGCACATGCATACTTGCCGACTTTTAATGAACCTTTTCCGGGAGCAGCCCAGTAATCTCGACTTCAGGGGGCGGGGCCAGGCTACAGCTGCCATTTGGTCCCGCCCTTTTGCTGGAAAGCCCGCAGTTTGCGGGTCCACGAGGGGGGGCTAAATGACGCGATTCTCGTTGCTTAGCTCCACCCCCTGCATACGGACCCGCAAATCTGTCCTAAAATCTCCCCATCCTGCCCACTTCACTAGGAAGTGGGCGAGATGCGGGAGATATGACTACTCTTTCGGGGGTGCGGGGGGTTACCCAAAAAATCGTGAGCCTCCCGCGACTCCTGGGAGAGTAGGCATGTATGGGCACATTATTCTATAAAGTGCACAAGCATGAGTTTGAAACCAGGGTGTCTATGGGCCGGATTCAGCACGAATCGCAATTGCGATCGCATCTGCGTAATTGCATGCAATGCAGCTGCGAAAATATGCTAATGCCTGACACGGCTCAGCCAGCATAGAGACGCCCACTGCTGCTTTCTCACATCTGTAATACCTTGCAGTCCTGCGTATACATCTGTACCATCGAAGCACATCGGCCCGTCACGCACAATCACAGCAGGTCTGATCAGTCGCAGAAATTGCAAGTCTCGTCGCACGCAGAGGGCTCTCAAGCTGCGTATGCAATCACAGTGGCTAATTTATGCACGCCCATGTAACGGACAAGAACGCCTGCGTTTATGCACCACTTCCCTGTCACCACCCCCAAACGCTCACGGCCTGTCACTCACTCTGTGATGAATTGTTATCTGCGTGCGTAATTGCAGTGTGGTGCATATGCATGAAAAATGGCTAACAATCGCTCGATCTGCGCACGTAGTTGCAATTGCGATCGCTGCTGAGATAACCCCTATGTACTAAGCCTTGGAGAGAGAGAAAGTGGAAGGAGAAAAAGGACCAACCAATCAGCTCCTGTCATTTTTCAAACACAGCCTGTAAAGTAGCAGGAGCTGATTGGTTGGGACTTTATCTCCGTCCACTTTATCTCTCTCCAAGACTTAGTACATAGACCCCTAAGAAAGATGCATGTACTCTATGTGCTGATCCTGATAACCAGATCTGTTCATGGAGCTCTTCATTCTACCAGGGAAGACTTTAAAAATGAGTCACATGACAGAAGTGACATCACTATCCCAGATATAAAGGTATATTTTCCATATATTCATTTCATTCATTCTAAGCTATCTTAGTGTATCTATGGGAAATATATAACACACTGATTCCCATTGTCCACATAGTAATTACTTCTCTCCCCACATATTCTGCCGGAGTGATACTGTCATTAGCAAGGAAACTACCAGTTAGACGCTTGCTCCAGCGCTTGTTGCAGTACAGACAATACAGATTTAGTTGCTCTGTACAATCCCTTTAGTAGATAATTGTCGGTGATTCTCTGTCTTACTGCACCTCTGCTCAGTCACATCTATGTCCTTTTTCTCTGTCTCAGACAAATTAAATGTGTTTAATGGATCTCCAACCAACAACATCCCACGAGAACAGTGTTTCCCCAACCGGACGCTGTGCAATGGAGTGGCTGAGTGTTCTAAAGGAGGCGATGAGGCTGGATGTGGTAAAATTATTATTATTATCCTTTATCTATATGGCGCCACAATGGTTCCGCAGCGCCTCACCAAGTACATAAAGGACATGGTTTATAAACACTGCTACAATAGCGATCATAACACTGAAAAGCAGCAGGGCGTCAGCAACCAAGTGTTAGGTGCCCTTGTGGGGAGTGTGGAGTAGATGACGGTATGAGTAGGGGGAGAAGAAGCACATGCTCATGAGAGCTTATGTGATTTTTTTCCTCTTCCGATCCTCAGCTGTAGCCATTATGAGAAGGATGATAGCGATAAGAGGATGGCAGGAGAACATGTCGCGCAGAAATCCTTCTTAAATAGGTTCCGCAGGCCACGGGGATGTTATTGCCGGCGGTAACCGTTGCTAACCAGCAATCTGTAGCTATCACTAGCCGAGGGATTTTTAAATAGGGAGAGGTCCTTTCTTTTGCTAAAACACCTGTTTTCAGTGGATTTAGGGCCTATCATCCCTATCATAATTACATCCCATAGCCTTCCAATGTACTAAAGGAAATAAATATAGCTATAGATTACTATTATTATTATTATTATTATTATTATTATCATATTATGCAGAGCTGTACAGAGAATATGTATTATTCAGTCCTTGTCCCAGTGGGGTTTGTATTCTAAATTCCCAACCATACACACAGCCTATCACAGCTGCTATACTATACAAATGCTGGTATCAGCCGTCCCCTGGTGTAGTATCCTGCGTCTGAGTGTGCAAGGACTGACACACCCACTAGCAGCGTCTCTGCACGCTGTAATACCACCGGTGATTCTTTAGACGCCACCATCGCATTCACCATCAACACCTGCGCCAGCCCTATGTCAGGTGCACATTCTCCGTCTGACTGTGGCTGTGGATTTGGGAAAGCAGCCGCTGTCACTGACACGCCCACAATGCTGCCATAACATGCCCACAATGCTGCCATAACACGCCCACAATGCTGCCATAACATGCCCACAATGCTGCCATAACATGCCCACAATCCTGCCATAACACGCCCACAATGCTGCCATAACACGCCCACAATGCTGCCATAACACGCCCACAATGCTGCCATAACATGCCCACAATGCTGCCATAACACGCCCACAATGCTGCCATAACACACCCACAATGCTGCCGTAACACGCCCACAATGCTGCCATAACACACCCACAATGCTGCCATAACATGCCCATGAGTCCGAATTCTTCTGCATTCCCTTCTAGCCACCTCCCAGTCACCGCCCAGGAATGCCCATCACTTTGCCATTTCCAATTCCGTCTGTCCCAATCACAACAACATACAGTATATGTGCGTAGACTCTGTGTAACACATGGGCCATAGAAGTCTCCTGCAACTGTTTGCGCAGTTGCAAATAATGACTGATCTACGTGAACATCGTCAGTGCCTGCGCCTCTGGGTCAGGCCCATAAAGTGTGGTGTAAGAGGCCTGGGAGTGAGCACAAGGTAATAGGGACACATCACACTCTTATTTCTATGTTCTCATCCAGGTGCAGATGGCGCAGAGGGAATTACATTGTCTGTATTACACATGCCCAGGTTACCAGGCTATTCTCACCACAGGGGGATAACATTTAACCAGAATGGGAGAAGGCTAATAACCATAACATGAATATATAGTATAATGCAAAGACTTCATCATGGAAGAGGGCACCTAAATATGTAACCTATGGTGATATAGGACAACACGCTTTCCTCTCCCTTACATCATGTCTTATTTTACAATCACTTAGAGAGTAAATGGACATTCTGCTAAGCACTGAATTAGTGACCTACAGTATGTCTAGCAGCTGTCTTTGGTGATTTTGTGTTGGGCCCGGATTATAGCTGATGTATTCTAACTAGGGGTGTGCACCGGCCACTTTTCGTGTTTTGTGTTTTGGTTTTGGATCTGGATCTTTCTTCGTGTTTTGGATCTGGATTGGTTTTGCCAAAACCACCCTTCCGTGTTTTGGGTTCTGGGTTTTGTGTTTTGGATCTGTATTTTTTTGAAAAAAAGCATAAAAACAGCTAAAATCACAGAATTTGTAGGTTTTTCTGCTCCTATGCTATTATTAACCTCAATAACCTTAATTTCCACTCATTTCCAGTCTATTCTGAACACCTCACACCTCACAATAGTGTTTTTATGTCCAAAAGGTTGCACCGAGGTAGCTGGATGACTATGCTAAGCGACACGAGTGGGCGGCACAAACACGTGACCCATCTAGGAGTGACACTGCAGTGGCAGGCAGGATGGCAGTTAGAAAAACTAGGCCCCAAACTGTACATAATGCAAAGAAAAAAAGAGGTGCAAGATGGAACTGTCCTTGGGCCCTCCCACCCACCCTTATGTTGTATAAACAGGACATGCACACTTTAACAAATCAATCATTTCAGCGCCAGGGTCTGCCACACAACTGTGGCTGAAATGATTGGTTCGTTTGGGCCCCCACAAAACAAGCTGGCAATTAATGTGTCCCTGCACAAACTGGCTCTACGGAGGCAAGATATCATCCTCATCCTCCTCATCCACCGATTCCTCACCCTCTTCAGTGTGTACATCCTCATCCTCACAAAGTATTAACTCGTCCCCACTTGAATCCACCACCACAGGTCCCTCTGTACCTTCTGGAGGCTGGTCTCCCTGGAAGAGCTGATAATTCATTTTGATGAACATCATCTTCTCCACATTCTGTGGAAGCAACCTCCTACGCCTTTCGCTGACAAGGTTCCCGGCTGCACTAAACACTCTTTCGGAGTACACACTGGAGGGGGGGCAACTCAGGTAAAATAGAGCCAGTTTGTACAGGGGCCTCCAAATTGCCTCTTTTTCCTGCCAGTACAGGTATGGACTGTCTGACATGCCTACTTGGATGCTGTCACCGATGTAATCCTCCACCATTCTGTCAATGGTGACAGTATCATATGCAGTGACAGTAGACATGTCAGAAATTGTTGCCAGGTCCTTCAGTCCGGACCAGATGTCCAAACTTGGTCCTGCCTGCCCTGCATCACCGCCAGCGGGTTGCTTAGGATACCTAAGTTTTTTCCTGGCAGCCCCAGTTGCGGGAGAAAATGAAGAAGGAGCCGTTGACGTGTCACGTTCCGCTTCAGCTGACAGTGTGTTCACCAGCAGGTCTTTGCACCTCTGCAGGCTTGTGTCGGCCGGAAAGAGAGACACCACATAGGCTTTAAACCTAGGATCGAGCACGGTGGCCAAAATGTAGTGGTCTGATTTCAACAGATTGACCACCCTGGAATCCTGGCAAAGCGAATGAAGGGCTTCATCCACAAGTCCCACATGCCGAGCGGAATCGCTCCGTCTTAGCTCCTCCTTCACTTTCTCCAGCTGCTTCTGCAAAAGCCTGATGAGGGGAATGACCTGACTCAAGCTGGCAGTGTCTGAACTGACTTCACGTGTGGCAAGTTCGAAGGGCTGAAGAACCTTGCACAACACGGAAATCATTCTCCACTGCGCTTGAGTCAGGTGCATACCCCCTCCTTTGCCTATGTCATAGGTGGATGTATAGGCTTGTATGGCCTTTTGCTGCTCCTCCATCCTCTGAAGCATATAGAGGGTTGAGTTCCACCGCGTCACAACCTCTTGCTTCAGGTGATGGCGGGGCAGGTTCAAGAGTGTTTGCTGGCGCTCCAGTCTTCGGCACGCAGTCGCTGAATGGCGAAAGTGGCCAGAAATTTTTCGGGCCACCCAAAGCGTCTCCTGCACGCCCCTGTCGCTTTTCAGAAAATTCTGCACCACCAAGTTTATTGTGTGAGCAAAACATGGGACGTGCTGGAATTTGCCCAGATGTAATGCCCGCACAATATTGGTGGCGTTGTCAGATATCACAAATCCCCAGGAGAGTCTAAGTGGGGTAAGCCACTGGGCGATGATTTCCCTCAGTTTCTCTAAGAGGTTGTCGGCGGTGTGCCTCTTACTGAAACCGGTGATACACAGCGTAGCCTGCCTTGTAACGAGCTGGCGTTTCTGAGATGCTGCTACTGGTGACGCTGCTGCTGTTGCTGCGTAAGGTGATACATCTACCCAGTGGGCTGTCACAGTCATATAGTCCTTAGTCTGCCCTGTTCCACTTGTCCACATGTCCGTGGTTAAGTGGACATTGTGTACAACGGCATTTTTCAGGACACTGAGGACACT
Organism: Taudactylus pleione; assembly: GCA_031769625.1. Classification (NCBI taxonomy): domain Eukaryota; kingdom Metazoa; phylum Chordata; class Amphibia; order Anura; family Myobatrachidae; genus Taudactylus; species Taudactylus pleione. The sequence goes on from JAUIMM010000682.1 coordinate 1,228,234, forward strand.
TTTTCTGACGTTTCTGTACAGTCTCAGTATCGCCTGCCTAGTGAAGTGGAATCTAGACGGGATTTGGAACCGGGGACACACTACCTCCATCAATTGTCTAAATCCCACTGCACTAATGGCGGATACCGGACGCACGTCTAACACCAACATAGCAGTCAAGGCCTCAGTTATACGTTTTGCTTCAGGATGACTGCTGTCGTACTTCATCCTCCTCGCTAAGGACTGTTGGAGGGTCAATTGTTTAGTAAAAGTAGTGGTGTTCCTACTTCCTCTCTGGGATGATGAACGACTCCCAGCAGCAGCAGCAACAGCAGCAGCGGCAGCAGTAGGCGTAGCAATGCAGGATCCTCCGGAGGAATCCCGGATAGGAGAGTCAGTCATGCCAGTGATATGGCCTGCAGGACTACTTCCGATCCTGACTAAGGAGGAAATTGACGAGGAGGGAGTTGACGGTGTGGTTTGCAGGCGCTTGGATACAACAGGACAACGGGATTTAGGTGTCCCTGGACTGCTTACGGTCTGAGCCAAAGTTTCTGAACTTGACAGTAACTTTTTATGAACGCGCTGCAGGTGCCGTATAAGGGAGGATGTTCCTAGGTGGTTGACGTCCCTACCCCTACTTATTTCACCTTTACATATGGTACATATGGCAAGACAGTTGTTGTCCGGATTTGGATAGAAATATTGCCAGACCAAAGAGGTGGAATGTTTGGTCTTCTGCCCAGGCATGACCGTGATGGGCTTTTTCATCCCACGGACAACAACTGTCTCCCCCGGAGCCTGATTTAAACAAACCACATCACCATCAGAATCCTCCTCGCCAACTTCCTCCTCAGCGCCAGCTACACCAGTATCCTCATCCTGTTGTACTTCAACAGTGACATCTTCAATTTGCATATCAGCAAGTGGACTGTGGGTGCTCCTTTCAGCACTTGCAGGGGGCGTGCAAATGGTGGAAAGAGCCACCTCTTCCCGTCCAGTGCTGGGAAGGTCAGGCATCGCAACCACCACCACACTTGGACTCTCTTTGGGGATTTGTGATATCTTCTTAGAAAGCACAGTTCTTCGCTGTGCTTTTGCCAGCTTAACTCTTTTGATTTTTTTAGTGGGAGGAGTGCTTCCATCGTCATGTGAAGCTGAACCACTAGTCATGAACATACTAGGGATCGACCTTAGCCGTTCCTTGCCACTCCGTGTCGTAAATGGCATATTGGCAAGTTTACGTTTCTCTTCAGCTGATTTAAATGTCTTTTTCAAGGTCATTTTCCTGAACTTTGCCATTTGGGATTGTATGTGCCCTCTACTATGACATTGGGCATCGGCCTTGGCAGACGACGTTGATGGCATGTTATCGTCTATGTCATGACTAGTGGCAGCAGCTTCAGCACTAGGAGGAAGTGGTTCTTGATCTTTCTCTATTTTATTTTTATCGGAGAAAGTTTGGTCCTCCATTTATGTTATATCGATTTGATATATACGTGCGGCTAAACACAGAAAATAAATTTTTTTTTGGTTCGGACTGGAGTGTACTTTGTGGGTTACAGCACCCTTTAACGGTCAAGCCAGCCGGCCCTTTACTTATGACACAGGCGCACTCTTGGCACTACTTTGTTGATGCACGTGCGGCTACTGCGCACACAATTCACAAACACAGAAAATAATTTTTTTTTGGTTTGGACTGGAGTGTACTTTGGGGGTTACAGCACCCTTTAACGGTCAAGCCAGCCGGCCCTTTACTTATGACACAGGCGCACGCTTGGCACTACTTTGTTGATGCACGTGCGGCTACTGCGCACACAATTCACAAACACAGAAAATAATTTTTTTTTGGTTTGGACTGGAGTGTACTTTCGGGGGTTACAGCACCCTTAACGGTCAAGCCAGCCGGCCCTTTACTTATGACACAGGCGCACGCTTGGCACTACTTTGTTGATGCACGTGCGGCTACTGCGCACACAATTCACAAACACAGAAAATAATTTTTTTTTGGTTTGGACTGGAGTGTACTTTCGGGGGTTACAGCACCCTTTAACGGTCAAGCCAGCCGGCCCTTTACTTATGACACAGGCGCACGCTTGGCACTACTTTGTTGATGCACGTGCGGCTACTGCGCACACAATTCACAAACACAGAAAATAATTTTTTTTTAGGTTTGGACTGGAGTGTACTTTCGGGGGTTACAGCACCCTTAACGGTCAAGCCAGCCGGCCCTTTACTTATGACACAGGCGCACGCTTGGCACTACTTTGTTGATGCACGTGCGGCTACTGCGCACACAATTCACAAACACAGAAAATAATTTTTTTTTTGGTTTGGACTGGAGTGTACTTTCGGGGGTTACAGCACCCTTAACGGTCAAGCCAGCCGGCCCTTTACTTATGACACAGGCGCACGCTTGGCACTACTTTGTTGATGCACGTGCGGCTACTGCGCACACAATTCACAAACACAGAAAATAATTTTTTTTTGGTTTGGACTGGAGTGTACTTTCGGGGGTTACAGCACCCTTTAACGGTCAAGCCAGCCGGCCCTTTACTTATGACACAGGCGCACGCTTGGCACTACTTTGTTGATGCACGTGCGGCTACTGCGCACACAATTCACAAACACAGAAAATAATTTTTTTTTTGGTTTGGACTGGAGTGTACTTTCGGGGGTTACAGCACCCTTAACGGTCAAGCCAGCCGGCCCTTTACTTATGACACAGGCGCACGCTTGGCACTACTTTGTTGATGCACGTGCGGCTACTGCGCACACAATTCACAAACACAGAAAATAATTTTTTTTTAGGTTTGGACTGGAGTGTACTTTCGGGGGTTACAGCACCCTTAACGGTCAAGCCAGCCGGCCCTTTACTTATGACACAGGCGCACGCTTGACACTACTTTGTTGATGCACGTGCGGCTACTGCGCACACAATTCACAAACACAGAAAATAATTTTTTTTTGGTTTGGACTGGAGTGTACTTTCAGGGGTTACAGCACCCTTTAACGGTCAAGCCAGCCGGCCCTTTACTTATGACACAGGCGCACGCTTGGCACTACTTTGTTGATGCACGTGCGGCTACTGCGCACACAATTCACAAACACAGAAAATAATTTTTTTTTGGTTTGGACTGGAGTGTACTTTCGGGGGTTACAGCACCCTTTAACGGTCAAGCCAGCCGGCCCTTTACTTATGACACAGGGGCACTCTTGGCACTACTTTGTTGATGCACGTGCGGCTACTGCGCACACAATTCACAAACACAGAAAATATTTTTTTTTTAGGTTTGGACTGGAGTGTACTTTCGGGGGTTACAGCACCCTTAACGGTCAAGCCAGCCGGCCCTTTACTTATGACACAGGCGCACGCTTGGCACTACTTTGTTGATGCACGTGCGGCTACTGCGCACACAATTCACAAACACAGAAAATAATTTTTTTTTGGTTTGGACTGGAGTGTACTTTCGGGGGTTACAGCACCCTTTAACGGTCAAGCCAGCCGGCCCTTTACTTATGACACAGGCGCACGCTTGGCACTACTTTGTTGATGCACGTGCGGCTACTGCGCACACAATTCACAAACACAGAAAATAATTTTTTTTTAGGTTTGGACTGGAGTGTACTTTCGGGGGTTACAGCACCCTTAACGGTCAAGCCAGCCGGCCCTTTACTTATGACACAGGCGCACGCTTGGCACTACTTTGTTGATGCACGTGCGGCTACTGCGCACACAATTCACAAACACAGAAAATAATTTTTTTTTTGGTTTGGACTGGAGTGTACTTTCGGGGGTTACAGCACCCTTAACGGTCAAGCCAGCCGGCCCTTTACTTATGACACAGGCGCACGCTTGGCACTACTTTGTTGATGCACGTGCGGCTACTGCGCACACAATTCACAAACACAGAAAATAATTTTTTTTTTGGTTTGGACTGGAGTGTACTTTCGGGGGTTACAGCACCCTTAACGGTCAAGCCAGCCGGCCCTTTACTTATGACACAGGCGCACGCTTGGCACTACTTTGTTGATGCACGTGCGGCTACTGCGCACACAATTCACAAACACAGAAAATAATTTTTTTTTTGGTTTGGACTGGAGTGTACTTTCGGGGGTTACAGCACCCTTAACGGTCAAGCCAGCCGGCCCTTTACTTATGACACAGGCGCACGCTTGGCACTACTTTGTTGATGCACGTGCGGCTACTGCGCACACAATTCACAAACACAGAAAATAATTTTTTTTTAGGTTTGGACTGGAGTGTACTTTCGGGGGTTACAGCACCCTTAACGGTCAAGCCAGCCGGCCCTTTACTTATGACACAGGCGCACGCTTGACACTACTTTGTTGATGCACGTGCGGCTACTGCGCACACAATTCACAAACACAGAAAATAATTTTTTTTTGGTTTGGACTGGAGTGTACTTTCAGGGGTTACAGCACCCTTTAACGGTCAAGCCAGCCGGCCCTTTACTTATGACACAGGCGCACGCTTGGCACTACTTTGTTGATGCACGTGCGGCTACTGCGCACACAATTCACAAACACAGAAAATAATTTTTTTTTGGTTTGGACTGGAGTGTACTTTCGGGGGTTACAGCACCCTTTAACGGTCAAGCCAGCCGGCCCTTTACTTATGACACAGGGGCACTCTTGGCACTACTTTGTTGATGCACGTGCGGCTACTGCGCACACAATTCACAAACACAGAAAATAATTTTTTTTTAGGTTTGGACTGGAGTGTACTTTCGGGGGTTACAGCACCCTTAACGGTCAAGCCAGCCGGCCCTTTACTTATGACACAGGTGCACGCTTGGCACTACTTTGTTGATGCACGTGCGGCTACTGCGCACACAATTCACAAACACAGAAAATAATTTTTTTTTGGTTTGGACTGGAGTGTACTTTCGGGGGTTACAGCACCCTTTAACGGTCAAGCCAGCCGGCCCTTTACTTATGACACAGGCGCACGCTTGGCACTACTTTGTTGATGCACGTGCGGCTACTGCGCACACAATTCACAAACACAGAAAATAATTTTTTTTTAGGTTTGGACTGGAGTGTACTTTTGGGGGTTACAGCACCCTTAACGGTCAAGCCAGCCGGCCCTTTACTTATGACACAGGCGCACGCTTGGCACTACTTTGTTGATGCACGTGCGGCTACTGCGCACACAATTCACAAACACAGAAAATAATTTTTTTTTTGGTTTGGACTGGAGTGTACTTTCGGGGGTTACAGCACCCTTAACGGTCAAGCCAGCCGGCCCTTTACTTATGACACAGGCGCACGCTTGGCACTACTTTGTTGATGCACGTGCGGCTACTGCGCACACAATTCACAAACACAGAAAATAATTTTTTTTTTGGTTTGGACTGGAGTGTACTTTCGGGGGTTACAGCACCCTTAACGGTCAAGCCAGCCGGCCCTTTACTTATGACACAGGCGAACGCTTGACACTACTTTGTTGATGCACGTGCGGCTACTGCGCACACAATTCACAAACACAGAAAATAATTTTTTTTTGGTTTGGACTGGAGTGTACTTTCAGGGGTTACAGCACCCTTTAACGGTCAAGCCAGCCGGCCCTTTACTTATGACACAGGCGCACGCTTGGCACTACTTTGTTGATGCACGTGCGGCTACTGCGCACACAATTCACAAACACAGAAAATAATTTTTTTTTGGTTTGGACTGGAGTGTACTTTCGGGGGTTACAGCACCCTTTAACGGTCAAGCCAGCCGGCCCTTTACTTATGACACAGGGGCACTCTTGGCACTACTTTGTTGATGCACGTGCGGCTACTGCGCACACAATTCACAAACACAGAAAATATTTTTTTTTTAGGTTTGGACTGGAGTGTACTTTCGGGGGTTACAGCACCCTTAACGGTCAAGCCAGCCGGCCCTTTACTTATGACACAGGCGCACGCTTGGCACTACTTTGTTGATGCACGTGCGGCTACTGCGCACACAATTCACAAACACAGAAAATAATTTTTTTTTGGTTTGGACTGGAGTGTACTTTCGGGGGTTACAGCACCCTTTAACGGTCAAGCCAGCCGGCCCTTTACTTATGACACAGGCGCACGCTTGGCACTACTTTGTTGATGCACGTGCGGCTACTGCGCACACAATTCACAAACACAGAAAATAATTTTTTTTTAGGTTTGGACTGGAGTGTACTTTCGGGGGTTACAGCACCCTTAACGGTCAAGCCAGCCGGCCCTTTACTTATGACACAGGCGCACGCTTGGCACTACTTTGTTGATGCACGTGCGGCTACTGCGCACACAATTCACAAACACAGAAAATAATTTTTTTTTTGGTTTGGACTGGAGTGTACTTTCGGGGGTTACAGCACCCTTAACGGTCAAGCCAGCCGGCCCTTTACTTATGACACAGGCGCACGCTTGGCACTACTTTGTTGATGCACGTGCGGCTACTGCGCACACAATTCACAAACACAGAAAATAATTTTTTTTTTGGTTTGGACTGGAGTGTACTTTCGGGGGTTACAGCACCCTTAACGGTCAAGCCAGCCGGCCCTTTACTTATGACACAGGCGCACGCTTGGCACTACTTTGTTGATGCACGTGCGGCTACTGCGCACACAATTCACAAACACAGAAAATTTATTATTTTTTTAGCACTTGGGGGGAGCACCCCTGATGGACAGAGCACCCCCTGGACAACACTACAGCACCCCTTTAGGACTGGGACACTGCACAGGACTTTGGAGTGGACACAGCCCCTATGGAGAACTGACTGCACAACACAGTCCAGCCAGCCCCTATGGACTTTGAAGTAGTGGACACAGCCCCTATTAACAACAGCAGCACAGCACAACACAGCCAGCCCCTATGGACTTTGAAGTAGTGGACAACAGCAGCACTACACTACACTACACTACACAGCACTAACTCCCACCCTCCCTCTTCACTGTCCACAGCCGAGTGAGAAAATGGCGCCGACGCGGGTACCTTATATAGGATCCAAAACCCGCGAGACTCGGAAGGCGGGATGATGACGTTTTGCCTCGATGTCAGATCCGAGTCAGGCGGGAAAAGTCGAGCCTGACTCGGATCGGACTCGGATCGGGGGGGCTCGGGGGGGTTCGGATTTCAGAAATCCGAACCCGCTCACCCCTAATTCTAACCTACATGAGGCCACTTCTCATATTTTTTCAGGGCCACTTTAAGTTCCCAATCCTCCCCTGTCTGGCATAGAAGAAGCTTCAATGATAAAGCAAAGTTATCTGAAGCTGGATACCCATTATTATTATTATTAATAATTTATACTATGAATTTCGTACCCTATTTACCAAGACATAGACATTGTCAATAATAAATGTAACTTGCTAATTAAGTGAAAGAGGGACATAGCAATGTCAGGGAGATGTATCAAGCCTTGGAGAGAGATAAAGTTGCGTAGTAATCAACCAATCAGCTCCTAACTGTCATTTCAAATTTTCTGCTAGATAAATCACAGTTAGGAGCTGATTGGTGGCTTTAGACAACTCCTCCACCTTATCTCTCTCCAAGGCTGCTGTATATAATATATGATTGTATCTAGCTGCTATACAGCACCAGCAGGACAGGACAGTAACAGTCATATCAGTAATAATTTGTGGACCCTGTGACAGTAGCAGTCAGTAAGGAATAGAGACTCTAGCAATGATTACATCAAATATTTTTTTATTATATGTTAAAATATAAAACATTTTATTATGCAGAATATTTAACAACAAATATATGTGAGTTATCCAATCAGAGCCCCTGTTCCTGCATGTGATTGATGGGTGACTGATGGGTGATCATAATGGCATAATAGCCACATACTTGGGCAACCTCCTGACTCACAAAGAGTCATCCTTCAGCACGCAGGAGAGGAAAACCCCCTGTGGGGGAAACATGGCTTCAGGATCGCCCTTCCCTCTGGGCACTAAGAGGTGTACTAATAGGTACAGGGAGGGGTACAATACTTACCAAAGATCAGCAGCTTCTGTGCAGACCAAGGGGAGAAAGAGGAGAAGACGTTGTTAGTGTATGAGCAGAGTGACACACTGTAACCTTAGTGCCGTTGTGAGGACGGAAAATCTCTCTATGGGCTCTATTTATTAACATTATTTTTACTAAAATAAAGTGAAAAAGGGTGTTTTCACACCCTTTTCACATTATTTTAGTTTCACCTGTATTTATTACAGGGCAATTGGAGTAGAATTAGTAAAATTCTACTCCAACCCCCAGTATCACTTATTTTTAGTAAAGCAGATCGCATTTCCCATAATTGTAATGGGAAATGTGATCCGACCACAGTTACTAAAAATAAATTGTAAAAAAATACCGGGGGAAGCCCTGTGATAATAACGCCACCTGGAGGCGATCGCGGGGGGCGGGGCTTAGCGTCGGTGGGGGGGTAGTAGCGGTGGTCGGTCGGCGCATGCGCGGGCTCTTAGTCGCGGTATTTTTTCCGAAAATACCGCGACTAGAGTGCGGATGGGATCCGCAGGGACAGAGCTTTATCGCAAGCTCTGTCCCTGCAAGGGATTTATAGTAAATCCCTGTGATATTACCTGAATTCGCAATGCGAATTCACTCGGTAATATCACACTACAATCCGCATTCAATATGCGGATTGTAGTAAATAGAGCCCTATATAATTAGGTTAATCTGACATTCCAACTATTGAGAATATTGAAAAAGCCTAAAATAAGAACAATTTACCTAAAAGGCCTATTTTATTCCCCCTAATGTGTGGACTAAATAAATAAGTTTTCGTTCTTATAGTAACAAGTGGAACCTTCTGAAAAGAAAGTTGCCCAGTAAATAAAAGCTAGACAGTAAATTGCTGACGTTTAGGTGTTAAATGTGATAAAATAGTACAATGTACTGGTGCAATTGTGTGTGATAGGGAACAGGAAAGGGCTATTTCACACTTATTATTTGCATAGACAAAGATAGAAACATATTCACTTATTACACCTCTATATCACACACGTTAGCCTATATTAGTTTGTGATATTTCCTCATTTGGATATACAGTACTTTGTTCAGTTAGATAAAGGTCAGTACTTTCATTATCTCCAGAAGAGTGTCTTTGCCACCTCCACAGGTCCAGGAGTTTCCCACGTGCCCCTTATAAGGCCCATCAGACCCCCTACATGCCCCCGATCTGTATGTCTTGTTTTACTAACCTGTATGTCCAATATTGTGCCCCCAATCTGTATTGTTCTCCCCCCGATCTGTATATCCTGCATTGTGCTTTCCCAACCTTACCTGTTTGATCTGCATTATGTTCTATATCACCACCACTAAATAATGTATGTCCTATATGGTGCCCTTCCCCTCCCCTCATCTGTATATCCTGTAGTGTACATTTCCCCATTTCTATGTTTTTGAATTGTGCCCCCACACCCACTTTTGTATGTCCCATACTTTGCTGGTCCCCATCTGCTGATTTTGTATTGTCCACTCTCCACACACCCCACAAACATACACTCATACAAAAGTATGCTAACTCACCTCATAGATGTATCCTCCAGTCCGGCCTACCTCCACTCTGCGGCTCCCTCTAGCCATCTGCTGTCCACACTGTGCCACTGCTCCAGAAGCGGCTAACATCCTAACTACGCTACCACTCCGGAAGAGTCTGACGTCCTACATGTGGGAAAAGACACACTGCAGATCCTGCCTTCCTCCACCGTGGCTCACTCCAGTCATTTGCCTTTCTGACTTCGCCACTGCTACTGAAGCGTCTGACATCCTACATGTGGGAAAACAACAGACTGCAAATCCTTCCTTCCTCCATTCCGCAGTTCCCTACAGTTGTCTGCCGTCCGACACCCTACATGTGGGAAAACAATACATTGCAGATCCTGCCTTCTTCCGTTCCACGGCTCCCCCCAGTCATCCGCAGTCCTGGTTACACCACTGCTCCTGAAGCGTCCAACATCCCACATGTGGGAAAGCAACACACTGCAGATCCTGCCTTCCTCTGTTCTGTGGCTCCCTCCAGTCATCTGCTGTCCGGCGTCCTACATGTGGGAAAAGACAAAGAAGATCCTGCCTTCCTCTGTTCCGCGGCTCCCTCCAGTCATCTGTCGTCCTGATTACGCTACTGCTCCTCAAGTGCCCGATGGCTTACATGTGGGAAAACAACACATTGCAGATCCTGCATTCCTCCGTTCCATGGTTCCCTCCAGTCATCTGCTGTCCGACGTCCTACATGTGGGAAAAGACAAAGAAGAACCTGCCTTCCTCTGCTCCGCGGCTCCCTCCAGTCATCTGCCGTCCTGATTACGCCACTGCTCCTCAAGCGCCCGACGACTTACATGTGGGAAAACAACACACTGCAGATCCTGCCTTCCTCTGTTCTGCGGCTCCCTTCAGTCATCTGCCGTCCTGATTACGCCACTGCTCCTCAAGCACCCGACGGCTTACATGTGGGAAAACAACACACTGCAGATCCTGCCTTCCTCTGTTCTGCAGCTCCCTACAGTCATCTGCTGTCCTTATTACGCCACTGCTCCTCAAGCGCCCGACGGCCTACATGTTTGAAAAGACAAAGAAGATCCTGCCTTCCTCTGTTCCGCGGCTCCCTCCAGTCATCTGCCGTCCTTATTACGCCACTGCTCCTCAAGCGCCCGACGGCCTACATGTGGGAAAACAACACACTGCAGATCCTGCCTTCCTCCGTTCTGGGGCTCCCTCCAGTCATCTACTGTCCGACGTCCTACATGTGGGAAACGACAGTGCAGAATCTGCCTTCCTAAGTTTCGCAGCTCCCTCCAGTTATCTGCCATCCTGACTACGCCACAGCTCCTGAAGCATCCTACATCTTACATGTGGGAAAACAACACACTGCAGATCCTGCTGTCCTCCGTTCCATGGTTCCCTCCAGTCATCTGCCGTCCAACATCCTACATGTGGGAAAAGACAATGCAGATCCTGCCTTCCTCCGTTCCGTGGTTCCCTCCAGTCATCTGCCATCCTGACTACGGCACAGCTCCTGAAGTGTCCTACATCCTACATGTGGGAAAAAAACACACTGCAGATCCTGCCTTCCTCAGTTCTGTGGTTTCGTCCAGTCGTCTGCCGTCCAATGTCCTACATGTGGGAAAAGACAATGCCAATCCTGCCTTTCTCCGTTCCGTGGTTCCCTCCAGTCTGCCATCCAATGTCCTACATGTGAGAAAATACAATGCAGATCCTGCCTTCCTCCATTCTGCGGCTCCCTCCAGTCATCTGCCGTTCTGACTATGCCACAGCTCCTGAAGCATCCGACATCCTACATGTGGGAAAACACTCATAGCCCATTGTATTACTAATGATCCCTCTGCCAGTCCTCCTCACTCTGTACTGTCCTCTGTTACTGTCTTTCACCTCATCATCCTGTCCCTCCTCACAGCCCATTGTATTACTAATGATCCCTCTGCCAGCTCTCCTCACTCTGCACCGTCCTCTGTTACTGTCTCTCACCTCATCATCCTGTCCCTCCTCACAGCCCATTGTATTACTAATGATCCTCTGCCAGCCCTCCTCACTCTGCACCGTCCTCTGTTACTGTCTCTCACCTCATCATCCTGTCCCTCCTCACAGCCCATTGTATTACTAATGATCCCTCTGCCAGCCCTCCTCACTCTGCACCGTCCTCTGTTACTGTCTCTCACTCCATCATCCTGTCCCTCCTCACAGCCCATTGTATTACTAATGATCCCTCTGCCAGCCCTCCTCACTCTGCACCGTCCTCTGTTACTGTCTCTCACTCCATCATCCTGTCCCTCCTCACAGCCCATTGTATTACTAATGATCCCTCTGCCAGCCCTCCTCACTCTGCACCGTCCTCTGTTACTGTCTCTCACCTCATCATCCTGTCCCTCCTCACAGTCCATTGTATTACTAATGATCCCTCTGCCAGCCCTCCTCACTCTGCACCGTCCTCTGTTACTGTCTCTCACTCCATCATCCTGTCCCTCCTCACAGCCCATTGTATTACTAATGATCCCTCTGCCAGCTCTCCTCACTCTGCACTGTCCTGTTACTGTCTCTCACTCCATCATCCTGTCCCTCCTCACAGCCCATTGTATTACTAATGATCCCTCTGCCAGCCCTCCTCACTCTGCACTGTCCTCTGTTACTGTCTCTCACCTCATCATCCTGTCCCTCCTCACAGCCCATTGTATTACTAATGATCCCTCTGCCAGCCCTCCTCACTCTGCACCATCCTGTTACTGTCTCTCACCTCATCATCCTGTCCCTCCTCACAGCCCATTGTATTACTAATGATCCCTCTGCCAGCCCTCCTCACTCTGCACTGTCCTCTGTTACTGTCTCTCACTCCATCATCCTGTCCCTCCTCACAGCCCATTGTATTACTAATGATCCCTCTGCCAGCCCTCCTCACTCTGCACCGTCCTCTGTTACTGTCTCTCACCTCATCATCCTGTCCCTCCTCACAGCCAATTGTATTACTAATGATCCCTCTGCCAGCCCTCCTCTCTGCACTGTCCTCTGTTACTGTCTCTCACTCCATCATCCTGTCCCTCCTCACAGCCCATTGTATTACTAATGATCCCTCTGCCAGCCCTCCTCACTCTGCACTGTCCTCTGTTACTGTCTCTCACTCCATCATCCTGTCCCTCCTCACAGCCCATTGTATTACTAATGATCCCTCTGCCAGCCCTCCTCACTCTGCACCGTCCTCTGTTACTGTCTCTCACTCCATCATCCTGTCCCTCCTCACAGCCCATTGTATTACTAATGATCCTCTGCCAGCCCTTCTCACTCTGCACCGTCCTCTGTTACTGTCTCTCACTCCATCATCCTGTCCCTCCTCACAGCCCATTGTTTTACTAATGATCCCTCTGCCAGCCCTCCTCACTCTGCACCGTCCTCTGTTACTATCTCTCACTCCATCATCCTGTCCCTCCTCACAGCCCATTGTATTACTAATGATCCCTCTGCCAGCCCTCCTCACTCTGCACTGTCCTCTGTTACTGTCTCATGTGGACAGTCCTCCTGTCTTTCCTCTTCCATGACCCAAGTCCCTGTTCTTCCAGCCACTGTACTGTATGTGTCACTTCTCTAATACTACATTATACATTTATATGCCTAAATGTGTCATTTCTCCCTGTACTTCTCCTAATTATGTGTCCTTGTACATATATTCCCTATTCTATCTATCTGGTCCTGCCTTTCACTCTAATAGACCGCACTCTCCTTACCCCCCTCCATCATACCCTGCTATGTAGGACTTACCTTTCTCCTTCCTGGCCAGTAACTGGAAACTGCAGCAACTGTAGATAGAATGTTACAGGGTGAAGCACTGTGATGTCACAGGATAGGTGTATGATGTCACAGTAACCATAGCAACCAATTCTGCTGAGTTACAGCTGTCATACATATACATTGTATACATCAGTTATATAACTGGATTTACATGAACTTGCAATACAAAAAACGAGAATAGTGTAGAAAATGAACTATAAGAAATGTTGTACAGAGGGCCCAATATATAAGAGAATGGTAAATGTAAACAACAGGAATATCTAGATTACAGTAGAGTAGAGTTTGTGGGGGAGATGTACTAAGCCTTAGGGCTCTATTTATTAACATTATTTTTACAAAAATAAAGTGAAAAATGGTGTTTTCACACCTTTTTCACATTATTTTAGTATCACCTAAAGCTACTAAAGGGCAATTGGAGTAGAATTCATAAAATTCTACTCCAAGCCCTAATTATCACTTGTTTTTAGTAAGCAGATCGCATTTCCCATCATTGTAATGGGAAATGTGATCTGGCCAAAGTTACTAAAAATAAATTCAGAAAAAATACCGGGGAAAGCCCTGGAGGTGGCGTTATCCAGGGTCTTCCCCGGTTACCGGACTCCTGCTCCGCTCTAAAAGGCAGAGCAGAGCCCGGAGCCGGCCCCAGTGATCAGTTTTGTGGTCTAAACAGACTACACGCTGATACACTGTAAAAGCAAAAAAATTAGTAAGACATTTTTTTTTACTAGAGTCCAGGTACCGGATATCGGGGCTCCGGTGATGTCCTCCCTCTGGTCAGCTGGTCTCCCATCCTGCACTGTGACCCGGTCATTAGCTGACCAGGTCCTAGTGCAGGATGGGATGTCAGCTGACCGGAGCCATGGAGGACATCACCCTAGCACCGATCACCGGAGATAAGTGTAATAAAGGGAGGGGGGGTCACAGGGGGGAGGGGAAGGGCCGTAGGGGGGTTGTGATCGCAGGGGAGGGGCTTAGCAGTGGGGGCAGGGCTTGGCTGCGGTCGGTCAGCGCATGCTCGGGCACTTGTCACAGTATTTTTTGCGAAAATACCGTGATAAGTGTGCAAAGGGGATTCGCAGGGACAAAGCTTTATCGCAAGCTCTGTCCCTGCAAGGCATTTTTAGCAAATCACTGTGATATTTGCTGAAATCGCAATGCGAATTTAGTCGGTAATATCACACTACAATTTGCATTCAAAATGCAGATTGTAGTAAATACAGCCCTTGGAGAGAGAAAAAGTGGAGAGAGATAATGTACCAACCAATCAACTCCTAAATGCCAGTTTACAGGCTGTGTTTGAAAAATGAGAGTTAGGAGTTGATACTTATTTCTCTCCAAGGCTTACTACATTTACCCCTGTATGTTCTCCCTGTGCTTGTGTAAGTTTCCTCCAGGTACTCCAGTTCCTCCCACTATCCAAATATATACTGGTAGGTGAATTGTCTCCTGACATATAAACATTAGTGTGTCTGTGTGTGTACATGTGGTAGGGAACATACACTGGTGGCCAAAACTGCGGACACATTTTGAAATTTGAATGTTTTTCAACTTTGAATGTTTATAAAAACTGTTTCACTTCACGCAGTGCAATGATTCATATATCAAATTAAAGGAAATTTAATGCTACATTCAACACAATAAACAGAGGTCAAAGAAGTACAGATGCGTGAGATCCAAGAAGCGGATTGTAGTAACAGCTACCACCAGCCAATCGCAATCGTCGTTCTGAGGACCAATCAGCTGTGGTTTATGAGCAGGTGCGAGGTCATGTTCAAAGGTGGGAAAGGTCAGTTTGGCTGTTTCATTTTGCAGAATAAAGTTGGTTACTGAAGTGCAATTACGGTTGTTTGTGTGTATTGTTTAGTGCTATTGACAGTGTAAAAAATAAATACAACAATGTCGTCCAGGCAAAGTGGTGACTGGTCACCCAGGAAGAGATCCAGGATTGTGGTGTTACGTGAAAATGGTCTTTCGTATGCAGCAAGTGCGAGAAAAGTTGGTGGGGATGTGACATCATCAGGAGGACGAAAGTTTTGTTTATGCTACCAGGAAACACAATCTATACAAAACAAAGAAGGAAATGGCCGGAAAAAGTGCACAACAGCTGTTGATGATAGGAGAATAAAACGAATTTGTGTCAGGGACAATTGGATGTCATCTGTGGCCATTAGCAGCGAACTGAGGGCCTGATTCAGAGACAGACGCTCTGAAAGAGCGCTCGCTCTGAATCAGGGCATTTTGGGGTTTTTTTGGAGCGGCCTCAAGACCATCGCGACCATCGAGCTTGCGACGAGACCCTTGTGGTAGGGTCTCGTGGCCGCAAGCCTCAGAGAGCTTCTGGCTCTAATAGAGCCGGAAGCTCTCCCACTGACATCACTGGTGATGTCACTGGGGCCGCCCACAAACGGCAGGCATTCACATGGGAATGCCTCCGTTTGTGAAGTCACCCCCTCGCCACGCCTACAAAATGGGGCGAGCTGTCGATCAACATCGACAGCCACCCCTTTTGTAGTGAGCCAAAGAGCGAGTGCTTTTTGCTCTCGCTCCGGGGCTTGCGCACATGCAGTGGGCACTGGGCCACCATCGACCCACTTGCGAGCTCTATGCGCTTGTGAGCGGGTCTGAATCAGGCCCTGAGTAGAAGTGGTGCTTTTGTCAGTGCAAGAATGGTACGGAGAAGACTAAAGGAGGTTGGCCTAAAAGGTAGGATTCCCAGAAAAAAGCCATTGCTGAATAAAAAGTAGCGGCAGAAACTAATACAGTGGACAAAAGAACACATTACATGGACAGAAGGTCAGTGGAAACAAGTGATATGGAGTGACGAAACTAAGATATCAATATTTGGTAGTGATGGGAGAAAATATGTGAGACGTCGCATCGGGGAAGATTTCAAGCATTCAAGCGACAACAAAGAATCCTACAAGTGTTATAATCTGGGCATGTATGACAGCAGATGCTGTAGGCTGCCTTTATGTCATAGATGGCACACTGAACAGCAGAAAGTACATTGACACCATCCTACAACCAAAACTTCTACCTTCTATCAGGGATCTTTTTCCATATAATGCCCCATTCTTTTTCCACCAGGATTCAGCTCCCTGCCACACTGCACGGATATGCAAACAGTGGTTCACGGAAAATGAAATACAGGTGCTAGGATGGTCAGGAAACAGCCCAGACTTGAAGACCATAGAACATTTGTGGTTCCGTTTGAAAAAACTGGTACATCTGAGGCGTCCATCCAATAAAAGACAATTAATTGAGGCTATGATTGTCTCATGGCACCACATAATATAGAAGGAATAGCTCCAAACACTGGTTGGCTCAATGCCACGTTGCTGTGCTGCTGTCTTGAAAAATAAAGGATACCCAACGAAATACTGATAGGACAGTAACATCATAAGTACACAGGGATTTTCACCCTATGTGTTGTTTTCACTGCATAACTTCCCTTGTAATGGAAATTGTGATAGGATCACTGGTAAAGTGGTCTGTGGCAGGGACATTTATCCCAGATTCCTGTCCTATGTGTTTAAAATCCCCAGGAGAAAGTCTGCAGTGTAGCAGGCTTTAGTCTCGGCTTTTTGAAAAGCTGGTTTGGGACCTGGGGGTTGTGGGTGAGAGGAGAGGGAGGGCTCAACCCACGGCCACTCCAGGTTTTGGTTCTCTTAGCCTGGTAACAGGCTTGTTAGGGTTTCCACCTGAGAGTGGCCAAGATAAGCCTATTGTGTTGAGGGCTGATTGTCTCACCTGGGAGAGCAGACAGGGAGTTTGCTCAGAGACACTTGAAAACCTAACTGTAAGTGTTGTGCTGTGCTTTTGTTGCTGGTGAGGGCATTAGGCCCTGCCAGGTTCTGGTAGTGAGGGAACTACCTGTGAAGTTAGTGCCCCGACAGGGCTAGGATTTACGTTTATGTTTTCTTTGTGTTATTTCTGACATTGCACAATAAAGACTGGCGCCGACCAGCTTGTACTTGCATCCAGTCTGGCGTACTGTTTCCCAGCTGCTGTGTGTGAAAGGAAGGAGTCCTCTACCCAGGAGAGGGACCCCCTAACCTAACTGTGTCACAATATGGTGGAGAATGCGGGCAACCACACACACTGAAGTTGCAGCGAGAGGAAAACTTTCTGTTTAAAAATTAAAGGGACAGACACCCAATTTGTGAGTATGGAAATAACACTGTGTCCTTGAAGTCCCATAGAGGAGGCGTCAGCCAATGCTCAGAGAGGCAAGGTTCAGCTTCCAACCTACACCCCAGAACAAAATGGAGGAAATTATTAAGGCCTTGCTCCAAGCTACAGGAGCTCAGCAGGAGACTAACAAACTTCAGCAGGAGACGAACCAACTTCAGCAGGAATCTACCAGAGCTCAGCAGGAAGCTACCAGAGCTCAGCAGGAGACTAACAGACTTCAACAGGTCGCCATTGAGGAAACCCGCCAGGCCTTAGCGGAAAACAGCCAAGCCATAAGAGAGGTGGTACAGCACCTGGTCGCCCGGCCCAGAGATGTTAATACTGGTCCTCCCACCACCACCACTCTGTACGAGCCAGTCACTTCCTCCAAAAGATGACTCCGGGCGATGATGTGGAGGCCTATCTCGCCGCATTTGAAAGAACGGCCGAAAGGGAGAGTTGGCCCCAGGAGCAGTGGGCAAGTCTGGTGGCCCCTTTTTTGTCTGGGGAGCCACAAAAAGCATATTTCGACTTATGCCTGGCTGATGCCAAGGACTATAAAAAACTAAAACAGGAGATCCTAACTCGATTGGGAGTCACCACCTTTGTTCGTGCCCAACGGGTCCACCGCTGGGAGTTCCATATGGACAAGCCTCCACATTCACAGATGCATGACCTCGTCCATCTGTCCTCAAAATGGCTACAGCCCGAGACGCTGACGGGACCACAGATCGTGGAAAGGGTCGTGATGGACCGGTACCTGCGATCATTACCCGCGACTCTGTGCAAGTGGGTGAGCCATGCAGACCCTAAGACCGCGGACCAGTTGGTCGAGCTAGTGGAGAGGTACGTGGCGGCTGAGGAGCTGAGGAGTATGCCCCACCAAGCCCCGATGGCGCACCGGCGAACTCCCACAGACACTGGTAAGACTGTTCCAGGGGAGAAGGGTGCTGGGCGGTGGGATGTACCTAAGACTGAGGGTGTAGAACCTGGAGACAGGCCTGCCAGGCCAGGAAGGTTCTCGCCCCGTAAACGACTAGACATTAATATGATTCAGTGTTTCCGGTGTGGTGACTTCGGCCATATTTCCGCTAATTGTTCACTTACAACTGAACCTATGAAATGTGATACTGCTCATGTCTACCGCAGGGGGTCTTTCTTTGCACAGACAGCCTGTACGGCTGACCGGCAGGCTGAGACTGATAAGCACATGTGTGTACTCACTGTAGATGGCAACCGAGTAGAGGCACTGTTAGACTCTGGTAGCTTGGTGACACTTATAAAAGCTGAGCTGGTGAACCCCTCGAGGCATAAGGGGAAAACTGTTGATGTGACCTGCATACATGGGGATAATCGATATTATGTTACTGCCGAGGTGAACATCGAGACACCATGTGGCTCTGCTATAGTTTCTCTGGGTTTGGTGCCTGGTCTGATGTACGATGCAATATTGGGGAGAGACTTTGCTCACTTCTGGAAATTGTGGGAAAGCCGTTTTGTTCCAGAAGTGAACAACCCCGGTCCACTTGAGAAGGTTGTCGATATAGTGGAGGAGGGAGTTTCTTCTGAGTCAGAGTTATTCCCTTTTCCTACTATGGTTGGCGAACTAGAGAATGAGGAGCGTGACGGTGGCCCGCCAACTGATGTGCCTCCCATTGAGGTGGGAAGTGTTGTTGGGCCAGTGGATCATCTGCCTGATTTAGAGGTCAGAAGAGAGGTCTTTGCCGTGGAGCAGTTGAATGACCCTACTTTGGTAAAAGCTAGGGAGAATGTAAAAGTAGTTGATGGTAAACCCAAAGACCCTGATAGTCCTTTGTCCTATCCCCACATGGCAATGTGTCAGGATTGGTTATATCAGGTGACTAAGAAAGGGGAAGATGTTGTGGAACAACTAATAGTTCCCAAAGCCTACAGAAGAGCAGTGTTGGATCTGGCCCATGGTCGTATAATGGCAGGTCATCTAGGGGTAGAGAAAACCACTGAGCGAATAATGCAGAGGTTTTTCTGGCCCGGGCTTCATAAAGAGGTATCTGACTTTTGCGCATCCTGCCCTGAGTGTCAGTATCATGCTCCCAGACTACGTTTTAAGGGACCACTAGTTCCATTGCCTATTATAGAGGTGCCGATAGTGAGAGAGCACCTGAAACAGGCTCAACAGGCACAGCAGATGGTATACAACCGCAATGCTCGGTTACGCAGCTTTGCTCCTGGGGACATAGTGTTAGTGTTGGTTCCCACTGTGGAAAATAAACTTTTGGCTAAATGGCAAGGGCCCTTTGAAATCTTAGAAAGAGTGGGACAGGTCAATTACAAAGTTTACCAGCCAGGGAAAAGAAAGCCGGAACAGATATACCATATAAATCTGTTAAAGCCCTGGAAAGATAGAACGGTACTGTCGGCCATCCGAGCCCCTCCAGTAAGTCCAGGGCCCTTAGTTCCCGAAGTGACAGTGGCAAAAACCCTGTCGGCAATTCAACAAAGAGAGGTCAAGGAGTTTCTGGTTAGAAATAGGGTGCTGTTCTCTGATGTACCTGGGAAAACCTCGGTCGTTAAACATGACATCATCACTGACCCAGGGGTTAAAGTTAATCTAAAGCCCTATAGGTTACCAGAAGCACCAAGAGCATCGGTGTCGAAAGAAATTAAAAATATGCTAGAGTTATGGGTTATTGAAGTATCACATAGTGAATGGTCAAGTCCCATTGTGTTGATTCCAAAGCCCGACGGGAGTGTGCGTTTCTGCAATGACTTCCAAAAGTTGAACAGTGTTTCAAAATTCGATGCCTACCTGGTGCCACAGTGGAGAAGGAGGCGTTGGCCATAAAGTGGGCATTACAAACTTTTAAATTTTCGGTGGAACACAGGCCAGGGGGCCTGTTGTTTAAAGCAGACGCGTTGTCAAGCGTTCATTGTTTGGGGGCTTCAGTTGTTCCGCCCCATAGGTCGACACAAAGGGGGGGGATATGTGATAGGATCACTGGTAAAGTGGTCTGTGGCAGGGACATTTATCCCAGATTCCTGTCCTATGTGTTTAAAATCCCCAGGAGAAAGTCTGCAGTGTAGCAGGCTTGAGTCCCGGCTTTTTGAAAAGCCGGTTTGGGACCTGGGGGTTGTGGGTGAGAGGAGAGGGAGGGCTCCACCCACGGCCACTCCAGGTTTTGGTTCTCTTAGCCTGGTAACAGGCTTGTTAGGGTTTCCACCTGAGAGTGGCCAAGATAAGCCTAGTGTGTTGAGGGCTGATTGTCTCACCTGGGAGAGCAGACAGGGAGTTTGCTCAGAGACACTTGAAAATCTAACTGTAAGTGTTGTGCTGTGCTTTTGTTGCTGGTGAGGGCATTAGGCCCTGCCAGGTTCTGGTAGTGAGGGAACTACCTGTGAAGTTAGTGCCCCGACAGGGCTAGGATTTACGTTTATGTTTTCTTTGTGTTATTTCTGACATTGCACAATAAAGACTGGCGCCGACCAGCTTGTACTTGCATCCAGTCTGGCGTGCTGTTTCCCAGCTGCTGTGTGTGAAAGGAAGGAGTCCTCTACCCAGGAGAGGGACCCCCTAACCTAACTGTGTCACAAAATATATGACCTCTGTTTATTGTGTTGAATTCAGCATCGAATTTCCTTTCATTTGATATATGAATCATTACACTGCATGAAGTGTCACAGTTTTTATAAGCATTCGAAGTTGAAAAACATTCAAATTTCAAAAAGTGTCCACAATTTTGGCCATCACTGTAGAGTGTAAGCTCCACTGGGGCAGGGACTGATGTAAATGACTGAAATTTTCTCTGGGAAGAGCTGCAGAATATGTGCTATATAAATAACTGGTAATGAAATTATAATGAGAAAAGAAGAGTGTAAACATGGTAAATGTATGTATTTGATGTTGCTTGCAGGGCTGTAACTAGGGTAGTGTGCAGTGGTGTAACTAGAGTATTTGGAGCCCAGGGCAAATTTGAAAAGGGAGCTCCCCCCCTCCCTTCGGCGCGCGCGGCAAAAAATGGGCATGGTCACTTAAAAATGGGGCGTGTCAACATGACACACCCCTTTATTTTCAAACTGAACATTCCTATTCATATGCACCTTAACCCCAGTAGTACCCCTTATACAGTACCCCCAGTATGCAGTTGTGGTCCCTCTCATGCAGGCCCATAGTAGTGTCCCTTATACAGTATCCCCAGTAGTGGTCCCTCTTATACAGCCCCCAATTAGTTCCCCTTACTCAGTACCCCCAGTAGTGGGCCCCCCAAATGCAGTGCCCCACGTAGTGTACCCCCTTATGCAGTGCCCCCAGTAGCAGTCCCCACAATGCAGTGCGCCCAGTAGCGGTATCCCCTTATGCAGTGCCCTTTTATATAGTGTCTCCAGCAGTAGTCCCCCCATACAGTTTTCCCAGTAGTGGTCCCCTTATGCAGGCACCCTGTAGTGATCCCCCCTATCTAGTGCCCCCTGTAGTGGTCCCCGCAGTGCCCCTAGCAGTAAGCCCCTTATATAGTGCCCCCAGCAGTAGTGTCCCCCCCTCCCATGCAGTGCCCCCAGTAGTGGTCCCCCTGACGCAGGCTCCCAGTAGTGACCCCCCCCTATCCAGTGGTCCCTGTAGTGGCCCTTCCTATTATTGCCCCCAGTAGTGGTCCCCCGAGTGCAGTGCCTCTAGTAATAGGCCCCTTTTAGAATGCCCCCAGTGGTAGTCCCCCCCCAAGTAGTAGTCCCCAGTAGAGTAGCCCCCCCAGTAGAGGTCCTCCCAATGGCACCCCCAGTAGTAGCCACACCTCCCCCAGTAGAGGTCGCCCCAGTAGTAGCCAACCCCTCCCCCGTTGTGCAGATAGGTTTAAAAATAAATAAATATATATAAAAATATACTTACCTGATTCCACGCTGTTCCTGTCCGCGATGCCGCTCCCGCCCTCCAGTCCGCCCGGGCTGGCGCGCTCAGCATTATGGGACTGACGTCATGACGTCAGTCCCATTACCCACTGCAGGAGCCGGACGGAAGTCCGGCTCTTGCAGTGGGTGCTGCAGCAGTCAATGAGAGTCTATCTGACTCTCATTGGCTGCTGTTTAACACACGCATCGCCGCCAGCGCTGGCGGCGATGCGTGTGTTATGCACAGCCTGAGCCCGCCTCCTGGCGCTATTGGGCAAGCGCTCAGGGGGAGGGAACGGGCTCAGGCGTGCAGCACAGGACCGGCGCTGGAAGCCTAGCGCCGGTCCTGTGCAAATGTGTAGCGCTGACTGCACTCATTGCGGTCGGCGCTACACTGGCTATCTAGGGCGGGCGGGCCGGTACCGTGGCCGGCGGCGCCCCCCCCCGCGCCGCCGGTCCAACAGCGCCCAGGGCACGAACCCCGCTCGCCCTGCCCTAGTTACGCCACTGGTAGTGTGACATGTGCCATGGCACAGGGCACCGCAGGGCAGGGGGCACTGTTTGGGCCTGTCAGTGTTCCTGTTTATTATCATTCTCACTTGTTGCTTCCTCTTCTTTCATCCCCGGCATCTCCTGGCCTCCCCTATCTCTTCCCTGGTCCTTCCCATGAGGTCATGGCCCTATTTCAGGTGCACTATCTTATGTCCCTATTTAAAAAATGTATTAAAAATACAGTCTAAATGGTTTTATAATAGTTTTCAGCAATTGCCTCTCTGAGATAGGTGATATTATTGTAGCTGTATCTTCTTCTTGGCAAGGTGTTAGCACAAGCCTGGGTTCTCCAGACCACACTGTTCCTTATTGTGTATAGAGGCGCTGGCACTGCTTGATGGTCAGTAGTGACCAGCACATGGCTCATATTACCTTCCTTCTTGTTGTGGAATCGCCATGGACGTTCTCACTTTATCACATGGTGTCTTCATGTTGTGTGTTTGTCACATGAGATTAGATTGATATAATGTAAGGACTCGGGGCCTGATTCAGGGGGGGGAGCAGTTTAGATTTGTCCACAACTCGGCGATGTTTGTTCTACTGTGATGTGCCTGAGCCACACTCCGCATCTGCCCCGATGGTCCTGCAATGGTGGATGCAGTGTGGATTAGGACACAGGATGATTGACAGACAGCGACCGTTTGGGAGATAACGGGGGAGTGGCGACAAAAATGTAGATGTGTTGTGACCATTTCGGGTGCATGTCGCAGCCCGCAACTGTGTCTTCAGTCGCAGTGTCACTGGCCCAGGCATCTTACTTACGCTGGGTATACTGAGCAACCATAGGGTTGCTCAGAGGTCCGATTGTGCGACCGATGTTTCAGATGTTCATCCAATTCTGACTTTTGTGATGCAAGTGGCAGATCTGAGATGTCAGCGGTAAATGTTTCTTTACAAAAGACATCGGCTGCAACACCGTGCAATGGACCCACAGACTGAGCGGCCGATTTTGGTAAGTACCACTTACCGCACTTAACAATTGGCCGCACGATCTGTCTGATGCGATTCGCGCTGAATCGCGTCTTCGAGGCTCCGCCCCCTGCTTTACAATGCCTTTTTTCCGGCATTGTGAAGAGGGGGCGGGGCCACAATGACGCGATCGGGTGGTCACGCCCCCAGCCCCGCCCCCAAAACGGCATCACAGTCCAGCCAGGTCCCCCACAGAATGCAGGCATTCAGCTCCCTCCCGGAAGGAGGGAGCTGAATGTCGGCAAGTATGGTATGTGATGCTGTGAGGCGGACTCTGAGGGGGGTGCTGTGAGGCAGACATTGAAGGGCAGGTGGTGTGAGGTGGTTATTGTACTGTATATTGCTTGCAATATATTATATCAGTCACAAGAATAGTCTCAATTTGTCAAACAAGGCTGGTAGGTGATGTCTTTGATTATAGTTATTTTTCACAAATTTCATTGCACATTTAGGAGGGAATTCAATTAGACGCAATCAAGCGAAAACTTAAATTCGGTGACGTTTTTGCACACTTTGGGTGTTTTTGTGAGATATTTTTGTGTCTTTTGTCTATGCGCGCTCCCGTTTTTCGCACTGTCCTATTACAACAGACGTGAAAACGCATTCGCACGAAAACTTCGCGGAGTAACCTGTGAAAAATACAGCACATTTTGGGGAAATCTGTACCCTATAAAAAGACTAAATGACACAGATCAGTTTATAAGTGTATTAGTGGCCCTAATAAAAGTGTGTAAAATGGCTGTTATTTGTATATTTGCATAACAGTGAAAAATTATAAAAGCAGTATTTTTGGGCAAAATAAATGCTGCAGTTAAATTAGGGGTACATTAAAATGGGTGCAAGTATATTTTTGAGTCCAAATAGTGCACTCTTAAATTTTTTTTAAAATACACCAGGTGCAGCATCCTGCTATGTTTAAAACACATGATCCATCCATACAGCCCCCAAAATACCAGGCCCACTACTTTAAATCCATTTTCCATCACTTACAATTTTTTTCACCCCAAAATGACGTAATTATTGGCCAAGTTAAGCTAATTGAAAAATATTTATTGCTTAATTTGTCATTAAGGGGGGGGGGTGTCCAGGGGTGTCTGAACCAAGTCCCCACATTTTTAGCCCAAAATAGGGATTTTGTACAACTTTTCTCCTGCTCTGAGATGGTGAAAACATTTCTCTGGTTTGAGTCTATTGAGAATTCGCACATGTGAAAACTTTGACAATAGGATTGTACGATAAGCACATTTGTGTGCAAAACCGCTGCTTTTTGCAGCTAATTGAATCCGGCCCTTACACCGCATGCCTTTTAGATGAACAATGCTTGCAGTTTTTTTGCCACGTCTATTATACCGTTGCCGTGCACTGGTAGAAAATCCTGGGCCAGTTAATTGCATTTGACCCCCAGGCTAAAACTTGCCAGCCAACTTCTGCCTATGGTCCGTTACTATCAGAAGCTAATACCCCTTTTCCACCTAAAATCCGGGTCTGACCCGGAGTTGGAAGAAAGTTCCTATCCGGATCAGACCCAGAATTTTGCCGGCGCCGACTCGGGATATTCCCGAGTCAGCGCCGCTCACCGCAGTCGGGTCTGCATAGACCCGGCTTTTGCGGAGTGAAAGTGGTCGCTTGGAGATGATGTCATCTCCAAACGCCACTGAAGCCGGACCAATCGGCCGGCAAGCAGCGCACTCCAGGTCATCGTGACCCGGAGTGCGCTGTTCTCACAGCAGGGTTTCACGGGCTACGCCCGTGTTAAACCCTGCTGGTTTCCTGGGTTGGATTGCCGGGTCACTCGACCCGGCGATCCAACCCTCTCCCCTTTTACACCAGGGAGCTGCCCGGGTTAACCCTTCAAAAACCCGGGTTTTAGCTCCGGTGTAAAAGGGGTATTAGTAACTTACCAGTATGCAGGGTTAAAGATGAGTTCCATCACCTCTCCAGGACCACATTAAGCCCTGCCAGTATGTCATTGGACGATGGGAGGAAAATGGAGCACCAACATACGAACAATTGACCCCTGATCCCAGGGCTGCGAGGTAGCCATGCTAACTACTGTGTAACTTCGCTGTCCCTATAATTATATAGGGGCAGCACAATTAGAGATAATTGTTTCTCTTATTATAATAGGGAGCAGAAAGTTATTTTAGCTGGGTTTACATTTGGTTGACACTCAACTCAACTCTTGTGCTTCTAACAGTGCGCTTTCGTTGGGATAACTCGCTGCTTGAAGTTATGTCGCGAAAGAAGGAGAACCTCTGGCTGCCAGTGTGCTCCACAGGGTACAACAGTAACTTTCCATCATACCTGTGCCAATGTTTTGGATTTGAAGAGTAAGTGTCACCTTTATTAAATTACTTATCGGCTGATATCAGTACCATTTCCTACACATTTAACCATACCTTCCAACTGTCCCACTTTTAGCGGGACAGTCACGCTATTCAGGGACTGTCCCGCTGTCCCACTTGTGAGCTGCAGTGTTCCGCTGTGAGGTGGGAGTTGGTTGAGATCACTCTGCTGCTCTGCATGGCTCTGCATGGCTCTGCATGGCAGAGCAGCGGGTGAATAAGTGCCGTGCATATATTTTCTCTGTGAGGGGAGAGCCTGGTGGCAGCCCCTCAGAGTAATGTGTTTCGCCCCCTGAGTAATGTAAACGGGGGGCGTGCTGTGAGGCCACACCCCTTTACCTATAGGCCACCTCCCCTTTTCCGGAGTGGAAGTCCCGCATCTAATATTGCAAATGTTGGGAGTTATGATTTAACCAATGCATAGCATATCTAATATAACGACACAGAAAACCATTGGTAGGAATTGGGAAATAGGGTCAGCTTTATTTACCTTTATTACTTGTCCTTGCTGTTTTACTGTCATATAATAGTTCAGGCTCAGTGGTTTTAATGTTACAGCTGGTCAGTGTATATTCCAACCAGAAAAATTAAGTACAATGAATTTATTTAACATTACAGAGAGATTTCCCATATAACAAGGTCATGTTTTTATAAGTGATAGAGCCTACAGGAAAGTATTGTACATTATTATACACCATTTTGCATAACTTTTGTCAGTATGGTTAGAAGGATTTGGGGAAACAATGACTCATGGGATTAATATTTAAAAACTGGTTTTCCATTTATTTCTGTGTCCTACTACGGTGGCCCTATAGTGTCACAGTTTCACAGACATGGGGGAGATGCAGTTTAAAGAGTGGAGGAGTGGACCAGTGGAGAAATTGCCTGTAGCAACCAATCAGCTTCGAGGTAGCATTTAGCAAGTATATTATATAAAATAGAAGCTGATTGGTTGCTATGACAATTTCTCCTGCTTAATACATCTCCCCCTATAGCCACCCATGCCTCTTTTGCTAGGAACATCCTTGTTTGTTTACTGCAATGACAAGATTGTAGACTCTACATGTATCATATTGTTAGTCTCTATCTGTAGACCACCAACTGCGCAGTTAGTGACCATGAATGACAATCCCGCAAACGTAGGACTTATTAGCTCTGGAACATCTGACACAATCCAAGGAAGTTTCGACAGGTAAGAGCAATGCTAATTGCCATAATGGTAAGATAGCTTTATTCCATATTTTACCCTTTATACATGTTACTTATCATGTAGAGCTCTTTTTCTGTAGAAACATAAATGCATCCAGATTCTATGGTATTTATTTGTGTTTTATTCATCTCCATTATCTCAGCGAAACCTGCCCGAATAACCAGTACCTGTCTGTGAGATGCTCAGGTAATCAGCTCTTTCATTTCTCCCATTTATAGTACAGTGAGGCAGCTGCGATTATGTGGGCTTCATCATATTTAGAAGACATCTAAATTGACAAATTTGCATTATATACTTTTTTCAATAACTTTCTTTCAAAAATAAAATATTTGCAAATCATTTCAGCACAAAGGGAACTATTAGCTGAATACTGCAATAGTTCTGTGAGCCAAACTATAGGGAAGCTGTCAAGTTTTAATTGTAAACCCAGGTTATTGAGGCTTCCATTCCAACCCTGGATATCTGCAGCATGTATCACAGTTAAGATATACAGTCAGGTCCATAAATATTGGGACATTGACAGAATTTTCAGATTTTGTCCTCTATTCACCACCACAATGGCTTTGAAATGAAACAAATAAGATGTGCTTTAACTGCAGACTTTCAGATTTAATTTGAGGGTAATTACATCCAAATCGGGTGAACGGTGTAGGAATTACAACAGTTTCAGTATGTGCCTCCCACTTTTTAAGGGGCCAAAAGTAATGGGACTATCAACTCAAAAGCTATTTCATGGACAGGTGTGGGCTATTCCCTCATTATTTCATTATCAATTAAGCAGGTAAAAGGTCTGGAGTTGATTCTAGGTGTGACATTTGCATTTGGAATCAGTTGCTGTCAACTCTCAATATGAGATCCAAAGAGCTGTCACTATCAGTGAAGCAAACCATCATTAGGCTGAAAAATCAAAACAAACCCATCAGAGAGATAGCAAAAACATTAGGTGTGGCCAAATCAACTGTTTGGAACATTCTTAAAAAGAAAGAACGCACCGGAGAGCTCAGCAACACCAAAAGACCACGGAAAACAACTGTGGTGGATGACAAAATAATTATTTCCCTGGTGAAGAAAAACCCCTTCACAACAGTTGGCCAAATCAAGAACACTCTCCAGGAGGTAGATGTATATGTGTCAAAGTCAACAATCAAGAGAAGACTTCACAAGAGTGAATATAGAGGGTTCACCACAAGATGCAAACCATTGGTGAGCCACAAAAACAGGAAGACCAGATTAGAGTTTGCCGAACAACATCTAAAAAAGCCATTACAGTTCTGGAACAACATCCTATTGACAGATGAGACAAAGATCAACTTGTACCAGAGTGATGGGAAGAGAAGAGAAGGAAAAGAACTACTCATGATCCAAAACATACCACCTCATCAGTGAAGCATGGTGGTGGTAGTGTGATGGCGTGGGCATGTATGGCTGCCAATGGAACTGGTTCCCTTGTATTTATTGATGATGTGACTGCTGACAAAAGCAGCAGAATGAATTCTGAAGTGTTTCGGGCAATATTATATGCTCATATTCAGTCAAATGCTTCAGAACTCATTGGACAGCACTTCACAGTGCAGATGGACAATGACCCGAAGCATACTGCAAAAGCAACCAAAGAGTTTTTTAAGGCTAAAAAGTGGAATGTTATGCAATGGCCAAGTCAATCCCCTGACCTGAATCCGATTGAGCATGCATTTTACTTGATGAAGACAAAACTGAAGGGAAAATGCCCCAAGAACAAGCAGGAACTGAAGACATTTGCAGTAGAGGCCTGGCAGAGCATCACCAGGGATGAAACCCAGCGTCTGGTGATGTCTATGCGTTCCAGACTTCAGGCTGTAATTGCCTGCAAAGGATTTGCTACAAAGTATTAAAAAGTTAGATTTAGGACAAAATCTGAAAATTCTGTCAATGTCCCAATATTTATGTACCTGACTGTATATTATATAAAAATAATATCCTATAATGCAAACTTAAAATTAAGCCATGCAAAACACAGTAGCATAGTAACAAACAATGGTAGAAGTCTCCTGTAAATACCCCGTCTGTATTTACTGATAATTTAAAATCATTCATCCAAATAAAATCTAAAATAACATTACTTTATATACAGTAGTGAAGATCGGGGAAAGGAAGGGGATGGGTGAACTCAATGTATTATCTATTTAAACTGACTTAGTCCCTGATTCAGATTTGGGAATAGAGTTAATTGTGTACCTGGAGAATCCATGTTGCAATGGGAGGGGTGCAAATACATACATTTGTTTTGCATGTGGGGTAAATACATACTTGCCGACTTTTGAAAAAACATTTTAAGGAGATTGTGAAAGCAACACCTATAGGCGCGGCTGTAAAGTGGACGTGTTCTGCAACATCTGAGAGGCGTGCCCAGGGGCGCCGAGAGGGGGAGATAGCGGGTACTAATTACCCGGGCCCGGGCTTGCTGGAGGGACCCGGCACCGCTCCCCCCTCTAACATCACAGCAGCCCAGCACACGCTGCTATGTGCTGGGCTGCACTGGGAGACTGCTCGCGGCTGCTAAGAAGCAGTCACAGCAGTCTCCTATGCCTGTGGGGGGAGCGATCAAGTTGATGGCCCCCAGCACTTGTTATGCGCAGGGCTGAGGGAGCTCACAGCGCCCCCCTGCCCAGCGCGCGGCGCTGCTAAACTTTTCTTTCGTTTTTTTTTAACCTAAGGGGGTGTGGCCACGCCTCCCGCTATTAGGTCACACCCCCTTTACCCGAGTACAGCGCAGCTATTGGCGGGCCTGGACGTGCCATAAAATTGATTTACATCCAAATATAAATGAGCCCCAAAGCAGTTAGTAAGACCTACTTGTTGATGATAACACACTGATACTTATCAGAAAATGCCTGATGCCATAGGGATCATTGGGCCTGATTCAGACCCACTCGCGAGCGGCTGTCAGCTCGCAAGTGGGTCGATGTTATGGACTGAGCATGCGCACGACGGAGGGAGCTCCGTCGTGCGCATGCGCCAGACGCGACGAGCGAAGGAAAGTCCTTCGCTCGTTGTGTCCGATCAAAGGGGGCGTGCTGTCAATGTTGATTGACAGCATGCCCCCTTTGGTGGGCGTGCCGGGGGCGTGCCTCCCTGACGGGGGCGTTCCTAAGGGAACGCCTCCCGTCAGAAGCCGGCCCACTGACATCACTAGTGATGTCAGTGGGAGTGATGTCAGTGGGAGCTCCGGCTTGCAAATTCGATGGTCGCGATGGTCTCGACCATCGCGACCATCACAATGCACGCTCGTATAGCCTGTGGGTGGTGACCCACAGCTATACGAGCGTCCAGGAGGACGCTCCATGAAAATGGAGCCCGGCCCTCATTCAGAGCGTGCGCTCTGCTCAGAGCATACGGCTCTGAATGAGGGCCATTGTGCCTTACAACCAATGCAGGGAAATTATACTAATGATCCCATATGAATGTATATATCTCTGGGGTATTTTCATTTCAGCTTCATAATGGGGGTACACATACTTGCCTACTATCCCGGAAGTTATGGGAGGCTCACGATTTTTCGGGAAGCCCCCCGCACCAGCGGAAGAGTAGGCATTTCTCCCACATCCTGCCCACTTCCTAGTGAAGTGGTCAGAATGGGGAGAATCTTAACATTGTTCCACGATCGCGCCGGGAGTGAGTGTGGCTTAATGACGCAATTCTTTGGTAATCACATCATTTGGCTCCACCATATATTCCCGCAATTCCCGGGATTTCGTGGTGAGGGGCAGGGCCTAATGACACAATACTCCAGCCCCGCCCCCATCACAGCCCACTTCTCCCAGGGAGCCGACCTCAGATGTAGGCAAGTATGTGGTACGGTGCAATCAGGGAGATTGCTACTATTTCAGAGAGCCTCCCTGATAATTAGGGAGAGCTGGCAAGTATGGGTACATACTGGCTGCTTTTGTACATAGCCCACAAATATTGCACAGCTTTATTATTACACTGCAATTTAGATTTCAATTTGGACACCTCCCTCCCAAATCTAAATCTCTCTCTGCTCATTTTAAATCTGCCCCACCTGCACTGCAGCGTGGTTTTACCAAGGGGATACGTTTAGGAAGCCGGCGGCCGCAATCCCGACCGCCGGCTTCCCGAATCCTCTATCCCGCCTAGGGTTAAATGACAGGCATCTAAAATCTAGACGCCTGTCAGTTTCCCGACGCCGGGAGACAGGCGCCCGGCATCCCAATCGAAGGGATGCCGGGCGCCGTGAGCGGACAGCCGCAGGGGGGGGAGGGTTAGGTTTAGGGCACCCAGGGGGGAGTTAGGGTTAGGCACCCCTCCGGGAGGGTTAGGGTTAGGCACTTGGGGGGGAGGTTAGGATTAGGCACCCCCCCGGGGGACTTAGGTTTAGGCAGCGGGGAAGGGGGGGTTAGTGTTAGGCACTTAGAGGGGGGAGGTTAGGGTTAGGCACTTGGGGGGGAGGTTAGGGTTAGGCACCCCTAAGGAGGGTTAGGGTTAGGGGGGTTGGTTAGGTTAGTAAGTACTTACCTTAGGGACGATCGGGATTTCCAGCGCTGTCGGGCCTCCGCTGCCGGGCTCTGCTCTTTTGTCGGGCTGCCGCAGCCGGGAATCGAACTGCCGGTCATGCAGCAGCCGGCTTTTCATACCGCATGCTTACCAAGATGCACAGTTACTTGCTCTTTCTAAAGCTAGCTACATTATGTCAGATATTTTTGATTGGGAGGAGAACAGGGGCGATTTTTCAGCAAATTGCCAGCCCCGATATCTGTGCTACACATTATGCACATTGTTATTAGAAGCTAGCGATTTTCCGCCACACCACACTGATTTTACATATGTACGTCCACAAGGAGAATGACATAATGACAGGAGAACATGGGAAATATCAGCAGATATTAGAAAATGCACACATATCGGGAAATTGAGGCCGATGTTCTCGTTCTCGGCCAATCGATCGGATAAACGAAAGAATGCGTTTGTGGAGGTTTTTAACCGTTTTATCGGCTAAACGCTAAAACCATTGTTCATACACACTATATAATAAATCAGGCCAATCACCCAATTATTGACAAATCGGCCCAATAATTGTATAGTGTGTAGCTAACTTTACTTTATTCCCAACTCTGAATCAGGTCCTTAGTACTGCTGAGCTGAAATCTCCACTCTAATGGTGCGTACACATGGGACGATTTTTTTTAACGATTTGTCGTTAACGACAAATCGTTCAAAAAATCGTTCACTATTTGCCCCAAAATGATGAACGAAAACTACAAATGCATGCTCCCGCTTGCCAGTTGTAGTTTTCGTTTATCACCCGAACTGGCCGTACAACCTGCCGATTTTGTCAGGCTGTACATGTTCAGGGATGAGGAATGGGCCCGTCACTGAACAAAATCGTTCTTGATTTCGTTCAGTGTTTGTGCTCAGTGTTGTTAACGACACTGAGCTCAAACTGCCGGGGACACACGGGACAATGTTCGTTCAGGGCGCACATCGTCCAGTGTGTACGCACCTTAAAAGTAAACAGGTTAAATCACAGGTTCTCAAACTCAGGCCTCAGTGCAACTGTGTGGGCTCCTGAGGACCAAGGGCCCAATTCAGAGCTGCTCACAAGCGACTCGATGGTTGTCCACTGCGCATGTGCTGCATCCGGCGTGCGTGAGCCCCACTGAGCGACTGAAGTTCAGTCGCTACGGGGCTCGCAACAAGATGGGGCGGCTGTTGATGTTGATTGACAACTCGCCCCGTTTTGTGGGCGAGTAGGGGGGGTGGCCAGACAAACGCAGGCATTCCCTTAGGACGCCTGGCGTTTGTAGGAGTGGACTTCCTGCTCTATTAGAGCAGGAATTCCACTCGGGCTTGCCGCTGCTAGACCCT
The DNA here is from genome assembly GCA_031769625.1 of Taudactylus pleione. Taxonomy (NCBI): domain Eukaryota; kingdom Metazoa; phylum Chordata; class Amphibia; order Anura; family Myobatrachidae; genus Taudactylus; species Taudactylus pleione. The sequence goes on from JAUIMM010000682.1 coordinate 1,261,473, forward strand.
ACCCCAGGGTCTCGTCGCAAGCCTGATGGTAGCGATTATTGCGATGGTCTCCTGGCCGCTTGTACAAGCTGTGGGTGGTCTCCCACAGCTTTGTGAGCGGCCGAAGAAAAAAAAAATGCCCACATTCAGAATGAGCGCCCGCCAGCAGTGAGCGGCTCTGAATGAGGTCCCAAGTGTGAGAACCACTGAGTTAGATCATTTACTATATGCTATTTTTCCACAAGATGGCAGCATTAAATTGAAAAGCATTTTCCTATCATTTGGGGACTGTGGTTAATAAAATAAATAACTATGAAACCATTTACATAAAAATTACAAAAAAGATAATACAGGTTGAGTCTCCCATATCCAAAATGCTTGGGACCAGGGGTATTTTGGATATCGGAATATTCTGTATTTTGAAATATTTACATAAAATAATGAAATATCTTGGGAATGGGACCCAAATATATACACAGAATGCATCGTTTGACATGAACGATTTTTTCAAACGATTATCATTAAACGATATCGTTTAACGATAATCGTTCAAAAATTTGTTGTGTGTGTATGCAGCTTTATACATAAGCCCTGCAAAAAGACGCTGACATTATACAAATAGAGAAATTTCACATGATGGAAACTCTATATGTATAATGTCAGCTTTTCTTTTGCATCACAGAAATGCAAATTTCCAGCAATTAAATCTTTGGTATTGCTTCAATTAAACTCGCCCCACGAGGCCACGCAAATTCTACTATATGCCGTACTTCCGCCATCGCTGAACTCGCTGATTTTTGGTCGCAGCCCGGCAACTCGCCCCCTACTCGTGGATAATTGAATCCCCCTCCTTCAAGTCCTGCTTTCGAGACATTGATTCTCTGTATTTGTAAATTTGCATTTTGCGGTATTAATCATTTATATATAGAGTCAAGATATATTATATATTACAGTATATAATTCTGCTGTGCGGTGTGGTAGGGACAATACTTTGAACACATCAGAGCATATTCCACTATTGAAATGTGTGAAATTTCTTGGCCAAATGTATCTCAGAAGTTTCAAATGTTGCTAAATTCTACACCCAGCTGTTGCTGCAGCAAATGTCGGACAGTAGTTGTGCTAGATCCTTATTCTTAGAAATACATTGTAATGTTTTTATTCATTTGTTTTTATTCCATTATTTGCCTTCACAGACTGTGGGCTGAAGAAGACGAGTCGTATCATCGGGGGCACACAGGCCAACTCTGGGGAGTGGCCCTGGCAAGCCAGTTTACAAGTCCGTACAGGAAATACACATGAACACGTTTGTGGGGGGACAATTATCAACAACAATTGGGTTCTGACTGCATCTCACTGTTTTTCAAGGTGATCAGAAACCAGCTAGCCTTTGCTTAGCCAATATACATGTAGTACTTACCCAAATTGAACTTATCAAATATTTTATATATAAAAGATAAAGATTTACTTTATCTTTTATACATAAAATATATATTATACACACACAGATACAAACACACACTGCTGATTGTTTTTTTTTATAAAGTAAAATCCGAGTAATTGTTTGGGCACGTGTGTGACTCTTTTGAGTATTGTCCTGCAACAGCCTTGAGGGCTGGAATTCTTGGCTGGATGCGGCCATACAACAGCTTTGAGAGTTGGTAGAAACTTGGTTTGGAAGGCCGTAGATTATGAGGCGGCCTTTGGGCCGTGCTGCAGCCTTGAGGGCTGGTATGACTTGGCTATCTGTGGCCAGTGGGCCATAGAATATGAAGCGGCCTGTGTTGTGAGCCGTGCAGCAGCTGTGCCGCCGAGTTGACCCAAGCAACTGACACTGTACTGTGGCCGTTGCCTGGATGACACGAACGGCAGGGGACAGATATGCGGACCGTGCCACCTAGATGACACAAACGGAAGAACAACAATATGTGAGGCAGGAAAACTGGAGCTCAACTGGAGACAGGAGACAAAGCCAGAACCGGAAACACGAAAATTCTATCACCGGCATCGGAGCAGCATTAGCACCTGCAGAGTATAGATGCAGGAACCAATCTGGAGTGATCCACAGAATGATGACCAGGAGGTAGGTGGAGATTCAACGAACACTTGCCTGATGTTCACCTCGCACAGCATTCGCAGTGCGGCAGCGTGTGACAGTAATGCTGCTTGCATAAGTATTCAGTACTGCAGCTCATTACCTGGTAGAACCACCTTTTGCAGCATAAGTCCGTTGCACATGGTTTGGGAGTGATTTTTGCTCATCCTTTCCTTGCAGATTTCCTGAAAGTTGAACTTCCTCCCAAGCTTCAGTTTTCTAGCAGTATCTCCCTGTATTTATCACCATCCATTGTTCCTTCAATTCTACTAACATGCCCTCTGAGGAAAAGCATCCCCACAACAAGATGCAGCCACTCCCACACCTCACTGTTGGGATGGTGTTTGCTGAGCAATGGACAGTGGGCCTGATTCAGAGCCGGACGCTCTGAATCAGGGCGTGTTTTTTTTTTTGCGAAGCGGCCTTGTGGACGCACGCATAGCTGTGGGTTACCACCCACAGCTTATGCGAGCGTCCATCATGATGGTCGCGATGGTCAAGACCATCGCGACCAATGGGCTTGCGACGAGACTCTTGTGGTAGGGTCTCGTCTGCCGCAAGCCCTGGAGTGATTTTGGCTCTATCAGAGCCAAAATCACTCCCACTGACATCACTAGTGATGTCGGTGGGGCCGGACCCAGACGGTAGGCGTTCCCATGGAAACGCCTCCGTCTGGGCAGCCACGCCCCCGGCACGCCCACCAAAGGGGGCGTGCTGTCACTCACCATCGACAGTATGCCCCCTTTGGTGCGAGACCAATAACGATGGCTACCCCGTCGTTATTCGGGTCTCGCTCATGCGCACAACGGAGGCACCCCCGTCGCGCGCATGCGCATTTGGGCAACATCGACCCGCTTGCGAGCGCTCAGCGCTCGCGAGCGGGTCTGAATGAGACCCAGTGTTAAGCTTTCACCACACATAGCATTTTGAATTGGCGTCATAAAGTTACATTTTTGTCTCGTCTAACCACAAAACCTTATCCCTCATATTAGCTGACTCTGATGTTGTGTGGAAAACTCCAGGCGTGCTTTGATGTGGTTTTTCTTCAGTAATGGCTTCTTTCTACTATCTAGCCACCTCCTATACAGGCCAGCTGTATGCAGGGCTCTTCATATGGGTGACTGTTGCACATTAACTTTAGTCTCATACATGGAACTCTATAGCTCCTTCAAAGTGATAGTTGGCCTCTCTGTGGCTTCCATCATCTCTCTTTTGTGCTCTGATGCTGAGTTTAAATGGATGGCTTAGACTAGGCAGTGCCTGGATGGCAGGAGTGTTTTAAGAGAGGAGGGGGCCTGTGTGCAGGCTCAGTGCAGGCCCCCTCCTCTCTGGCAGTGCAGTAGATTCTGGCTTTGTGCTAGAATCTACTGAGCATGGGCAGGTCTCCGGGAAAATGGCACCCGCGCCTCAGGACATTAGTACTGAGAATGCTCGAATCACCAGGAAAATGTCCACCACCATTTTCCCAGTGATTTTTGCTGCTCGGCCCGGCGCTGCAGAGCAGCTCTCTGGAGACTACAGACAAGTAAGTATAATGATATATGACTGCAGGGTCTGCGTTGTGGGCCCCGCACACCCTGCAGCGATTATAGATACACCATTGCTGGGTGATATGATGCAGCTTCCATTTTCTCACAATTATCCAACAGTCCTCACTGGGATATCCAGGCACTTGGATATTATTTTGTAGCAGTTTCCTGCCTTGTACATGTCTATAACTTTAGCTTTCATTATCTTACCATGCTCAGATCTTCAGTTTTATAACTTCCCTTCAGATTCACAGTATGACCAAGGTTATTTGAATTAGGAAGTCTTTTATCCATAAAAGCTGATTTGCAGGTAGAGGCTAATTGAAAACAAACTGTCAGGGCCATATCTTTCAACTGTGTAAACTTGAAGCTTCCACAGTGCATGGGGTTGAATACTTATGCAAGCAACATTTTTCAGTTAGTCGGCTGGATGTACTAAAGGTGAAAATGTGGTAAAACCCCAAAAATGCAGTTTTCGGGGGTTTTACCGCATTCCCCATATGTACTAAGCACCGGAATGTGATGCTTTCCGGTGCTTCGTCACGATGGGTAACGACACCTTCAGGTGGTGTTACCCAATAGAAGGCTATGGACTTCTTATCGGGATGCTCCCCCTTGGGTGGAACTTCTGGGTGTTAAACCCGGAAGTCCCTCTGTCTGGAGCCATCACAAAGGACAGCTCTTATACTGCGTTAATGAACCGTGGTATGTACCCAAAGACAGACAGGATGTGCCGCATCGCGGATGCGATGCTTAGTACCAGGGGCATTTCTAGAGAGGATGGGGCCCATGTGCAGTCTCCGACACGGGTCCCCTCCTGTCCGCCCGGCGGCTGGCAGCGCACTGAGCTGTGCGCGGCCAGCGCCGGGTTATAGACTCTGTGTACTAGAGTGTGCCCAGAGTCTATAATGAATGCACAGGTTACCGGGAAAATGGCCGTGGCGGCCATTTTCCCTGTACTGCGCATGCGCAAATGACGAGAAAATGGCCGCCGTGGGAATTTTCCAGTCGTTTTACAGCGCCGGACCACCGTGCTGGTGAGGTAAGTAATATTATGGGTGCAGGGTGTGCGGTGCGGGGCCCCCCTGGACCCAGTGGCCCGTGCTCCCCGCACACCCTGCACCCATTATAGATACGCCCCTTCTTAGTACATCCCACCCTTTAGCTAAAATAAACATATCTGCAGGCAAATGATTATTAGGTTCAAATTTAGATTGAGACAATCATTTCGTAATAAAAGTACTGTCTGGAACAATCTGTGTAAGTGTGTAATGATGGTTTTGGCTGTCTGTTATTGCTAGAACATAGGGCCTGATTCAAAGTCGCTCGCAAAAAGCGAGCTCTCCCTCTGAATCAGGGCGGGCGCTTGTTTTTTAGGTTGCGGCCTCCTGGCCGCTCGCAAAGCTGTGGGTGACCCACAGCTTATGCGAGTGGCCAGGTGATGGTTGTGATGGTCAAGACCATCGGGATTGCGACGAGACCCTTACGGTAGGGTCACGTGGCCGCAAGCCCCAGTGGACTTCCTGCTCTAATAGAGCAAGAAGTCCACCTACTGACATCACGAATGATGTCAGTAGGGCCACCCACAAATGGCAGACGTTCCCGCAGGAACGCCTCTGTTTGCCCAGCCACCCCCCCTCCCGGCCTTCCAAACGGGGCGAGCTGTTGATCAACATCGACAGCCGCCCCTTTTGGATGCGAGCGCCGGAGCGAGTGCTTTTTGCACTCGCTCTGGGGCTAGCACACATCGCTCACTGGCCCACCATCGACCCGCTTGCGAGCAGGTCTGAATCAGGCACATAGGTCAGATTATTCAGCTCTGGGGGGGGACTTAGCATACCTTGGAGACAGATAAAGTGGAAAGGGATATAGGGCTAAATGTAATAGAGTGCAATCTGGCGACGCTGCGGGAGTACATGTGAGTATTTCTGTATTTTTAAAGCAGCAAGCATGTTACGCATCCTTTAACATGGTTGCTGCTTTAAAAATATGGGAATACTGGCATGTATTCCCACAGCGGCGCCGGACTCTATTACATTTCGCCCAAAGGGCCTAATTCAGATGTGGACACTAATGCAATCGCAGCTATGATCCTCCACGCAGCTGCTGTGCGAAGATATGCAAATGCTTTAGCCGCCAGGATATGTATTGAGACTCCCACTGGGGCATCGCAAATCCAAGTAACTGCATACACATACGCAGCCACCGTCGCGGATCATTCCATAATCGGCCATCTATGGTCTCGCAGAATGGACGTCTGACTGATGTCGGAGCCACTTTATCTGTGTACGGGATCGCAGATGCAGGCTACAACACAACCCCGAAACGGCTGGGATACACCTGCATTTTTTTGCCACCATTCCTCATTACAGCCCCACAAACGGTCCCTGACTGTCAATCACTTTGCGAAGTAATCCCCACTGTGAGCGGCATCGTTAAGGTACTGTACCTTGGTGTGTGCACAGTGCACCAATAATCGCTCAACTGCATAAATATCGGCATTGCTACCACATCTGAATCAGGCCTAAAGTACCAACCAGTGGCGTCACAAGGGGGTGCGGTCCGCACCCGGGTGTCACCCGCCGTGGGGTGACACCAAGGTGCAGACTCCCCATCACTGACAGGAGCCGGGTGCTGCACTGTAGCATTAAGTGCAGCACTCGGCTCCTGTCACTGAGGGAGCCGGCCGGCAGGTACCTCCTGCACCCCCCGCTCCCCTCCTAAGTAATACTCACGGAGGTTCGGGCCGTGAGGCCATGCCCCCTTTCCGCGTGGCCACACCACTTCCCGCTTGGCCATGCCCCCTTTTCGGCAGCACGCGGCAGCGCGCGCACAGCAACCCTCCCCACACCGGGTGATACCGCGGGGAGAGCCGCAACTGGTACCAACCAATCGTTTTTCAAACACAGCCTGTAACATGACAGTTAGAAGCTGATAGGTTGTTATCACTCGTTACTAATCTTAAATGGTGCTCCAACCATTCAGCTCCTAACTGTCATTTTTCATACACAAGCTCTCTCCAAGCTTTGATAAATCTCCCCCATGGAGTGGTATAGCTCTCTTAGGCCGGGATGTACTAAAGGAAAACTTCTGTAAAAACACTGTTTTCGGGGTTTTTACCCCATTTTCGGTGCAGAGGGTAACGCCACAAAAACCTGGCGTTAACCTATAGAAGCCTATGGGCTTCTTACCGCATCCGCTCGTCAGCCTCCTGCGTGCCGGCCCGTGCTCTTCCTGGGTCCTCCACCAGTCTCCGGAAAATTACTAATCGCATATGTACTAACATATGCGATTAGTATCTCAAAGGAGAGCTCTGCAGGAACTCCCGGGCTCCTCCTCTCTGCACCTGGAAGAAGAATAGGAGGAGAACGAGGCGGAGGACCCAGGAAGAGCACGGGCCGGCACGCAGGAGACTGAGGTGAGTGGGGGAGCTGGCAGGAGAGATGCAGGGCGGCGAAGCAGCGACGGCCGGATGCGGTAAGAAGTCCATAGGCTTCTATAGGGTAAAATGCGGTAAAAACACAGACAACAGGGTTTTTACCACATTTTTCCTTTAGTACATCCCGGCCCCATTCATTCCTTACTCCCAACATTAGAGGGTAATCTAATCGGAATTAAGGCATAGTTGCCTACTCTTCCGGGACTGCCAGGATCCTCCCGAAATTTGGGTGCCTCTCCCAGGCCTCTGCTAGAGTAGACAAGTCTGCCCCCATGTACCCGCTTACGAGAGTGGGTGGTCCGGGGGGGGGTGTGATGACACGATCCACTCTGAATCGCATCATCGCAGCCCTGCCCCCTGATTTACAATGCCGGTAATATCGGCGTTATGAATTGGGGGGCAGGGCCGCGATGGCATGATCGCATCAGCATTCCCCCGCGCTGCCCACTTGTGCCACCCTTGCTGCACCGACCTGGCAGCCCTATCCTGTAGGAGGTTGCCAGAATGTCGGTAAGGGTAAGTATGGGTCAAGGGTGTGATCACATCAAGCAGGGGCATGTCAACATCATGGAGTGGGTATGAATCCTTCTCTTGTTCCCCTCCTACCACCCTTTCTATGCCATACCCACCAGTGGCAGGTAGGTGCGGCTCCCATTCACTGCTGCCCTGCTATACAGAACAGCATTAGTGGGTCTTTTCACTCAGCCCACCCGGCCGTTCAGAACAAGCAACCTCCATTGTAAGAGCAGGACAGCTCTCATATAGGGATTGTGCCACTTCTCTGTTAATGCATTACACAGGCAGGGAAATATTGTTGTATACATTGTACTGTGATCTGTACATATAAAACTTCATACATTAACATGTCGTACTATATTATCAAGAATAAGGTATAAATAGGTATACTTAGGATAAAACACCACCTACTGTCTGTCTAGTATTGCTTTCAAGCAACATAACCTGTGTCTTACACTATACTCCAGCAATACTGTTACTGAATGTACCTGTGGGCCATCTTCCATGCACATTACCATATAAGCCTTCATGCTCTGTTATCCACCTAATGTCACTTTATTAGGAAGTAATAATTTCCCTTCGGTGACATGTGCATAAACATAACCTTGTTGTTTCTCCGGCAGCGCTGTGCCCATGAGTTACTGGAGGGTAGTCGCTGGCACAACCAATCTGGCCCAGAGTCGCAGCTTTTCCGCTGTCACAGCCATCATTAGAAATGAGGATTACAATTCACAAACTGATGATTTTGATGTGGCTTTGATGAAACTAAAGGACCCTTTCTCTTTTTCAGGTAAATATATAGTTGCAAGGGCAAAGGCAGGATTTGTAGGGGGGTTTCCATATATTTGCATTGTGTGTATATTGATAGATTGATGTAGACAATTGCGGGCAGCTCCCTCCCCCTCAGCCACCCATACAGAGCTCTGTCTCAGATTGCCAGCTTACCTGTAGTGTAGACGGGGACAGGGATTATCTCCATCTCAAAAAATGACAAAACATCGGACCAACCCCGGCAGGGTATTGGTGCGTACACACTACACGATATGCTCCCTGAGCGATATCGTGTAGTGTTGTCCCCGGCAGGCTGTGCTCAATGTCGTTCATGACATTGAGCACAGCCACTGAACGATATCATTAACGATATCGTTCAGCGCCGGGCTCTCTCCCCCATTCCCCAACATGCAGCAACCTGACGAGATCGTCAGGTTGGCCTGCATGTCAGCCCGATGAACGATAATGACGAACGACCCGCGGGAACGCGCGTCGTCATTATCGTTCATCTTTTTGGGGTTAAAAATGGACAATAAAGTGGACGACTGAACGATAACGATATCGTTATCGTTCAGTCGTCCACTTTATCGCCCAGTGTGTACGCACCTTATCAGTCCCAACAGGAGGGTTTCTAGGTAATCAGAAAGCCTTCCTACAAACTAGTGATTTGTGGGCAACAACAATACAAACGATTATAAGAACACCGGGGTAAAACATGAACTCGCTACTGAAAAATATCATTATATATCACATCACACTGATGCGATATTTGGTACTGTTTTGTAGACATTCATGTAAGCTTACCTGTCCGACGACGTCCTCTGGTAAACGGCCCCTCCGCGATCCTGGGTAGCAGCGCAAAGACAGACATTTTGGGAGTCCGATATGTCTTCTGCCCACTGCGCATGCGCCGACATCTGAAACTAGCAGGTCACGTCACACTTGCTGCAAAGGATGCTGGTCTAAAAAGGGGGCGGAGCAAGCGCCGGGTGCCTTGCAAAGAGCAGGGAAGTATTCAACTTTCCTGCTCTTTTCGTCTCGCAGTACAGATGACACCATCCTGAGATGGCGAATCTGTACACTGCAGAGGAACGGGAAGTTTTCCATTCTTCTATGAATTGCTCTCCACATACTACTGTATGGGGAAGCGATCCAGCCACAGATTGTGTACGCCGCTGAAGAAATGATTAGAAGGCAGCAGTGAGAAGCCCTGGAGGAGAAATGTGGATGTGTGAAATAGCTGTGAGAATGGGAGTCCAAAATTAATAAGGGGCCAATTTATTATTCAGTATTTGCGGGATATCCCCAGAAAACATGGCCGTTGAAAGCCGGCCCGGCCCCCACTCTGGGCGTGGCCTAATTGCGGTAGGCATGGCCACGCCCCTTCGGAAAAAAACACTATTTACAGCGCCCCCAGTGGCACTTGCGATTGCCATACATATACATTGACTGGGGGGGAACCCAAACCAGGAAGCAGTAAGATCATGTTACACTATCACACTGCTTCCAGCTCAGCGCCAGGACATACTCTTACCGGAGCCCGTCTCCTGGCATGAGAAACATGGTAAATTCGCATGACAGCCAAATTTAGTGTCAGGATGGAAATAAAGCAAATGTATACAGTAGTTGTTACCAATAGCAACCAAACAATGTATTTACTTAGTCCAACTTGCATTAGAATAATAAAGACAGATTTGTACAGAGATGAGTAAAAGTACAGGACTCGGAAAGATTGTACATACCTGGTCTTCACTTCCATAAAGAATAAATATAAATACTTCTAATCTAATGCTACACAAAAATAATAATGTGAAAATACACTTTTACATCACACTATAGAACAGTGGCCTGATTCGGAGATGTACGTTCCTCCAGTGATGAATGTGCATCTCCAATGTTCTGTGCATGTGCAGAATGGGTCCTTCCATTACGCTCGCAGACCCCCCCACCCCCACCCCCCAAAGCCGCAGTATGATTGACATGCTGCAGCGTTTGGGGGGCGAAGCGGAGGCTTGGCTGTCGTCCCTGTTTTCCGGGAGGTATGAAGCCACGGTGAAGCTGCGGGAAGCTTCAGCTCCCGCAGCCTGACCAAAGGAGCAACCATCGCAACCAAATGCAGCAAGGAGGTGTCTGACACTTCCTTCTGACTTTCCATTAAGATGGACGGACTTGCAAAGCTGCTTGTATGTGGCTCTGCAATTCCGTCCATCTCTGTATTAGGTCCAGAGTTAACCCTCCTGATTTTCCACTGTTATTTGCAAAGTACCACTGACAGAAACACCCCTAAATAATGGCTGCCTCTAAGATGCGCTTTGAGTAAAGGGATTCGTGCAGGCTTGTCTTTTTTGTTTTTGTGGGGCCGCCCCCAAACGGAGGCGTTCACATGTTTGGGCAGCCACGCCCCCGGCCCGCCCACCAAAGGGGGCGTGCTGTCACTCAAGATCGACAGCACGCCCCTTTGGTACGAGACCCGGAGCGACGGAGTGCCCGTCACTATCCGGGTCTCGCGCATGCGCACGACAGAGCCGGCTCCGTCGTGCGCATGCGCTCTGGGCCACCATCGACCCGGTTGCGAGCGCTCAGCGATTGCGACCGGGTCTGAATCAGGCCCAGAGTTCTGTATATTGTACAAAGGATGAAATCTAGGACAGAGGCAAACTGATATGCCGGATAAGGGCTGTGACATTCGTTTACAGCCCCAACCTTTATTGGGGCCTAAAGTTGATGCAGTTAACTGGCTTGTTAGTCCAAAAACATTTAATTGCCTAATGCAGTGTTTCCCAACCTCTGTGCTCAGGGAGTCCAGATTTTAATGATATCCAGGCTTGAGCACAGATGGTTAAATCAAAATTACTGAGGTACTAATTAAGACACCAGTGCTCAAGTCGAGTTTGGTCGAGTTAGCAATCTCTGGAGAGTTTGGGCATTTTGTTTCACTCGCAAATTTACTAATGTAAAACTCAGGAGAGAAATCTCCTTTGCTATGGGAAAATACTGGAGAGTTAGCAAACTCTCTTCACTTCACCATCGGCTAAACTCGAGTGACTTTTCACTAGTGAAGATAGGATTCGGGAATTTACCAAGATGAGAGTTTATAAACTCTCATGAGAATGGACAAAACTCCTGTAAAAATGTCTGCCCGTGATCTGCGAGTTTGGCAGAACCATACATAGATCAGTGTGATCCATGTGTTCAGTGTTTCTGCCTGCAAATAGTAATAAAAAGGGTTACCTTTTTCAAAAAAATTACGTAGGGTCCCCCCCCCCCCCCCAAAAGCATAACCAGCCCCGGAATGCTCGTCCAGTCCTGGTTCCTAAAATTACGGGGATCAAAATGAGTAGGATTCCACTGTAAATTAGGAACCAGCACCTGGCTGCAGGGCCAGTCCTGGTTTTAAATATAGGGGGAAAAATTGCATGGGGTCCCCCCATAATTAAAACCAGCATCGGTCCCAAACCGACTGGGGTGTAATGCCACAGCCAGGAGACCCTATTTCCGGGTCTCCATGGCCAAAGCATTCGCACCCCAAGCCGGTCAGCCCAAGCCGGGGATCTCAGGGGAGGTGGGGGCCCCCCAAAATAGGGGTCCCCCTCTCTTGAAACCCCAGGCTTGGTCTGAAGCCCGGGGTTCTTCCCCACACCCCTGGGCTGTGGGTACGGGGGTAGTAATGTGTAAAATATTTGTAAACTATTGTAGTTTACAATGGAACTACAGGTGCCAGCATGCCTGCCTTTTTGTACTTGTGGAACTACAAGTGCCAGCAGGCGGCCGGCACCTGTACCCCCACTGTAAAATAAATAGTTAAAAAAAGACAGAACACACACACAGAGCTTTATTACATACAACTAGCCCACTCACACATACTTACCTACTGCCAGATGTTCACATCCACTTGTCCCCGTAGATCCCGTTTGGAGTACCTGAAAAATAGATCTTATACTCACCTCCATCCTCGCGCTGGTCTCCGTATAATCCAGGGGTCTTGGCAAATAAACAAATCGGCACCCAATCCATATACTTAACATTAGTGGTGTACTGTATGTATGTGACCACATACCCCGCCAACCGGCTCCTGGCTGATCGGTGTGAACTGTCAGGAGCTGCCAGCCAATCAGCAGTCGCTAACTGTAGAGCGTCCGCTGATTGGCTCCGGCTCCCGACAGTTCCCACGTGGGCTGGTCAGTGAGTCAGGAGCCGGAGCCAATCAGCGCCCGCTTGACAGACTCGATTCTTAGTAAATTTACCCCTTAATGTGCCTTGAGGACCATGGTTGGGAGAGAGGGGGGGGGAGCGGGTACAGATTACCCGGGCCCGGGCTTCCTGAGGGGCCCGGCGCCGCTCCCTCCCCTCACAGCAGCCCAGCACACAGCGTGTGCTGAGCTGCAGTTGGAGACTGCTCGTGGTTGCTGAGCAGCAGCCACAGCAGTCTCCTATGCCTGTGCGGGGGGGCGATCACACTGATCACGCCCCCCCTGGCTTTGCGCCGGGCTGAGGGGGCTCAGAGCACCCCCCCTCCCCAGCGCACGCAGCGCTGCAAATCTTTTTTTTTCTCGCCGATTAGGCCACGCCCCATATTACAGGGGCCCGCCACGGCTCTTGGCGGGCCTGCCCCTGGCCTAATGAGTAGGTGTCCCAAACAAAAAATCACATACTTAGCCCAGAGCATTAATCAGATATCGTGTCAAATGCTCTTTTTTGGGGGGTTTGAACAAAGCATATGTTCTTATACAATAGGAGAGGAATCTGAAATATAGTGTACCACTTTCTTCCATTACTTCTATTGCAATGTTAAATATGTTAAAAAAGGGATATGTTCAGCATCCATTCCCAGCGGTCAGGATGCTGATGCTTACATTAGCTGTGACAGAATCCCGATGCTTAGTAGCGGGGTTGGTGGGAGGGTTAGGTTTAGGGGTTAGGAGGTTAGGCAAAGGGGAAGGCTTAGCGTTAGGCACTAAGGGGGGAGGTTTAGGTTTAGGGTGCGGGGAGGGGGAGGTTACGGTTAGGCACCAGGGAGGAAGGGTTAGGGTTAGTGTAGGGAGAGGGGGAGGGTTAGCATACCGACCAACAAGTGTACGGTATGTTAACCCTGTCGGGATGCCAGCGTCAGGATTCTGCCCGCCGGGATCCCGAGCGCCGATATTCCGTGCCCAACCCGTTAAAAAATACACACAGGTTCACACAGCACACTGACATTGTCTCATCACTGTAGCAGTGGAGTACAGAAGTGATAAGTGACTTACACTGATTTCGCAGAGGAATACAGCACAACCCAAAAATGCATTTGTTTGTCTTTCAAGCCATTTACGGCAAAATACTTACATAACCTCCCTTCCAAAAATAGCTTCATTAATAATAGTCCACACTTCTTGTACAAGGGTCTAGTGGTAAATGTATAATACACCTCCGGTCATAAAGCAAAATGACTACAATATGTGTAATCGATGCTACGCTGTGGACACTTTGTGGAATCTTATAAGTAAAGGTTAATAATAGCTTCTTTTTTTGTCTGTCTTGTAGCTGTCATTCAGCCAGCCTGCCTCCCAATGACCAATCAAGCTTTTAACCCCAACACCAAATGCTGGATCAGTGGATTTGGTAAAACTGTAGCTAATTCTGGTGAGTAATGGTTTATTGCTGGGACAATAGTGAGTTGAATTCAAAGGGCAGTATTCAATTTGGCTGTGAAAAGCCGTTATTGGCGATAATTTATTACCGATGACGTCATTTGCGCCTATTTCAATCATCCCTATATTCAATTACAGACTTTTTGCTGGTAAAAAAACAGGGATAATTTTTTGCCAGCCTTTAGGTGGCGAAAAAAAAGTGCAGAATTGGGGATGTATGTAAGAAAAAAACAAGTACAGAAAAAAAATTGGGACACCCCAAAATATTTTTTCACAATTTGGGGTTAAAAAAAATAGGGAACACACTTCTAAAATAGTTAAATGTAGTCCAGCGGGGTTCCAAAGTATGCAGACTTAAAAATATGCTTACACCCATTTCAAGTACCCCAAATTTGATGGGCATAGTTATTTTTCCCCAAAAAAATTGCTAAATGCTCTTCTGCATCACCTTCTTCAAAGCCGCATTTATGCACCTGCCGCGGCTATTTAAAAACCTGACTTCCCTTCAGCATGCAAAAACGGGGGTACCCATAGTGATCCCCCAAGTCTTGACATCTTTAGGGGGGGGTCCAAGGATGTTTTCCCGAAAATTCCCATTTTCGCTGCTCCCAGTTCCACTGGGTCCCGTTTTCGTGTCCTTTGAAATTCAATACGGGGAATATCGGGCACGCGCGCGATACTTTTCCGCCTGGAAAACAGACGAAGGAGGCGAAAAGTCCAGCAGGCGAAAAGTCTGGACTTTTCGCCTCAAATTGAATAATGGCCAAAGTCTGATTTAGAAGTCATTGATTGCCACCATCTCTCGTTAACATCTTGCTGAAAAAGCTGAACAAAACACAGCTGCCTCGGTAATACAGGTCTGCAGCGGGTTACTCATGAAAGCACAGACTTCTACATATACACTGATGTGCCAAAAGTCATGGGATAACAGTACGTAAAGGTAATGGTAGGTGGCATCACTGTGCTGTGACGTTTTGGAAATGCCCAGACCTGCATCAGTTGTAATCTGACATCTCGTGAGTCAGCTTGAACACTGGCTAAACTGCTCATGCCAAGGCAACGTGAATTATCGGACTTCGAACGGGGCATGATAGTGGGTGCCCGACAGATGGGACATTCCATTACCGAAGTTGTGCATACATTTAACATTCCTTGATCTACGGTGTCACCTGTGTACTAGGAATACCTCATAGAAGGCATTATCACCCACCGTGGAGTGGCCGAGCACAGGTGCTTAATGATCGTGACCAGCGGCGTCTGGCCAGAATTGTCCATGGTAACAGACAAGTGATGCATATCCAGCAGGTCAGTGCAGCGTTTTTAGATTGCATGGTATATGGGAGCAGAAGACCCACCAGAGTGCCTCTGTTAATGCTACAACACCAGACACAACGCCTCACCTAGGCTTGTGATGTCACTAATTGGAACCTGGAGGACTTTCACCATGGGCCGTGCTCCCATGAGTCATGGTTCCAGTTGTTCCGGGCTGATGGTAGGGTTTGGGTGTGGCGCATACCCAATGAGGCCATGGGCCCCAGTTGTCAACTAGGCCCCATGCAGGCTGGTGATGGTTCCATAATGTTGTGGAGTGTGTTCATGTGGCATGAGTTGGGTCCGCTGGTCCGCTGGTCCACTTGAACTTGAACACATCACTGACCAGGAACATAGCATTGCTCTATGACCATTTGCAGCCCTTTATGGACTTAATTTACCCCCACAACGATGGAATATTCCAGCAGGATAATGCATCAGTCTCAAGGTGTCCCAAACAGTGAAGATCCCGACTAGGGACCATATTCAATTAGAGGCGAAAAGTCAGAGAAGTTTTGCCTGTCCGACTTTCCGCCTCCTTTGCCTGTTACAGAGGTGGACACTTTTTGTGCACGCCCCCGCTTTTCGCCCTATTCAACATCTAAACAGGCGAAAACGGGAATCGGCGAATGCGGAACAGACGGAAAGTACTGTCAGAGTTGGGGAATTCAGTCTGTACCCCAAAAAAAGGTGCACTTACATAGATAATCAATGTAGTTGTGTACTAATAGCCCTAATAAAAGTGTTTGGGGTACTTAAGTTGTTTAAATTGTTTAGCGTCTTTGCAAAAGTGAAGAATGGCATAAAGCAGTATTTTTTTTATTTAAAATAAGTAGTCCACTCAAATTTGGGGTACTTGAAAATGGGTGCTAGCATATTTTTGTGTCTCTAAAGTGAACTGTAAAAAAAAACGTGAAAAAACACCCTTATACATGCACCTGCAATCCCAAAAACACTTGGCCCCTCATTACAACACCCCAAGAAGTCTATTTCGCTAGATTTTATAGTTGTTCAGTCCATTTTTTGCTTTTTCACCCCCCAAAATTAAAGTATTTTTGGGGGTGTTCTGAGGTTATTTTTTTTTTTCTGCTGATATGTCCTTTGGGGGCCTGTCCCAAGGGTTCTGAGTCGTTTCCCTTTCATTTGCACCCCAGAATAATGATTTTGCACTTTTTTTAACCTGATATTCATAGGAGATACTTTTCCACCTATTACAATGCATTGACTTTCCGCTTAGGTGAAATTGTCCTGGAATTGAATATAGAGATACTTTGAAAACAGGCGGAAAGTCCGAATCCGCGGAAACTTTTCTCTAAACTGCACTTTTTGAATCCGGCCCTTGGGCTGTTTAGTACCCGCTCCCCCCGCCTTCTCAGCACCGCTGCATTGTCTCATGGCATGCGCTCGTGGGTACAGTGACTCTGCCACATTATCCCCATGTGCACACGTATTTCTAACAATATCCTCATATAAATATGTTTCATGTAAATATTGTTGTACTCATTTTGTGAACATGCACTTACAGTAAATACACATTCTTATATAGAATAACTAGCATGAGTTTGCTCTAAAGCCGCATATCCACTAGACAATATGCTCCATGAGCGATATCGTTTAGTGTTTCCCCGGCAGTGGATGTGCTCAATGTCGTTAACGACATTGAGCACCCACACTGAACGATTTCACAATATCGTTCAGTGACGTCACCCTCACTCATCCCCGTACTTGCAGAACCTGACGATATCATCAGGTTGCCCTGCAAGTACGGACGATGAAAGATGTCGTCAACGAACAGCAGGAGCGTGCATCGCTGGTTGTTGACGGCATATCCACTGGACGATATTGCAGACGATGAACGATAAGAATATCGTTATCGTTCAAAACGTCCAATGTATCGTTTAGTGGATACGCGGTATAACTGTGGGATAATCCACAGCAATATACAATTTGTCTATACTCACAAAGAGAAAGGTCAGAGAAGGCTCATACGGAATCTGACATGCATGCCACCAGGGATAAGCCCAAGCAACTTCATCCTTCAATATAAACTGTTTAATAAAGTAATATGTATATTAAAGTCAATACCACATGTCTTAGGTGTTTAGGCGTTTTAAAGTGTATGTGAAGTAAATAGAAAAAGTAATCCAACAGTTGTGATTCCACATATCTTTGGTCAGTAAGGAGTTAATTTGTCCTGTGGTGGGATATGGATCTTGATCGAGGTTATTCTCATTTTAGAGGATGCATCCCAGGTCTTGATGAAGGCAGAAGTAACCATTATCAGCACTGCCACCTGTAACAGTGTTGTTGTCTATAATGGAGCCATTAGTGATAGAATGATGTGTGCTGGGGACCTGAGAGGAGGAACGGATTCATGTCAGGTGAGTACTGCACATGGGTAATGTGCTTATACTACCAGTTCCCCTTTCCCCAATGTGTACAACCACCCCTTACTTCTGCTTGCTGTTGTATCTGTGCATGCAGGTTTTCTGTAGGTAGGAGAAATATTATACATAAAAGTGCAATAGGGCAATAGGATGGGGAGGATGAAGCTTCCTTTCATATGTTGCTGTTGTTGCTGTCACCATTATAGGAGATCCACAGTGAGTGCTGTGAAGGCATCAGACAAACCTCACTGTAGGCTGGGGCCCCTCCTCATGTGACACAGAACACAATGTACTATCTATTAGTGGCTGTGTATCTTGGTGGCCATTTCCTTGGAGCATACTCGCCTACTATCCCAGAATGTCCAGGAGGCTCCCACATTTTGGATAGCTTAGGAGATCTTAGGAGAGTTGACAACTCCTGCATAATATCCACTTCAGTAGTGAAGCTGGTGGGGCTGTCACGATGCAATTTGCTGTGAATAGCGTCATCACGGCTCAGCCTCCCACTACAAAACGCAGTATTTCTACTATGCAATTGGGCTGACCTGTAATGAAGTGATGCAACATTTTACAGTGGGGGTGGGGCTGAGATGACATGAAGGTATATGGGGCTTTCCCCTCCTGGATCTCCCAGATTGGAGTCCCACAAATTCAGCAACTAAGCTTTGAAGCCTTTGTTAGAGCTGAACAAGCGGTTAAGGATGTAGAAACCCATGGGCCTCTATTAGGCAACGCCATCTTAAAACAGTATTTCCTATCGGGTACAAGCTCCAGAAAGTTTCCCTTTCCAGTGCTTGAAACATATGACAAATGTGGTCACGTCTCCTAAAATGTCAGTTTTCGTAGGTTTGCTGCCTTTTAGTGTTAGTACATCCAGCCCCTAATGTCATATAAATCCATAATTTCTCTTATGTTAATATAGTTAACAGAGAATAGAGATCTTAGGATATGTTACCCAATTTATATCAGTTGAGGAGCTGGCCCCTCAGAAACAAGCTAAAACAGAAAAGGAGATTAAAGTAAAAACAATCGAGAGAGCGCAAATAACAAACATAAGGGAACAGCGAAATGCTCTACCATAGAGGTTCTAGAGAAGACAATCTGTATGGTCAGTAGTAAGTGGGAGAGTAGCAGCTTACTACTTTTAAGAAAGTCATGTTTGTGTTTTAAACAGATGTTCACAGACATACTTTAATCTAGGGGTGTGCACCGGCCACTTTTCGTGTTTTGTGTTTTGGTTTTGGATCTGGATCTTTCTTCGTGTTTTGGATCTGGATTTGTTTTGCCAAAACCACCCTTCCGTGTTTTGGGTTCTGGGTTTTGTGTTTTGGATCTGTATTTTTTTTTTAAAAAGCATAAAAACAGCTAAAATCACAGAATTTGTTGGTTTCTCTGCTCCTATGCTATTATTAACCTCAATAACCTTAATTTCCACTCATTTCCAGTCTATTCTGAACACCTCACACCTCACAATAGTGTTTTCATGTCCAAAAGGTTGCACCGAGGTAGCTGGATGACTATGCTAAGCGACACGAGTGGGCGGCACAAACACGTGACCCATCTAGGAGTGACACTGCAGTGGCAGACAGGATGGCAGTTAGAAAAACTAGGCCCCAAACTGTACATAATGCAAAGAAAAAAAAGAAGTGCAAGATGGAATTGTCCTTGGGCCCTCCCACCCACCCTTATGTTGTATAAACAGGACATGCACACTTTAACAAACCAATCATTTCAGCGCCAGGGTCTGCCACACAACTGTGGCTGAAATGATTGGTTCGTTTGGGCCCCCACAAAACAAGCTGGCAATTAATGTGTCCCTGCACAAACTGGCTCTACGGAGGCAAGATGTCATCCTCATCCTCCTCATCCACCGATTCCTCACCCTCTTCAGTGTGTACATCCTCATCCTCACAAAGTATTAACTCGTCCCCACTTGAATCCACCACCACAGGTCCCTCTGTACCTTCTGGAGGCTGGTCTCCCTGGAAGAGCTGATAATTAATTTTGATGAACATCATCTTCTCCACATTCTGTGGAAGCAAGCTCCTACGCCTTTCGCTGACAAGGTTCCCGGCTGCACTAAACACTCTTTCGGAGTACACACTGGAGGGGGGGCAACTCAGGTAAAATAGAGCCAGCTTGTACAGGGGCCTCCAAATTGCCTCTTTTTCCTGCCAGTACAGGTATGGACTGTCTGACATGCCTACTTGGATGCTGTCACCGATGTAATCCTCCACCATTCTGTCAATGGTGACAGTATCATATGCAGTGACAGTAGACATGTCAGAAA
Source organism: Taudactylus pleione (assembly GCA_031769625.1). Lineage (NCBI taxonomy): Eukaryota > Metazoa > Chordata > Amphibia > Anura > Myobatrachidae > Taudactylus > Taudactylus pleione. Next base: position 1,281,417 of record JAUIMM010000682.1, read on the forward strand.
TTGTTGCCAGGTCCTTCAGTCCGGACCAGATGTCCAAACTTGGTCCTGCCTGCCCTGCATCACCGCCAGCGGGTTGCTTAGGATACCTAAGTTTTTTCCTGGCAGCCCCAGTTGCGGGAGAAAATGAAGAAGGAGCCGTTGACGTGTCACGTTCCGCTTCAGCTGACAGTGTGTTCACCAGCAGGTCTTTGCACCTCTGCAGGCTTGTGTCGGCCGGAAAGAGAGACACCACATAGGCTTTAAACCTAGGATCAAGCACGGTGGCCAAAATGTAGTGGTCTGATTTCAACAGATTGACCACCCTGGAATCCTGGCAAAGCGAATGAAGGGCTTCATCCACAAGTCCCACATGCCGAGCGGAATCGCTCCGTCTTAGCTCCTCCTTCACTTTCTCCAGCTGCTTCTGCAAAAGCCTGATGAGGGGAATGACCTGACTCAAGCTGGCTGTGTCTGAACTGACTTCACGTGTGGCAAGTTCGAAGGGCTGGAGAACCTTGCACAACACGGAAATCATTCTCCACTGCGCTTGAGTCAGGTGCATACCCCCTCCTTTGCCTATGTCATAGGTGGATGTATAGGCTTGTATGGCCTTTTGCTGCTCCTCCATCCTCTGAAGCATATAGAGGGTTGAGTTCCACCGCGTCACAACCTCTTGCTTCAGGTGATGGCGGGGCAGGTTCAAGAGTGTTTGCTGGCGCTCCAGTCTTCGGCACGCAGTCGCTGAATGGCGAAAGTGGCCAGAAATTTTTCGGGCCACCCAAAGCGTCTCCTGCACGCCCCTGTCGCTTTTCAGAAAATTCTGCACCACCAAGTTTATTGTGTGAGCAAAACATGGGACGTGCTGGAATTTGCCCAGATGTAATGCCCGCACAATATTGGTGGCGTTGTCAGATATCACAAATCCCCAGGAGAGTCTAAGTGGGGTAAGCCACTGGGCGATGATTTCCCTCAGTTTCTCTAAGAGGTTGTCGGCGGTGTGCCTCTTACTGAAACCGGTGATACACAGCGTAGCCTGCCTTGTAACGAGCTCGCGTTTCTGAGATGCTGCTACTGGTGACGCTGCTGCTGTTGCTGCGTAAGGTGATACATCTACCCAGTGGGCTGTCACAGTCATATAGTCCTTAGTCTGCCCTGTTCCACTTGTCCACATGTCCGTGGTTAAGTGGACATTGTGTACAACGGCATTTTTCAGGACACTGAGGACACTTTTTCTGACGTTTCTGTACAGTCTCGGTATCGCCTGCCTAGTGAAGTGGAATCTAGACGGGATTTGGAACCGGGGACACACTACCTCCATCAATTGTCTAAATCCCACTGCACTAATGGCGGATACCGGACGCACGTCTAACACCAACATAGCAGTCAAGGCCTCAGTTATACGTTTTGCTTCAGGATGACTGCTGTCGTACTTCATCCTCCTCGCTAAGGACTGTTGGAGGGTCAATTGTTTAGTAAAAGTAGTGGTGTTCCTACTTCCTCTCTGGGATGATGAACGACTCCCAGCAGCAGCAACAGCAGCAGCGGCAGCAGTAGGCGTAGCAATGCAGGATCCTCCAGAGGAATCCCGGATAGGAGAGTCAGTCATGCCAGTGACATGGCCTGCAGGACTACTTCCGATCCTGACTAAGGAGGAAATTGACGAGGAGGGAGTTGACGGTGTGGTTTGCAGGCGCTTGGATACAACAGGACAACGGGATTTAGGTGTCCCTGGACTGCTTACGGTCTTAGCCAAAGTTTCTGAACTTGACAGTAACTTTTTATGAACGCGCTGCAGGTGCCGTATAAGGGAGGATGTTCCTAGGTGGTTGACGTCCCTACCCCTACTTATTTCACCTTTACATATGGTACATATGGCAAGACAGTTGTTGTCCGGATTTGGATAGAAATATTGCCAGACCAAAGAGGTGGAATGTTTGGTCTTCTGCCCAGGCATGACCGTGATGGGCTTTTTCATCCCACGGACAACAACTGTCTCCCCCGGAGCCTGATTTAAACAAACCACATCACCATCAGAATCCTCCTCACCAACTTCCTCCTCAGCGCCAGCTACACCAGTATCCTCATCCTGTTGTACTTCAACAGTGACATCTTCAATTTGCATATCAGCAAGTGGACTGTGGGTGCTCCTTTCAGCACTTGCAGGGGGCGTGCAAATGGTGGAAAGAGCCACCTCTTCCCGTCCAGTGCTGGGAAGGTCAGGCATCGCAACCACCACCACACTTGGACTCTCCTTGGGGATTTGTGATATCTTCTTAGAAAGCACAGTTCTTCGCTGTGCTTTTGCCAGCTTAACTCTTTTGATTTTTTTAGTGGGAGGAGGGCTTCCATCGTCATGTGAAGCTGAACCACTAGTCATGAACATACTAGGGATCGACCTTAGCAGTTCCTTGCCACTCCGTGTCGTAAATGGCATATTGGCAAGTTTACGTTTCTCTTCAGCTGATTTAAATGTCTTTTTCAAGGTCATTTTCCTGAACTTTGCCATTTGGGATTGTATGTGCCCTCTACTATGACATTGGGCATCGGCCTTGGCAGACGACGTTGATGGCATGTTATCGTCTATGTCATGACTAGTGGCAGCAGCTTCAGCACTAGGAGGAAGTGGTTCTTGATCTTTCTCTATTTTATTTTTATCGGAGAAAGTTTGGTCCTCCATTTATGTTATATCGATTTGATATATACGTGCGGCTAAACACAGAAAATAATTTTTTTTTTGGTTTGGACTGGAGTGTACTTTGGGGGTTACAGCACCCTTTAACGGTCAAGCCAGCCGGCCCTTATGACACAGGCGCACTCTTGGCACTACTTTGTTGATGCACGTGCGGCTACTGCGCACACAATTCACAAACACAGAAAATAATTTTTTTTTTGGTTTGGACTGGAGTGTACTTTGGGGGTTACAGCACCCTTTAATTGTCAAGCCAGCCGGCCCTTTACTTATGACACAGGCGCACGCTTGGCACTACTTTTATTGATGCACGTGCGGCTACTGCGCACACAATTCACAAACACAGAAAATATTTTTTTTTTTGGTTTGGACTGGAGTGTACTTTCGGGGGTTACAGCACCCTTAACGGTCAAGCCAGCCGGCCCTTTACTTATGACACAGGCGCACGCTTGGCACTACTTTGTTGATGCACGTGCGGCTACTGCGCACACAATTCACAAACACAGAAAATTATTTTTTTTTGGTTTGGACTGGAGTGTACTTTCGGGGGTTACAGCACCCTTTAACGGTCAAGCCAGCCGGCCCTTTACTTATGACACAGGCGCACGCTTGGCACTACTTTGTTGATGCACGTGCGGCTACTGCGCACACAATTCACAAACACAGAAAATAATTTTTTTTTTGGTTTGGACTGGAGTGTACTTTGGGGGTTACAGCACCCTTTAACGGTCAAGCCAGCCGGCCCTTTACTTATGACACAGGCGCACGCTTGGCACTACTTTGTTGATGCACGTGCGGCTACTGCGCACACAATTCACAAACACAGAAAATAATTTTTTTTTTGGTTTGGACTGGAGTGTACTTTCGGGGGTTACAGCACCCTTAACGGTCAAGCCAGCCGGCCCTTTACTTATGACACAGGTGCACGCTTGGCACTACTTTGTTGATGCACGTGCGGCTACTGCGCACACAATTCACAAACACAGAAAATAATTTTTTTTTTGGTTTGGACTGGAGTGTACTTTCGGGGGTTACAGCACCCTTAACGGTCAAGCCAGCCGGCCCTTTACTTATGACACAGGTGCACGCTTGGCACTACTTTGTTGATGCACGTGCGGCTACTGCGCACACAATTCACAAACACAGAAATTAATTTTTTTTTTGGTTTGGACTGGAGTGTACTTTCGGGGGTTACAGCACCCTTAACGGTCAAGCCAGCCGGCCCTTTACTTATGACACAGGCGCACGCTTGGCACTTCTTTGTTGATGCACGTGCGGCTACTGCGCACACAATTCACAAACACAGAAAATAATTTTTTTTTTGGTTTGGACTGGAGTGTACTTTCGGGGGTTACAGCACCCTTAACGGTCAAGCCAGCCGGCCCTTTACTTATGACACAGGCGCACGCTTGGCACTACTTTGTTGATGCACGTGCGGCTACTGCGCACACAATTCACAAACAAAGAAAATAATTTTTTTTTTGGTTTGGACTGGAGTGTACTTTCGGGGGTTACAGCACCCTTAACGGTCAAGCCAGCCGGCCCTTTACTTATGACACAGGCGCACGCTTGGCACTACTTTGTTGATGCACGTGCGGCTACTGCGCACACAATTCACAAACACAGAAAATATTTTTTTTTTTGGTTTGGACTGGAGTGTACTCTCGGGGGTTACAGCACCCTTAACGGTCAAGCCAGCCGGCCCTTTACTTATGACACAGGCGCACGCTTGGCACTACTTTGTTGATGCACGTGCGGCTACTGCGCACACAATTCACAAACACAGAAAATAATTTTTTTTTGGTTTGGACTGGAGTGTACTTTCGGGGGTTACAGCACCCTTTAACGGTCAAGCCAGCCGGCCCTTTACTTATGACACAGGCGCACGCTTGGCACTACTTTGTTGATGCACGTGCGGCTACTGCGCACACAATTCACAAACACAGAAAATAATTTTTTTTTGGGTTTGGACTGGAGTGTACTTTGGGGGTTACAGCACCCTTTAACGGTCAAGCCAGCCGGCCCTTTACTTATGACACAGGCGCACGCTTGGCACTACTTTGTTGATGCACGTGCGGCTACTGCGCACACAATTCACAAACACAGAAAATTATTTTTTTTTTGGTTTGGACTGGAGTGTACTTTCGGGGGTTACAGCACCCTTAACGGTCAAGCCAGCCGGCCCTTTACTTATGACACAGGTGCACGCTTGGCACTACTTTGTTGATGCACGTGCGGCTACTGCGCACACAATTCACAAACACAGAAAATAATTTTTTTTTTGGTTTGGACTGGAGTGTACTTTCGGGGGTTACAGCACCCTTAACGGTCAAGCCAGCCGGCCCTTTACTTATGACACAGGCGCACGCTTGGCACTACTTTGTTGATGCACGTGCGGCTACTGCGCACACAATTCACAAACACAGAAAATAATTTTTTTTTTGGTTTGGACTGGAGTGTACTTTCGGGGGTTACAGCACCCTTAACGGTCAAGCCAGCCGGCCCTTTACTTATGACACAGGCGCACGCTTGGCACTACTTTGTTGATGCACGTGCGGCTACTGCGCACACAATTCACAAACACAGAAAATAATTTTTTTTTGGTTTGGACTGGAGTGTACTTTCGGGGGTTACAGCACCCTTTAACGGTCAAGCCAGCCGGCCCTTTACTTATGACACAGGCGCACGCTTGGCACTACTTTGTTGATGCACGTGCGGCTACTGCACACACAATTCACAAACACAGAAAATATATTATTTTTTTAGCACTTGGGGGGAGCACCCCTGATGGACAGAGCACCCCCTGGACAACACTACAGCACTCCTTTAGGACTGGGACACTGCACAGGACTTTGGAGTGGACACAGCCCCTATGGAGAACTGACTGCACAACACAGTCCAGCCAGCCCCTATGGACTTTGAAGTAGTGGACACAGCCCCTATTAACAACAGCAGCACAGCACAACACAGCCAGCCCCTATGGACTTTGAAGTAGTGGACAACAGCAGCACTACACTACACTACACTACACTACACAGCCCTAACTCCCACCCTCCCTCTTCACTGTCCACAGCCGAGTGAGAAAATGGCGCCGACGCGGGTACCTTATATAGGATCCAAAACCCGCGAGACTCGGAAGGCGGGATGATGACGTTTTGCCTCGATTTCAGATCCGAGTCAGGCGGGAAAAGTCGAGCCTGACTCGGATCGGACTCGGATCGGGGGGGCTCGGGGGGGTTCGGATTTCAGAAATCCGAACCCGCTCACCCCTACTTTAATCTAAACTTGTCTGTAGAAGAGTTATGATCTTACTTCAAATGTTTGATGTATGTTAGACCTACAGTACAGTAATAGTAATGTATTCCATTAATCTTACTATTTAGCGGTATCTTTCCTTCACGTAGTTAAGTCTCTTTTCAACAAAAACTAGACCTTCACCAGCAATTCATTAACCAACATTCTAACCGACAGTAATTTCTTTAAAAGTGATTCTTGTAGCATCAAGGAGAAAAGTAAGAGTGAGTCACATGCTGGTGGTTTTTGTGTGATCATTGTAAGGAACTAAGGATAGAATAAAGAACTGTGGCCTAGATTCAGAGCCGGACACTCTGACAGAGCGCTCACTCTGAATCAGGGTCGGGCTATTTTTTTTTTAGAACGGCCTCCTGGTCGCTCGCATAGCTGTGGGTGACCACCCACAGCTATAGCGAGCAGCCAGGAAGATGGTCGCAATGGTCAAGACCATCGCGACCATCGGGCTTGCGATGAGACCCTTGTGGTAGGGTCTCGTTGCCGCAAGCCCCAGAGAGATTTCGTCTCTAACAGAGTCGAAATCTCTCCCACTGACATCACTCGTGATGTCAGTGGGGCCGCCCCCAAACGGTAGCGTTCACATGGGAACGCCTCCGTCTGGGCAGCCACTCCCCCGGACTGCCCACCAAAGGGAGCGTGCTGTCACTCTACATCGACAGTACGCCCCCTTTGGTGCAAGACCCGGAGCGACGGTTTGCCCGTCGCTATACAGGTCTCGCACATGCGCACTGGCCCACCATCGACCCGGTTGCGAGCGCACAGCGCTTGCGACCGGGTCAAAATCAGGCCCTGTATGCCAGCCACTATAACATTGCTCTTAAGATGCCCAAAAAACTAAATGTAACTTTATGGTCTTCCTAACCAAATGGGAATTTCACCCCAGCCATGTAACCTGTACGAGGAAATATATTGACTTCATATGGCCTGTTATTATTATTCAGGGGGACAGCGGAGGACCACTGGTGTGTTTGCAGAATGATCGCTGGTATGTGGCTGGAGTGACAAGCTGGGGAACTGGCTGTGGGCAAGCCAATAAGCCTGGAGTGTACACCCGTGTTACTGCAGTCATGCCGTGGATTTACAAACAGATGGAGGTAAGACAATGACTGAGACTCACTACAAGCTTCTCTCAAAAACATAACGCCATCTCTGGATGCCGTTACGTCTGCTTTCTCCCGGAGTACAGAGCTTTTGTGAGTCCCTCTGACCCATTTTGCTCGTGTTTTTGTAGGCGCATGCCCAGAGGATGATTAAAAATGAATTTTATAAATGGGAAAAACGTTACAACAGCAGTTATCTCCTTACCAGGACAGTCCTGTAATGCATTGAATGGAGAAAATATTATATCCTAAAATGTTTTTTTTAAATTTTATTATTTGTATTAAATAACCAATTTTTTGACACTTCACTGAACTATTAACAACTGATTGCAAGTAATACAACTTATATGTACAGTGACTCTGTCATGTTTAAAGGGTCTATTTACTGTAGTAAATAGTACGAAAAAGGATACAATAATATTAGCATTTTTTGCCATCTTTATCTATAATTATTATAGATGTGCAGTTCAGGTTTCCTGAAATACGAATACACCCGGACTTAGGGGTTGCGAGTGGAACTGAGGGCCTGATTCAGACCCGCTCACGAGTGCTGAGCGCTCGCAAGCGGGTTGATGGTGCCCTAGTGCACATGCGCACGACGGAGGGAGCTCCGTCGTGCGCATGCGCGAGACCCGAATAACGACGGGGTAGCCGTTGTTATGGGTCTCGCACCAAAGGGGGCGTGCTGTCGATGGTGAGTGACAGCACGCCCCCTTTGGTGGGTGTGCCGGGGGCGTGGCTGCCAGATGGAGGCGTTCCCATGGACTTCACAAGAGTGAATATAGAGGGTTCACCACAAGATGCAAACCATTGGTGAGCCACAAAAACAGGAAGACCAGATTAGAGTTTGCCAAACAACATCTAAAAAAGCCATTACAGTTCTGGAACAACATCCTATGGACAGATGAGACAAAGATCAACTTGTACCAGAGTGATGGGAAGAGAAGAGAAAGAAAAGAACTGCTCATGATCCAAAACATACCACCTCATCAGTGAAGCATGGTGGTGGTAGTGTCATGGCGTGGGCATGTATGGCTGCCAATGGAACTGGTTCCCTTGTATTTATTGATGATGTGACTGCTGACAAAAGCAGCAGAATGAATTCTGAAGTGTTTCGGGCAATATTATATGCTCATATTCAGTCAAATGCTTCAGAACTCATTGGACGGCGCTTCACAGTGCAGATGGACAATGACCCGAAGCATACTGCAAAAGCAACCAAAGAGTTTTTAAGCCTAAAAAGTGGAATGTTATGCAATGGCCAAGTCAATCCCCTGACCTGAATCCGATTGAGCATGCATTTCACTTGATGAAGACAAAACTGAAGGGAAAATGCCCCAAGAACAAGCAGGAACTGAAGACATTTGCAGTAGAGGCCTGGCAGAGCATCACCAGGGATGAAACCCAGCGTCTGGTGATGTCTATGTGTTCCAGACTTCAGGCTGTAATTGCCTGCAAATAATTTGCAACAAAGTATTAAAAAGTAAAAGTTAGATTTAGGGGTTTAGTTTGTCCCATTACTTTTGGCCCCTTAAAAAGTGGGAGGCACATATAGAAACCGTTGTAATTCCTACACCGTTCACCTGATTTGGATGTAAATACCCTCAAATTAAATCTGAAAGTCTGCAGTTAAAGCACATCTTGTTTGTTCATTTCAAAACCATTGTGGTGGGGAATAGAGGACAAAATATGAAAATTCTGTCAATGTCCCAATATTTATGGACCTGACTGTATGTACTACAATTTATGTACTACAATTTATGTGCTGCAATTTATGTACTACAAGTTATGTGCTGCAATTTATGTACTACAAGTTATGTGCTGCAATTTATGTGCTGCAATTTATGTACTACAATTTGTGCTGCAATTTATGTACTACAATTTATGTGCTGCAATTTATGTACTACAAGTTATGTGCTGCAATTTATGTACTACAAGTTATGTGCTGCAATTTATGTGCTGCAATTTATGTACTACAATTTATGTGCTGCAATTTATGTACTACAAGTTATGTGCTGCAATTTATGTGCTGCAATTTATGTACTACAATTTGTGCTGCAATTTATGTACTACAATTTATGTGCTGCAATTTATGTACTACAAGTTATGTGCTGCAATTTATGTACTTCAAGTTATGTGCTGCAATTTATGTGCTGCAATTTATGTACTACAATTTATGTGCTGCAATTTATGTACTACAAGTTATGTGCTGCAATTTATGTGCTGCAATTTATGTGCTGCAATTTATGTAGGCATGCAACACATTTGCATTTGCAAAAATGCTCCCACTTGTCCGCCTCGCGCACATTTAGGAGTATGTCCACTTCATGCCTTCATTTCAGATTTTTTTAATTCCCCAATAAAAGCACTGTGCCTACCCCCCACCGCCTATATTAATGTCAACTTTCCATTATTCTCCTAATATCTGTGCCCCCTGTTACAAGGGAACACCCTTCCAAATGCAACTTCTCCACCTATTGAGTTATATTTAAATGATCACATCCTATAAAACATGTTTTAGCATATTTTTGTATATCTGCCTAATCCACACCCAGCTCCTCCCATTGGAATGTCCTCTGCACATGCTGCCATATTGGTCCAAAACAAACGAGCTTCATGTTTTGCACTAGTAAGTGCTCCTTTCTGTCCCACACCACTGAGGCAGTGATGTGCGGTCAGGTGAGGCAGAGCCTCTCCTGTCATACTTACGTATACTCCACAGTTATTTACTATAAAAATTATAAGAAAAATTTTTTAAAAATATTATTGTATTATTCTAATCATTTTTATAGTCAAAACTCTGGGGTAAAAAGAGCATCAGGTGAGGCACTGCCTCCCCTGTTTACCTTTTCCGCACATTCCTGATCAAAACACACCATATTTTCTGCACCTTTGTATAATGCCAACATGAACCCTGGGGTTCATATATGTATGTGTAAATCTGGCTCTGATACTAGCCAGTGTCTCCCCAGCCATTTACCTCACCGTATGTCACTGCACTGAGGTAAATCGGTTGTTAGCCCATAGGACGGGAGGGATAGAAGGCTTATGTGCTTTTCAAATTTCCCACCAGTGATTTTATTCATTCTTTTTATTTCTTTTACAGTTGGAGAGAAATCGATGACCTCTTCTCTGTACAGGAGTAACGGGATGCACCTGCACTGTGACATTGCCAAAGGCTATACTCCAGTGAAGGGAAATAATGGGGGGGGAGGTTATTTATGAAAAACAAAAACAAAATGGAGAGGCCATGGCATTCATATTGTATATAACTTCAACACGTTATTACTCCGTGTGTGATAGCAGCAATAGCAAATATAAACCTAACAACACCAAGAAGATCAAATGTAGATAACTATATGCCATCCAGAAGCCCTCTGAGAACATCCACCTTCTGGTGCCTTGCTGAATGGCTATAGGGCCAAAGAGAGAGTTTGGTTATGTGGAGACCTTCAAAGGAGATCTTATCCAGGACAATATCAGGACTTTTGTTGGATGTTAAACATAATGTTTAACTCCATAGAGAGTATTTCCTTTGACAGCAGACTAAAATGATTCTTTGTACAGAGGACCTGATTCAGCTTGGGAATAGAGTGAGAATTAGCACTTAACTGTGTACCTGGACAAACCATGTTGTAATGCAAAGGGTGTAAATACATAAAAAAAAATTTGCATGCAGGGTAAATACTGGCTGCTTTTGTATATAGCCCACAAATACTGCACAACTTTAATATTACACTGCACTTTAGATGTCAGTTTGGACACCTCCCTCCCAAATCTAAATCTCTCTGCACATTTTAATTCTGCCCCACCTGCAGTGCAGCATGGTTTCACCAAGATGATCAGTTAAGTGCTAACTCTCACTCAATTTCCAAAGCTGAATCAGGCCCAGAGAGCGAGGCCAGTGTTTTCTTTTACTATGAAATTAGGTGCCGGTACTCAGCTAAAGTTATAGATTGATAAAAGAGACCTAGTAGCTTCCACACTGTATGATTGTGCAGACGCATACTTGCTCATTTCTGAAAAAGATTTCACTGATTATTATTTTCCTGTCTCAGGAACTAGTTATAAAGCTGCATACACACACAACGATTTTTTTAATGATTATCGTTAAACGATATCGTTTAACGATAATCGTTTGCAAAAATCGTTCACTTTCTGAGTCAAACTATGAACGATTATCGTTCATGCGCGTTCACGTTTGCAGTTTGTCGTTTGTAGTTTGTAGTTCAGTCAGACTTGTCAACTCAACGATTTTCATTAAGGGAATATGTAAAAATCGTTTGTAGTTCATAAAAATCGTTCATGACATTTAGTAAATGAACAACTTTAGTAAACGATTTTAGTTAATTTTTTCAAGGGAAAAATTCGTTTACTAAAATCGTTCATTAAAAAAATCGTTGTGTGTGTATGCAGTTAAAGAATTAGAAATGAGAAAGAAAAAAGTGCCTGTACTGCGTACCCCTGAGTACGAACACATTAGTGAGGCCATGGAGCAAGACTGCACAATTGTCAAGAAAACTGTATTGTTTTAGAACAGACAAGGAATTTCATATGATCTCATAAATAACCTCTGTCAAACCTTTCCCTGCCAAAGTGTCTGCAAAAACAATTCCAGCCTATTGCCATATATTTTGTGCAGATTAACCTGTGTTTCTGCATACAGTATTTAAGGATAAAGAACAAAGTAATTCTGTTTCGTGCATCATGTAATAAATGTATTTATAAAATATTATGGAAAATATGTAATTTGTATGATGATTAATGAAGTTAACAATATCACGTGAAAAGTAATTTATTATGTTAATGAGATTGTGTTCTATATCCTGTATAATTACAATAAATATAGTAATAAACATATTTTTATTTTGCTATGTTGTGTTGAAAAATCTGCACATTAATTATATCAGAACTGTACAACTATTATCTTACTAGAGGGGCACATTGCAAATCTTCCCAGAGCCCCCCCCTAAATCCATTTGCTATGTAGTCAAAAAAAAGTTTTTCTGAAGTATTGCTGTATATTTTGAGACATATCTTCCCATCCAGCGGTGGGTTCCTACCTTTCTCCTGTGGAGGGTTACCCAAAGCTGCAGAAGACCCTCGCTTTGGCCGCAGTCCAGCCCCTAACCATTGCCTGTCTGCAGTATAATTAGCAGAAAGAGCTTCCAATGGGAATTCATTGCTAATTCAGGTAGTGGGGTGCGGGAGGACTCACAGGGGAGTGGTGGATTTTACAGAGGGGCTGTAGGGCTACAACCCCCAAGTAAAATTTGCCACTGTTCCATATCTGAGGTCATGTAATATGTTTCCAGTATCTCCATAGTTGTGGCAAAGAGGGTCCTTCAACACATCTCCAGTGATTAGCTACTAACTATTTAGTAGTTTTTAAAGTCTGTGAGAATAATTATCTGTCGTACTTATCAGTCCCTTCCCTTAGCAGGCCTAATAAAGTAATCTTATTGTACTGGTTAAAATGGAGGATGTGTCACCCATAAAAAATGAGACCTTGGGTCATGCCCAACAAAAATGGAGAAAGCAGCCCATAGTTTCTCCAGCACAGAGGAGATGGATCCACACATTCTATGGAGCCTGGTGCAAACCTGTATAATGTTCCTTATGGAAATCGTCTTTTAATAGAATAGAAATTGAAGAGTTATATGTTTTTTCTCTGATTCTTGACCATGGGTCCTTTGTATAATTAATGCACCAAGGTTGGTTCTGCAGTCTGATACGGGGGCCAACAACATCTACTGTGACATGTATGTTGGTGAGCTGTGCTCCCTGTGTGATGGTATTTAGTAGTTGGTGATGCTGATGCTCACTAGAAAACTGAGTAACTTGGCCATGTATGGTGGTGAGCTGCGCTTCACGTGTTGGACTGGGCCATGATCTGTTGCATGATAAGATGATGGTGTCAACTACAGTATATTTTGGGCGGGCTCTAAACTCAGGATGGATGTATAAAATCTAGTGTGAACCTCGTGCAGTGGGGAATATTTAGTGAAGTCCCTCATGGAGAATTTGGGTAAGGTGGTGGAATATTGCCTCTCAGTTCTTGGTCACAGACTCATGGAAGGTATTTTGAAAGAGGCCTATATCTGTGCCAATGGCTGTGATTATTGTGTCAAAGTCATCTGCTAGTATTACCTTGCCTATTGGGTATTGAACAAGGGTGACTTTGAACGGCTGGAACAATCAGGGCTGGTTATATTTCGGTGTAAATAAATTAATTATTGTGTAAAGAATCTTATCCATCTCCTCAAATAAAGTAAGATATCTACCTCCAGCATTTTGGATTATGCTTATGTTTGGAAGGTAATATATTTTGCTATATATAAGTAAAGGTTGATGGTCTCCATAGCACCGATAATGGAACTTGTAGCAAGCAGTGTGCTTAGGATAGTGTGCACTGTTAACCTTTGTGATTAAATTGTGCCCTCCTCAGTAATCAGCGCCCTGCATGAAAAAATGCTACAGCGAATACTGAATCGCTACAAGGTTGTAACTTTTTATGGTGATCCAAAGAGGCCCGAAAATGTCAACTGGGAAGAAAGAAGAAAAAAGGATCCCTCAGAGATATAAACTGAAGATCAGTGCTTTGAATTCAATTGGAATGAGAAAGGGCCTCGAAAGTCACTCCGGACATTGAATTTAGGAACATAATGCCTATACACTAATGGAGAACAAGAGTTTTTTTTGTTGGATATGGTATGTGGGCTTCACATGCCACAAAGAGGAGTTGCTGGGGATAGAGGCACAGGTAGGAATGGTACACATCCCCTATTTCCCAGGATCGTAGCATTTTTTTGTACATCCGTCCAAGCATCCCGTTTTTTTCTACATCCGTCACAGCATCCGTCTCGGCATTCGAGACTCACAAATGTGGCTGGGCACTGGAGAGCGGAAGAGAAGCTAGTGGGGAGGGAACTGGAGGGTGGAAGAGCCAAAGAGAAGGCAGGTAACATGGGTGGAGGTGGTTCCCCTGTGGCCGGCCGCATGTTATGACATGACTGTTGGAAATATGTGTGTACAGTTTGATGGTGTGGCAGAGTTACATGTAAACACCAGCAGATGCCCTGAGACAACGAACAGCCCAGTAGCTAAGCTAGCAGAGTGGTTTATTGGTATTGAAATGGGTACAGGTGTACTCACTATTATACACACTGGTTGATGCAGCGGAGCTTGAGTGGAGCAGGGTATCATACAGCTCACCATCCAGTGAGTGTATACAGGAACTGGGTAGTGGTGCAGGGCAACTGGAACACCTTTGTGGATGCATAACAGTGGTAGTTTCACAGAGCTAAATCGAAGACATGCGTCTCCCACTGTGATTCTCTAACCCAGTAAAACAAGATGGAGCATGTACTATGTCCAGTGGCCATCTTGGTGTTGGGAATAAAGCCTCCCTGGGGGATCAATATGGAGTCTGCGCAGTAGCGCTATCCATCTTCAACACCCCCCTCGCAACAAGCTTCTCCATCTTACACAAACAAAGCTTCTTTGAAGCATCTTGGAAAAAATACACGGTTAGACATATAAGAATACATCAACATATCACTTGACTTCAATCCATTCTTCTTGGTAGGCACATTAGCAAGGGTCCCCTCACTGACAGCATGGACCATAACAACAGTCTCTTGACTTATAAGCTCAGGACTGCTGTCACTCTCACAATTCTTGTTGTCCTCTGCACTTGTGACTTTTAAATCTTGCAAATTCTCTTTGCCTGTCCTGGACGGGATGTAGTTATGAGACGGTCTCAAACCCGACAGCGTAATCCCAGCAAGGCATTTAACATAGGCGTTGAAATACCGATGACTATGTTAATCCCGATCCCGGAACGCTGAGCACGACTAACCGATCATCCTCTGTTCCGGGTAAGTATACAATTAGCCCGGGGATGGGGGTTAGGTTTAGGTACCACTGGGGGTAAATAGGTTTAGGCACCCCCACCCGGGGAAGGTTTGGGTTAGGCCAGGGGAAGGGGGGTTTAGGGTTAGGCACCCTTTCGGGAGGGTTAGGTTTATGGTGCGGGGAGGGGGGGTTAGGTTTAGGCAACCAAGGGGGGGAGATTAGGGTTAGGCACCCCTAAGGGAGGGTTAGGGGGGAGAAAGGGTTAGGGATAGCTTAAATAATTACAATGTCAGGATCTTCATTCTTCTGTCTTCCGGCGTCGGTATTACATCCACCGGGTATATCATAACGATTCCGTCTTGGACATTGTGTTTATAGAATATCTAGAGGCTCACTGAATGCAATATTTGCAAATTCCTCATCATATATCTTAGGTGGTTTGCTGATATTTGATCTTGCAGAAGACCTTCTCTGTGGGTCAATGTCTCCGATGATGAATAGGTCCTTAATAGTGAAGACTCATTTTGTAATTTTGTACAACTATCCAGTGTGCAGTTTTACCACAAGATTCTTGAGCACAAAAAAATTGGTGCCACAAATCCATGGTTCATGCAACTACTTCTACGCTGAAAACCAAAAAGAAAGCGATGGAATAACATCATCTACACATCATAATGTGAACTTTTAATAATATTACCGCCATGGTCAAAAGTCTTGACAATGACACAAGTATTGGTTTTCACAAAGTTTGCTGCTTCAGTGTTTTTAGACCTTTTTGTCAGATGTTACTGTGGTATACTGAAGTAATATTACAAGCATTTCATAAGTGTCAATGGCTTTTATTGACAATTGCATTAGGTTTATGTAAAGAGTCAATATTTGCAGTGCTGACCCTTCTTTTTTAAGACCTCTGCAACTCGCCCTGGCATGCTGTCAATCAACTTCTGGGGCACATACTGACTGATGGCTACCCATTCTTGCCTAATCAATGCTTGGAGTTTGTCAGAATTTGTGGGTTTTTGTTTGTCCACCCGCCTCTTGAGGATTGACCACAAGTTCTCAATGGGATTAAGGTCTGGGGATTTCCCTGGCCATGGACTCCAAATGTCGATGTTTTGTTCCCCGAGCCACTTAGTTATCACTTTTGCCTTATGGCAAGGTGCTACTTCATGCTGGAAAAGGCATTGTTCGTCACCAAACTGTTCTTGGATGTTTGGGAGAAGCTCCTCTTGGAGGATGTTTTGGTGCTATTCTTTATTCATGGCAGTGTTCTTAGGCAAAATTGTGAGTGATCCCACTCCTTTGGCTGAGAAGCAACCCCAAACATGAATGGTCTCAGGACGCTTTACTGTTAGGTGCCCTTGTGGGGAGTTTGGAGTAGATGATGGTATGAGTAGGGGGAGGAGAAGCACATACTCATGAGAGCTTATGTGCTTTTTCCTCTTCCGAATCCTTCTTAAATAGGCTCCGCAGACCATGGGGATGTTACTGCCGGCGGTAACCATTGCTATCCAGCAATCTGTAGATATCGCTATACAAATGCTGGTAACAGCCTTCCCCTGGTGTAGTATCCTGCGTCTGAGTGTGCAAGGACTGACACACCCATTATCAGCATCTCTGCACCCTGTAATAAAGCCGGTGATTCCTTAGATGCAACCATCAGTGCACCATCGCAACCACCATCAACACCTGCGCCAGTCCTATGGCAGGTGCACATTATCTGTCTGACTGTGACCACTGCAGCTGATGTGGAAATGCAGCCGCTGTCACTGACACGCCCACGATGTGCCCATAACACGCCCACAACACTCCCACAATGCTCCCATAACACGCCCATGAGTCAGAATTCTTTTGCATTCCCTTCTAGCCACCTCCCAGTCACCGCCCGGGAATGCCCTTCACTTTGCCACCCCATTTCTGATACCGTCTGTCCTGATCACTACGACATATATGTGTGTAGACTCTATGTAACACATGGGCCACAGAGGTTTCCTGAATTGTTTGCGCAGTTGCAAATAATGGCTGCACTACGTGAACATCGGCAGTGCCTGCGCCTCTGGGTCAGGCCCATAAAGTGTGGTGTAAGAGGCCTGGGAGTGAGCACAAGGTAATAGAGACACATCACACTCTTATTTCTATGTTCTCATCCAGGTGCAGATGGCACAGAGGGAATTACATTGCCTGTATTAAGGCCTAATACATCAGCAGTTGATTGTGCCAATTCTGCAATCTGCAATCGATTGAAAAAGAGAAAGATTTTTACACACAATCGATTGCCAATTGCAGAATTGCCGCAATCAATTCGTGATGTATGGGGACCTTTACACATGCCCAGGTTACCAGGCTATTCTCACCGCAGGGGGATAACATTTAGCCAGAATGGGAAAAGGCTAATAACCGTAACATGAATATATAGAATAATGCAAAGACTTCATCATGGAAGAGGGCACCTAAATATGTAACCTATGATAACAATACACTGTCCTCTCCTTTACATCATGTCTTATTTTACAATCACTTACAGATTAAATGGACATTCTGCTAAGCACTGAATTAGTGACCTACAGTATGTCTAGCAGCTGTCTTTGGTGATTTTGTGTTGGGCCCGGATTATAGTTGATTTATTCTAAAGCTGAGTACACATGTAAAGATTTTCTGTCCAACCATCCAACTAGTTGATTGGTTGGAATGAAAATCTGGTAACGTATGGGAGTAACTGATGATCAGCAATTTGCTCCTCAATACCAGAAAACAGATGAAAATGGTCATTAGACAAGTTTGTTAAATGTTTGATCTAAATAATTTGTTCAAACAACAGTTCTTGTCCATTTTCCGTCGTTTGGGAGCAAATTGCTGACTGTCATTTGCTTTCATACGTTACCAGATTTTTATTCCAACCAATCAACTACCGTATATACTCGAGTATAAGCCGAGTTTTTCAGCACATTTTTTTGTGCTGAAAAAGCACCCCCTCGGCTTATACTCGAGTCATGCCCGCATGGTACGCTGCTGAGTAGCGTACCATGCGGGCGGCGGTGCAGACTGTGTCACTGTGACACAGCTGCACCGCGTGTGTAGCGCTGACCGGACGGAGTTCGGTCAGCACTACACACTGCTAAACACACAGCCGCCGGAGCCGGCAGCTATGTGTTTAGTGTAATCAGCAGCCGCTGACAGCGGCTACTGCTGCTCCCACTGCGGGAGCCATCTTCCGGCTCCCGCAGTGGGTAATGGGAGAGACGTCGTCATGACGACGTCTCTCCCATTATGCAAAGCGGCGGAGGAGCATGTAGCAGCGTCGGGACCAGGAACGGGGTTACAGGTAAGTGTTTGGTTTTTTTTACATTTCTTTCTACTGGGGGGGCTACTACCGGGGGGTACTACCAGGGGGGGATATCGCTACTGGGGGCACTACCAGAGGGGGGGGATTAATAATGGGGGAACTACCAGGGGGGGGATGTTGCTACTGGGGGCACTACCAGGGGGGGTTAATACTGGGGGCACTACCAGGGGGGGATATTGCTACTGGGGGCACTACCAGGGGGGGGATTAATATTGGGGGCACTACCAGGGGGGATGTTGCTACTGGGGGCACTACCAGGGGGGGGATTAATACTGGGGGCACTACCAGGGGGGGATATTGCTACTGGGGGCACTACCAGGGGGGGGATTAATACTGGGGGCACTACCAGGGGGGGGATTAATACTGGGGGCACTACCAGGGGGGATATTGCTACTGGGGGCACTACCAGGGGGGGTATTACTACTGGGGGCACTACCAGGGGGGGATATTACTACTGGGGGCACTACCAGGGGGGGATATTACTACTGGGGGCACTACCAGGGGGGGATTACTACTGGGGGCACTACCAGGGGGGGATTACTACTGGGGACAGTACCAGAGGGGGGATTACTACCAGTAGCTGCTGCATTTCCCACCCTAGGCTTATACTCGAGTCAATAAGTTTTCCCAGTTTTTTGTGGTAAAATTAGGTACCTCGGCTTATATTCGGGTCGACTTATACTCGAGTATATACGGTAGTTGGATGGTTGGAGAGAAAATCTTTACGTGTATACCCAGCTTTACCTACATGAGGCCACTTTTCATATTTTTTCAGGGCCACTTTAAGTTCCCAATCCTCCCCTGTCTGGCATAGAAGAAGCTTGTATGATAAAGCAAAGTTATCTGAAGCTTTAAGCAGGTTAAGACCCATTGGAGAACAACTCTATATAAATATAATAATTATTATTATTATTATTATTATTTTATACTATGAATGTCTTACCCTATTTACCAAGACAAAGACATTATCAATAATAACTTTAACTTGCTAATTAAGTGGAAGGGGGACATAGCATTGTCAGGGAGATGTATCAAGCCTTGGAGAGAGATAAAGTTGAGTAGTGGCCAAATCAACCAATCAGCTCCTAACTGTCATTTCAAATTTTCTGCTGCTAGATAAATGACAGTTAGGAGCTGATTGGTGGCTTTAGACAACTTCTCCACCTTATCTCTCTCCAAGGCTGCTGTATATAATATATGATTGTATCTAGCTGCTATACAGCACCAGCAGGACAGGACAGTAACAGTCATAGCAGTAATAATGTGTGGACCCTGTGACAGTAGCAGTCAGTAAGGAATGGAGACTCTGGCAATGATTACATCAAACATTTTTTATTATATGTTAAAATATAAAACATTTTTATTATGCAGAATATTTAACAACAAATATTTGGGAGTTATCCAATCAGAGCCCCTGTTCCTGCATGTGAATGATGGGTGACTGATGGGTGATCATAATGGCATAACAGCCACATACTTGGGCAACGTCCTGACTCATGAAGAGTCATCCTTCAGCACTCAGGAGAGGAAAACCCCCTGTGGGGGAAACCTCTGGGGAACCATGGCTTCATGATCGCCCTTCCCTCTGGGCACTAAGAGGTGTACTAATAGGTACAGGGAGGGGTACAATACCTACCAAAGATCAGCAGCTTCTGTGCAGACCAAGGGGAGAAAGAGGAGAAGACGTTGTTAGTGTATGAGCAGAGTCACACACTGTAACCTTAGTGCGGTTGTGAGTTTTATTCCCCCTAATGTGTCGATTATATAAATACGTTTTCGTTCTGATAGTAACAAGCGGAACCTTCTGAAAAGAAATGTGCCAGTAAATAAAAGCTATACAGTAAATTGCTTATGTTTAGGTATTAAATGTGATAAAATAGTACAATGTACTGGAGCAATTGTGTGTGATAAAGAACAGGATTCTGGGAAAAGGGCTATTTCACACTTATTATTTGCATAGACAAAGATAGAAACATATTCACTTATTACAGCTCTATATCACACACATTAGCCTATACTAGTTTGTGATATTTGGATATACAGTACTTTGTTGAGTTAGATAAAGGTTAGTACTTTCATTATCTCCAGAAGAGTGTCTTAGCCACCTCCACAGGTCCAGGAGTTTCCCACTTGCCCCTTATAAGGCCCATCAGACCCCCTACATTAGGTTAGTTTATACTTACCTTTAGGACGATCGGGATTTCCTCCTCTATCGGGCTGCCGCTGCCGGGATTTGCGGCCGGCAGTGAATCATACCGAATGCAATAAACCAATGCAGCAAGAAATTTGATAAATTAAGGAAAAGAAAAGGGGGGGGGACGGAGCCGCGCTGGACAACAAGATTCAACCTCCAGGAGCTACCACAAAGATCAATGTGATCACTGCGCACTAAATGGAAGATCCCCCAAAAGTCACCGTTGTTCATACCACATGGTATTTTTCAAAGTATCTTCAATTCGGCATTGGAATTCCCCAGGTAAAGTGGAGAGGTATCTCTCCCATGTGTTAAAAAAATCGTGGGGCCAAGCGCTCCCAGTTCAATGAGGTTTCTATCCAGTCCATATTAAAAATATGGAATAATTTATTTTGAAACATCCGCAAAGATGGGGGAGAGGCCGATATCCAATTTTGTAAGATATCTCTCCTGGCGACCAAACTAATAGCTAAGAGCAGCTTTTTACATCCCCTTGCAACTCTCTGTGTGGTGGGTACCATTCCAAATACAGCCCATTCCGCTGTAAATGGGATATAATTAACTAAATTATTGAGGGAGAACCTCCTAATCGCCAGCCAGAATTGGCACAATAATGGGCAAGACCAGAAACAATGGAGGAAATAAACCTGAGGGGATTTGACAACGTAAGCAGTTGTGTGAAGGAATCCTTCCTGCCAAGTATTGCCTATGGGGAGTGAAATAGGATCTGTGGAATATGTTTAATAACATTTCTTGATATTGCGCCACAGGCAATAACTTACATGAACTACGTAAATTGTCCAGCAAGTCATCACTTGTTAGTGAGGGAAATGAAGACCGCCATTGACTGACCCCTGAGCTGACCTGTTTGTGATCCATTTCTCAGAATACTATAATGGAGTGATATTGCATTCCTGGTGGGTGGAGGAGACCGTAACACATGGTCAACAGCATTCTGCCAATCCGAGTCAGAAAATCCATGTATTACAGTACTCGCATAATGTTGTGCTTGAAAAAATGCCAAGGAGAATCTCTGGAGTATCGGGTATTTGTCTCTAACTTGATCAAAGGTTAATAAACGCTTATTAAGAACATCTACGACATTACTTATATCTTTCACTCCCTCCCTCCACCATAAAGTGAAAGGAAAGGATGCTAGACCATCCTAGAAATCAGGGTTAGACAGAAAAGGCAGAGACAATGATTTATGTGCATTAAGATTATGCTTGTGGTGTAATATATGCTACAGCCTCCTCGTAGACCACAACAGGGGATTATCTCGTACCTCCTGGCTAACTTCTGCATCATGTTAATGTAAAAAAACAATCAAATTTCTGTTGGGCAAAAACTTTCTAAATAAAGCGTTCATATTTAAAGTATCCTTGTGCGTAAGTAAGAGTGGCAAGGATTGAAATAGATATAGAAGACGTGGGAAAGTCACCATCTTTATTAGACTGGCCCTCCCCAGATAGGACAACAGGAGATGGCTCCACCCCTCGAGCTCCACTGCAATACACAAGATCGCCTTGGAAATATTTATCCTATAAAGAGCAGATGGCGATTTTGGTAATTGAATACCCAAATACATTATGTGGGATCTAGTCCATGACAATGGAATATGTCTACTCCATGCCGGTTGGACCATCCCTGCCGTCAAACACAAACCCACAGATTTGGACATATTTACTTCAAAACCAGAGACACATCCAAAATCATTCAGAATGTTTAGCACTGCTGAGAAAATCTCTCTCTGCTCCTTTTAAATCTGTTATAGGGATTATAGGTCCTGCACAAATTGTGTAAATGGTACTGCCTACCACAGGTGTGCTGCTGCACTGGAGGATGTCTGACCTCATCCAGTGGATTAATTAGATAAAAGAACCAGATACTGCGCACAACCTTACTCCTGCTAATTATTTGCTAACTGTAACTTGTATACACAGATAGATAAAGGTCACAGATAGTGTGACGCTGATATAGACAGATGATTATGCACAATGAGAATTAAATAAAAATCCGACCAACCCCCCAGGGAGACCCATAATTTCCGGAATAGGATCACTAATGTCCAATCTATCAGAGTATTTAGATTCCATACTCCAACCATACGTTCAGAAACAAAAGGCATACCTCAATGACACTACACAGATCCTCAATATATTACAACAAGTACAATGGGATGATGATTACTGGTTGCTCACCACAGATGTGACATCTCTGTATTCAGTGATAAATCATGAACAAGGAATCAACAGCAACCGTTTTCATCTAGAGAAAGACCCCGATTTACCCCAAAAACAACTTGAGTTTATCTTGCAAAGCATAGATTATATCCTCAAACATAATTATGTTTGGTATGACAACAAATTCTTCCTACAGACCACTGGCACAGCGATGGGCACGAGGTTTGTCCCAAGTTACGCCAACCTCTTTATGAGTTGGTGGGAGGAGCACAACATCTGGCACACTCAGGAACTTGGGGCAAACCTCGTGCTCTGGAAAAGATATATAGACGACATTCTATTTATATGGAAAGGTGATGAAAACACTCTCAAAAACTTTCTGACTAAAATCAACACAAACTCAAACAATCTGATTTTCACAGCTAACTACAGTAAAACTGACGTTGTGTTTTTGGATCTCAATATTTTTATACAGAATAGACAGATACATACGAACACCCATAAAAAAACTAGTAGATGTAAATAGTTTCATCCTTTGTACAAGGGGTGTGCACCGGCCACTTTTCGTGTTTTGTGTTCTGGTTTTGGATCTGGATCTTTCTTCGTGTTTTGGATCTGGATTGGTTTTGCCAAAACCACCCTTCCGTGTTTTGGGTTCTGGGTTTTGTGTTTTGGATCTGTATTTTTTTTTAAAAAAGCATAAAAACAGCTAAAATCACAGAATGTGATGGTTTTTCTGTTCCTATGCTATTATTAACCTCAATAACCTTAATTTCCACTAATTTCCAGTCTATTCTGAACACCTCACACCTCACAATAGTGTTTTTATGTCCAAAAGGTTGCACCGAGGTAGCTGGATGACTATGCTAAGCGACACGAGTGGGCGGCATAAACACGTGACCCATCTAGGAGTGATACTGCAGTGGCAGACAGGATGGCAGTTTGAAAAACTAGGCCCCAAACTGTACATAATGCAAAGAAAAAAAAAAGGTGCAAGATGGAATTGTCCTTGGGCCCTCCCACCCACCATTATATTGTATAAACAGGACATGCACACTTTAACAAAGCAATCATTTCAGCACCAGGGTCTGCCACACAACTGTGGCTGAAATGATTGGTTCGTTTGGGCCCCCACAAAACAAGCTGGCAATTAATCTGTCCCTGCACAAACTGGCTCTACGGAGGCAAGATGTCGTCCTCATCCTCCTCATCCACCGATTCCTCACCCACTTCAGTGTTGTGTACATCCTCATCCTCACAGAGTATTAACTCGTCCCCACTGGAATCCACCACCAAAGGTCCCTCTGTACGTTCTGGAGGCTGGTCTCCCTGGAAGAGTTGATAATTCATTTTTATGAACATCATCTTCTCCACATTTTGTGGAAGCAACCTCCTACGCCTTTCGCTGACAAGGTTCCCGGCTGCACTAAACACTCTTTCGGAGTACACACTGGAAGGGGGCAACTCAAGTAATATAGAGCCAGTTTGTATAGGGGCCTCCAAATTGCCTCTTTTTCCTGCCAGTACAGGTATGGACTGTCTGACATGCCTACTTGGATGCTGTCAGCGATGTATTCCTCCACCATTCTGTCAATGGTGACAGTATCATATGTAGTGACAGTAGACATGTCAGAAATTGTTGCCAGGTCCTTCAGTCCGGACCAGATGTCCAAACTTGGTCCTGCCTGCCCTGCATCACCGCCAGCGGGTTGCTTAGGATACCTAAGTTTTTTCCTGGCAGCCCCAGTTGCGGGAGAAAATGAAGAAGGAGCTGTTGACGTGTCACGTTCCGCTTCAGCTGACAGTGTGTTCACCAGCAGGTCTTTGCACCTCTGCAGGCTTGTGTCGGCCAGAAAGAGAGACACCACATAGGCTTTAAACCTAGGATCGAGCACGGTGGCCAAAATGTAGTGGTCTGATTTCAACAGATTGACCACCCTGGAATCCTGGCAAAGCGAATGAAGGGCTTCATCCACAAGTCCCACATGCCGAGCGGAATCGCTCCGTCTTAGCTCCTCCAAAACATGGGACATCCTGGAATTTGCCCAGATGTAATGCCCGCACAATATTGGTGGCGTTGTCAGATATCACAAATCCCCAGGAGAGTCTAAGTGGGGTAAGCCACTGGGCGATGATTTCCCTCAGTTTCTCTAAGAGGTTGTCGGCGGTGTGCCTCTTACTGAAACCGGTGATACACAGCGTAGCCTGCCTTGGACCAAGCTGGCGTTTCTGAGTTGCTGCTACTGGTGACGCTGCTGCTGTTGCTGCGTAAGGTGATACATCTACCCAGTGGGCTGTCACAGTCATATAGTCCTTATTCTGCCCTGTTCCACTTGTCCACATGTCCGTGGTTAAGTGGACATTGGGTACAATGGCATTTTTCAGGACACTAAGGACACTTTTTCTGATGTTTCTGTACAGTCTCGGTATCGCCTGCCTAGTGAAGTGGAATCTAGACGGGATTTGGAACCGGGGACACACTACCTCCATCAATTGTCTAAATCCCACTGCACTAATGGCGGATACCGGACGCACGTCTAACACCAACATAGCAGTCAAGGCCTCAGTTATACGTTTTGCTTCAGGATGACTGCTGTTGTACTTCATCCTCCTCGCTAAGGACTGTTGGAGGGTCAATTGTTTAGTAAAAGTAGTGGTGTTCCTACTTCTTCTCTGGGATGATGAACGACTCCCAGCAGCAGCAACAGCAGCAGCGGCAGCAGGAGGCATAGCAATGCAGGATCCTCCGGAGGAATCCCGGATAGGAGAGTCAGTCATGCCAGTGACATGGCCTGCAGGACTACTTCCGATCCTGACTAAGGAGGAAAGTGACGAGGAGGGAGTTGACGGTGTGGTTTGCAGGCGCTTGGATACAACAGGACAACGGGACTTAGGTGTCCCTGGACTGCTTACGGTCTTAGCCAAAGTTTCTGAACTTGACAGTAACTTATTATGAATGCGCTGCAGGTGCCGTATAAGGGAGGATGTTCCTAGGTGGTTAACGTCCCTACCCCTACTTATTCCACCTTTACATATGGCAAGACAGTTGTTGTCCGGATTTGGATAGAAATATTGCCAGACCAAAGAGGTGGAATGTTTGGTCTTCTGCCCAGGCATGACCGTGATGGGCTTTTTCATCCCACGGACAACAACTGTCTCCCCCGGAACCTGATTTAAACAAACCACATCACCATCAGAATCCTCCTCGCCAACTTCCTCCTCAGCGCCAGCTACACCAGTATCCTCATCCTGTTGTACTTCAACAGTGACATCTTCAATTTGCATGTCAGCAAGTGGACTGTGGGTGCTCCTTTCAGCACTTGCAGGGGGCGTGCAAATGGTGGAAAGAGCCACCTCTTCCCGTCCAGTGCTGGGAAGGTCAGGCATCGCAACCACCACCACACTTGGACTCTCCTTGGGGATTTGTGATATCTTCTTAGAACGCACAGTTCTTCGCTGTGCTTTTGCCAGCTTAACTCATTTGATTTTTTTAGTGGGAGGAGGGCTTCCATCGTCATGTGAAGCTGAACCACTAGTCATGAACATAGGGAAAGACCTTAGCCATTCCTTGCCACTCCGTGTCGTAAATGGAATATTGGCAAGTTTACGTTTCTCTGCAGATGATTTAAATGTTTCTTTCAAGGTCATTTTCCTGAACTTTGTCATTTGGGATTGTATGTGCCCTCTACTATGACATTGGGCATCGGCCTTGCAAGACGACGTTGATGGCATGTTATCGTCTATGTCATGACTAGTGGCAGCAGCTTCAGCACTAGGAGGAAGTGGTTCTTGATCTTTCCCTATTTTATTTTTATCGGAGAAAGTTTGGTCCTCCATTTATGTTATATTGATATATACGTGCGGCTAAGGCGCACACAAACACAGAAAATAATTTTTTATTTTTGTTGGAGACTAGTGCACTTTGTGGGTTACACCACCCTTTAAGAAATGAGCCAGCTGGCCCTTTACTTATGGGACACAGGCGCACGCTTGGCGCTGCTCCTTTGTTGATGCACGTGCAGCCACAGTGCACACAGTGCACACAATTCACAAACACAGAAAAAATATATTTTTTAATTTGTTTGGAGTGCCCTTTGGGGGTTACAGCACCCTTTAATGGACAAGCCAGCCGGCCTTTTACTTATGGGACACAGGCGCACGCTTGGCGCTGCTCCTTCGTTGATGCACGTGGAGCCACAGTGCACACAATTCACAAACACAGAAAAATATATTTTTTTATTTTGTTTGGAGTGCCCTTTGGGGTTACAGCACCCTTTAGCGGTCAATCCAGCCGGCCCTTTATTTATGGGACACAGGCGCACGCTTGGCACTACTTTGTTGATGCACGTGCGGCTACTGCGCACACAATTCACAAACACAGAAAATATTATTTTATTTTGTTTGGAGTGTACTTTGGGGATTACAGCACCCTTTAGCAGTCAATCCAGCCGGCCCTTTATTTATGGGACACAGGCGCACGCTTGGCACTACTTTGTTGATGCACGTGCGGCTACTGCGCACACAATTCACAAACACAGAAAACATTTTTTTATTTTGTTTGGAGTGTACTTTGGGGGTTACAGCACCCTTTAACGGACAAGCCAGCTGGCCCTTTATTTATGACACAGGCGCACACTTGGCACTACTTTGTTGATGCACGTGCAGCTACTGCGCACACAATTCACAAACACAGAAAATATTTTTTTATTTTGTTTGGAGTGTACTTTGGGGGTTACAGCACCCTTTAACGGACAAGCCAGCCGGCCCTTTACTTATGACACAGGCGCACGCTTGGCACTACTTTGTTGATGCATGTGCGGCTACTGCGCACACAATTCACAAACAAAAAAATATATTTTTTTATTTTGTTTGGAGTGCCCTTTGGGGGTTACAGCACCCTTTAACGGACAAGCCAACCTGCCTTTTACTTATGGGACACAGGCGCACGCTTGGCACTACTTTGTTGATGCACGTGCGGCTACTGCGCACACAATTCACAAACACAAAAAAATATATTTTTTTATTTTGTTTGGAGTGCCCTTTGGCGGTTACAGCACCCTTTAGCGGTCAATCCAGCCAGCCCTTTATTTATGGGACACAGGCGCACGCTTGGCACTACTTTATTGATGCACGTGCGGCTACTGCGCACACAATTCACAAACACAAAAAAATATTTTTTTTAATTTTGTTTGGAGTGCCCTTTGGGGGTTACAGCACCCTTTAATGGACAAGCCAGCCGGCCTTTTACTTATGGGACACAGGCGCACGCTTGGCGCTGCTCCTTTGTTGATGCACGTGCAGCCACAGTGCACACAATTCACAAACACAGAAAAAATATTATTTTTTTTGCACTTGGGGGGAGCACCCCTGACGGACAGAGCACCCCCTGGACAACACTACAGCACCCCTTTAGGACTGGGACACTGCACAGGACTTTGGAGTGGACACAGCCCCTATGGACAACTGACTGCACAACACAGTCCAGCCAGCCCCTATGGACTTTGAAGTAGTGGACACAGCCCCTATGGACAACAGCAGCACAGCGCAGCACAGCACAGCACAACACTACACTGCACTACACTACACTACACTACAACACTACACTACACTACACAGCCCAGCCAGCCCTAACTCCCACCCTCCCTCTTCACTGTCCACAACCGAGTGAGAAAATGGCGCCGATGCGGGTACCTTATATAGGATCCAAAACCCGCGAGACCCGGAAGGCGAGATGATGACGTTTTGCCTCGATTTCAGATCCAAGTCAGGCGGGAAAAGTCGAGCCTGACTCAGATCAGCCTCGGATCGGGGGGGCTCGGGGGGGTTCGGATTTCAGAATTCCGAACCCGCTCACCCCTAATTTGTACACGTTGGCACCACCCTAACTGGCTAAGTGCTATACCTAAAGGACAGTTCATACATTTAAAAAGAAATTGTTCCAGACAAATAGATTTTCTCAAACAAAGCAAAGAACTCTCCAAACAATTTGAAGAAAAATATTATTCACAGACCCTAGTGCAGAAATCACTAGAGGCAGTACAACATAGGAACAGAGATGACCTAATTATTCACAAAGAACCTGGATCAAACCAGAACACAAAACTTAATGACGAAGTCAGATTCATTACACAATATTCAAAACAAAGTACACAATTAGAGAAGATTCTAAGAAAACATTGGAAAATACTTCAGGAAGATGATATGCTAGCAGGATTTATACCCAACAAACCCAGAATGACCTACAGGAAGGCACCAGACCGTAGGTCTAAACTGGTAAAAAATTATATTCCGCCCAAAAGATCACAACAAACCACTTTATGTACCCCATCAAATGGCTTCTTTCACTGTCATTCATGCTGCGGATGCAAAAGCACCGGTGCCACAAGCATCAAACTAAATCTTGCGCAACAGGAGATACACATGAAGTTAAAGACAGGGACACACAGAGCATCGAAGCATACCCCCTCATCAACACTGCACCTCCGCCTGCAAACATCCCAGTGTCACATGACCATTCCACCCAAGTCACATGACCGCAGCCACCCCGGCACTTACCCGGAAGAGAGTGAAGAGACCACTGCACTGCAGGCAGTGGTCCTGTTACTGCCGCAAGGATTTACAATCGGGAGGAAGGAAAGAAGTCACCGCGGCCTAGCCCACAACAAGACGACACTGCGCAGCTCCAATCCAACCAGCAGGTACCCTGGCAATCTCAACAGTCCAGCCACACCAGGTGAAGCTTTTGTATTGCACCTCAAGACAGGGAAGCCAGCACATCCCGGCAACCAGCAGTACTCCACTCCAAGCTCCTTCAAAGCAAGTCTGCAGGTAACAAGTGTTGTCATCCAGCGATCAAATCCCCTTATCCATAACCCCCCACCACACCATTGGTCGGGACTATCATTTCTTTCCATTAACCAGCAGTACCCCTCCAGTACCCAGCCTGGAACGGAACGGACCTATAGGTAAGCGGGATGCCGGTATCCTATATCATTGAATGAACTAGCATAGCGTCAATTCGCTAACCATCTGGACACTTCATTGTCCATTTACCCTAATACTGTGTTTCATTTTCTTGTCTATACTCCGTAGTATCATCATTATTTGAGTGTACTGTATATTGTTGTGAGCAACCTCATGTGTACATTTATTACGGGGTTGTGATATTGTATTTCAGTCAATACAATCTTTTTCTACACCTGTCTAGTTTCTGTCACATATATATGTATTACAATTCTGTGGTTGACACTGTGTTTAACCATTAACCAGATTTTTCACTCATTATCCATCCAAATCTTTATTAGACTAAGGCAGTGGTTCTCAAACTTGGTCCTCAGGACCCCACACAGTTCACGTTTTGCAGGTCACCCAGCAGGTGCACAGGTGTAATCATTACTCACTGACACATTTTAAAAGGTCCACAGGTGGAGCTAATTATTTCACTTGATTCAGTGTGGAGACATCGAAAACATGCACTGTTTGGGGTCCTGAGGACTGAGTTTGAGAACCTGTGGACTAAGGTACACACACCACATATAGGGGTATAGCGCGGTAAAACTTAGCTCTATATAAGTAACCTAGGGGTTAGGCACCTCTACCCTACCTGCAGCAAACCCCGAACCTTTATTATCCAGTGCACAAGGAACCCATTACCATTTCCATGGAAGTTAAAGAAACACTCACATGTAACCATAAGAACGTTATTTACCTCCTACAGTGCACATGTCCGAGGCAATATGTGGGCAGAACAACTAGACCCTTAAAAACTAGGATTATGGAACATATTAGAAATATCAGCAAGGGACTAGATAGCCATAATCTATCTAAACACTTTTATGACCATCACAACAGTAATCCGAAACATCTCAGTTTTATAGCGTTGCAAACTGTGAAACCAAACTGGAGAGGGGGCGACTTTGACAATTACATCAATAAAGTAGAATTAGAATGGATGTACAAGTTACAAACTTTTCACCCCAAAGGCCTAAATCGAGACGAGATAAAATCAATAATATGCAAAATAAACACCTCACCTGCATCTCTAGATAAATTATAGAGCTACAGAGGCCATCCTTCCACAATATTAGTATATTTGACGGTTGAATATTCAGCGAGATTACAGTTCCTTTACCTAATTAGCTATACTGAAAATGTCTTCTATGCCTATTATGTATTCCCTCCTCATATATACACCATGACATAAGTACTGTATACATCAATACAGCACATCAGTATTAGGTTAGGTCTGAGGACAATATTCTTCTTGATACATATTCTTCAAACATTCTCTGAATTATACATAAAATAAATGAATCTATTACTACTGTATACATGTCCAATATAAGGATATATACTTTTACTTGAAGTTCTTTTATTATTAAAAATAAAAATTAAATAAATAAACAATAAGATAGCGTCCACTATGCCTATTATCTATTTTCTCCTTATTGGATGTACCATGACATAAGCACTGCATGCATTAATAAAATACATCTTTATCAGGTTAATTATGAGGACATTATTCTCTGTATACAGATTTTCCAAGCATCCCTCTAATCATACAAAATATATGAATCAATTACTATTGTATATATGTCTGATATAAGGATCCATACTTCCACTCTATATTGAGTACTCTATCTGGATTAAATATACATAGAAGCGGATACAGCCTCGTCAGAGGGAAGGCATTACCACAACTATCCACCCCATGTTTATCACCATGACAACCAAGAACCAATGACAAACAATGATATCATCGCAGAAACCAATCACAGATAACACAGCTGCATTTGAACGTCCCAAGCAACACTATCGGATATTCCATGCTCCCAGAAGAAGACCACACAGGTCGAAACGCGTTGGGGAAAACACCCCATCTTATCCTGTCATCCAGTGTCCGATTCAACCTGCATCTGCCATCTGCTGATTGATCCTATCAGCACAACACCGGAAACAGTAGTATCCAGCAATCGCGCCAACACAGCCGAAAAGAAGACCATCAGGATCGGTAGCTGAGCATCCGGGTAAGTATCCTCTGCTGTGGAACTCTCCGTGGCTCCCAGTTCGTTAGAGCCAGGACCGCCGGTACCCCCTCCCCCATCTGCTAGTGTGTTCCGACGCGCGTGCACGGACCTGCCCCTGGTTGCAGGGACACTGTCCATGACCGCGCTACTCAGAGCACCACAACACAGAGTGATCCCCATCGCCTGCTCCAGCCAGCCATCCCCGCACCGCAAGAGGACTACCCCGGGCAACGAACTGACTTTGCAGTATATCAACCACACAACACACGTACCCTTCACTGAGATAGCGGGACACCGCCTTATCTCTACAATAACATTAACTTTATCACCTCTGGATTAAGTACTCATTGGTGCGACACAGGTTGAGATCGGCTCTAGTGCACATTCCTATCCTTATCTATATATTGTTTGGTTTTTTGTTTTTTTGTTTTTTTTTTGTATCTTGTATTTTGTTGGACCTTTTTCTTATTATATATTTTTTTTTCTCATGTTTATAACTTTATATATGATTAGCAGTGCTTCATGTAAATTACTGTTATTGTATTTGATGTATCTCCATCAGTTTATGCTGGCATCAGTTCTTTTTGAGCATTTTAGACACCCTTGTTGACATTGTGTCTGCCATTATCAGTAAAAGTTATATTTTAATTCTCATTGTGCATAATCATCTGTCTATATCAGCGTCACACTATCTGTGACCTTTACCTATCTGTGTATACGAGTTACAGTTAGCAAATAATTAGCAGGAGGAAGGTTGTGCGCAGTATCTGGTCCTTTTATCTAATCATTTTACATCTGCCCCACCTGCAGTGCAGCATGGTTTTACCAAGATGCACAGTTACTTGCTCTTTCTAAAGCTAGCTACACTGTGTCAGATTTTTTTGTATGGGACGAGAAATTGCCATCCCCGATATCTGTGCTACACATTATGGACATTGTTATTAGAAGCTAGCGATTTTATGCCACAACACACCGATTTTACATATGTATGCCCACAAGGAGGATGACATAATGCCAGGAGAACATGGGAAATATCAGCAGATATTAGAAAATGCACACATATCGGGAAATTGAGGCCGATATTCTCGTTCTTGGCCAATCGATCGGATAATCGAAAAATAATTTGTTTATGTTTTTTAACCGTTTTATCTGCGAAACGCTAAAACCAATGTTCATACACACTATATAATAAATCAGCCTTTTCATCAACAATATATTTGGATGTAAATCAATTTTCTGGCAATCTTTTAAGATGCAGCAGTACACGCCCACTTTACCGCTACGCTCATAGGTGCTGCTTTACAATCTCCCTGAAATGCTTTTTAAAAAGTAGGCACGTAGACTATGCCACCCTAGAAGCTGTTTTAGTGCCGTTGCGGAGGCTCAAAAACAGATTGGCAGGTAGATGCTGGCGTGCGTATTAGATGAATACACGCTAAGCCAGAGTCAATGACAATCAAGGATATTTAACAGAGAAAGACCCAAATATTAATTGTACTGTTATAAATATATATTGTTGAGGCTTAGGGGCTTATGTAATAGGTTTGCGCGCTGCATCCGCTGCAGGAACTCCTGCGAGTCTTCCTGTATTTTTAAAGCAGCAATCATTTTAAAGGTAAAACCAAGCTTGATTGCAAATATCTACTTGCTGCTGTATACCTCAAAAAAGAGCACACTAGTTCTGAACCGTCGGCATGAGTTAATATAGCTACTAATTGCTTAAAAAGACTTTGAAGTGCCAACGAGTTTTTAAGTATACTCTATATATTTAAAATTGATATATTTTAAGACAAGTGTGCAAGCAATCTCCTGCTGATATTAATTACTACGCCCGGTGCCCTCCAGGAATGCAATAGCGATTGAACCCTTATGTAAAAATGGCGACAGAGCTTAGATAAGTGACGTATACAAAGCGGACTTACTCCAACATTTCAGAACGCATATTCTTTCATCAGTGATAAAAATATTAACAAAGTGGGTCTCACCTTAAATACATTAACCACAGGTACGTCCGTCAGGAGCTTGACGTAAACGTGGCTCACTGACATGACCAATGCATAACCATATATTGTATTTATCGACTTTGTAGAAGTGCTTTCCAGGAGCAGCCCAGAGAGCTGCTGCAGCAGGCAGTTTCAGGGGGCGGGGCCGGGCTGCTCTCGTAATTAGTCAAATCGCATCAGTTAGCCCCGCCCTCTTCTCGCAGATCCGCAAATTCCCCATTAACTCTCCCCATCATGCCTGCTTCACTAGGAAGCCGGCAGGATGAGGGAGATCTGCCTATACTTCCGGGGGATGCGGGGGGTTGCCTGAAAAATTGGGAGCCTCCCGCAACTTCCAGTAGTGTAGGCAAGTGTGGCCAGAGGCTGGCCACACGAGGCTAATGGCGGCCGCAACACTGAAAGGGTTAAACCCCTGTGCTGCGGCGCCATATTTAAAGAGACAAAGGGTGCTAGGCGCCATGTTTAAAAGTATTGCGCTGCACCGGGGGACTGTCTGAAGCACCGCATGCTGCCGGAGTTGAGCTCCGGCCGAGCGGCGATGGCAGGATTAACCCTGGTGGAGCCCCAGCAGTCCAGGACTGCAGGAATAAGGGAGCCCAGTGCTGAGCGCTGGGCACAGTATAAAAAGCGCAGATGTACATGTGGTTAAAAACAGAAAATGTATTTAAAATATATGTGCAGCACTGAGCCAGAACAGGAGGTCCTTGACTGCAGTGCTGCAAGTGTTTAAAAGCCTGATGCTGTGCACAGGCACAAACGGTGAATGTATTTAAAGTGTTTAAATATATAATTTAAGTAAAGTGCACTTACCTGTGATGCTCTGGACAGCCAGGGGATCCAGAGTCCTCCGTGGGCTGCTGGAACCCCCAGCCCCTTCCAGAAGAAATAAAATGTTCCCCTATGCAGCCTAATGCCTGGAAGTGGTATACGGAGGTGCATAGGGAGCTGGCTAAGGTAGCCAGCTAACCGTTTCAGGGAGCTCCAAAATAGCTTCCCTTCCATGGCCAGGAAACCGTGCCCGGGGACCCTGCTTCCCCACCTCTGTAGCACAGATTCAGGCAAAGGTGGCTGGGCTGGTCCCTTAGCAGATTCCTGGAAGTAGGGTTTTTTAGGGAAACCTCCCCAGGCCCTAGACGAGCTGACTACTGGGTGGTGACCAAACACCAGGTAGTCTCAGGCTCAGGGGAGTGACCACTCCCCACTGTCCATAGGGGACAATGTTAAATGTGCATGTGGCCAGCACATGCACAGGTCATGCACTTAAGGTGATTGGTTGGAAACCACAGGGCGGACTTACCCCCTGCGGAAATGTAAATGTGTATTGGAGTGGTACAAAAGAAGGCTTCGTGCCTAGTAATATTGTACATCTTTGAAAATCCTTTGTGGAGAATTGCTGTTTGATTTCTGTGTCATATTCCCCTTCAGACGAAAGGGAGGGTCTTCTTTAAGACATTGAGCAAATAAACACCGTTTGCCTTCATTTCAATTGACTCAATCCTGCGACTATCAGAATTGCGCCAAAACACTATTCCGTTCTCCTGCTGTCCTGGGTAAGAGCTCTGTGTCTCCAAGTTCAAGCCCTCTGCCAAGCTACCGTGCAGACCTGGTCCATTGCGAGGGATCAGGTGGGAACAGCCGACACCAAACAGGAGGTGTGTCCACAGTTAATCGACGCATACACAGCAGAGCGGTTCCAGGCGCCAGCGGTAGGAGCCTGAGTGTACCTAATAAGCGGTTCCAAACGCCGATGGTAGAGTTTGGTGGTGGCAGCATCGTTACACGCCTACGGCGCAGTGGGCGGAGTCAGTGATAGGCGGTCACTGACGGTGAGTGGGAGTCCAAAAGCGCTAACCCGTGACCAGGGCCGGCCTAGAAAAAAGGTCACAGCAAGTATGCCATATATATAGGGGCCCAAACCAGTATCTCACCTAGGGCCCCATAGGGTCTTAATACAGCTCTGAACTACCACCCATTTCAATAATAAATAGACCATAATACATGTGTGTAGTGTGTTAGAAAAAAATGTCCCACATTCCTTTGCACATATTCATAGTACTTCCCATAGCAAAGATTCCAGTCTATGGGAAAGCTGCAGCTGTTTCACTAGTAAGTGGCAGCTGTGTGTCATCGTAACTCCTGACTGGAAGGGAAGGGAGAGAAAAACAAGGGAACTGTGCAGCCCCGAACGAAAACTTAGAGCTCGCACTAGTCTAGCACAGGATAGAGGAATACTGGACAAAAGATCAGAAGACGTATTTAATAAGGTACCGGGAGAGAGAAGGAAAGAGAAAGAAGATCTGCATTGAAAGGTAAGAAATAAAATGGAAAGAAAAACATTGCTGTATGAAAGACATAGGCAACCTCTATGACCCCAGTTGTTGCTGTAACCCATGTCTCCCATGAGGTCTGGCCTGCACCAATGTCTGAACTCTAAAGGACTGAAAAGTAACTGGAGACAAGTGGATGTTGGCAAATGAAGGGAATAGAGTGTGAGCATGATTTTCACACTAGTCTATTTATAATCTCCAAGTTATTATACATTGCTGTACTAACTGTGTGTACACTCCTGCAGGTCACACCAAGTGTACAGAAAGGTAATATTATTCACATTTAATGCTACATAAGTGTTGAAAGTGCGTACCGTTACTTATGCATGCAGAGATACACGTAACCTACAGGCGGATAGTCACTGTACTCAGTCTATGGAGATAGTCTTCTGTGACTGTTGCATTACTTGTGCTTTATATAAATGTTCCATGATTTAGTTTTGGAAGATTTGTCCTAGAAAATTATTCATTTACATTTTTTTTTTCCATTGTAACAAACTGCTCAGAACCATTTCATTTGTATGGTGTTGTGGAGGCAATCCCCGGTTATATTCTGTGTGATGCATTATTTCTGGTTTCAGTGGACTGTAAAACAACATTGCCCAGGTATGATCACGGTATTATTAAGTCATATCATGTGGGGAGCTGAAATGGTCTATGTCCATCTACACAGCGTGTGACAACCATGGATGCTCCGGCAAAGGGAAATTAGACCGTCATTAAACTGGCGCTAACTTGTTCTCAATTTTCACCAGGGCATTTTCCAATGCAAATGTGCGACTGATTCAGCATCAATGGCTAATCCGATCGCAGATGTGATTTTGCACAGTACACAGCTGTGACAATATGCTAATGCCTGCCAAAGCACAGCCAGCATAAAGACATCCGCTGCTGCCTTCTCACGTGCGTACGACGTCGCTTACCTGCATAAACATTGGTACCATCGGCGCACATCAGGCTTGCTGACTTTCTGGCTGCCCTTTCCGGGAGGGAGCTGCCAGATCGGCATTACAGGGGGCGTGGCCATCGTGAGGAGGTGAGGCCGGCCAGGTGATGCGCGTTTGTTGGCGGAGCAGGGGCGGGGCCACGCGATCGCGCCATTTTGGCCCCACTACACAATGCCGATATTACAGGCATTGTGAAGCATGGGGCGGAGTCAAAATGACGCGATTCAGTGTGAATCGTGTCACGGCCCCCCCTGCTGCGGGAGTTTCTAAGGTAACTGCAGGGGGGTTAAGAGGGGTGGGCGGCAGCCGGGAGGATTGCCTGCCTTCCCGGGGGGTGGGGAGAGGCACCCAATTTTCGGGAGGCTCCCTACCAAATTGGGAGGGTAGGCAAGTATGACGCACATTGGCCAGTCACACAGCATGGTCTGACCAGCCGCAGACACTGCAAGTCTCTTCACACGCAGTGGGCTCTCATGCTGCGTATGCAATCGTAGCGGATAATTTATGCACGTGTCCTGTGTGAAGGGGTGACGAACCCAGAAATAACCCAGGTCCATCCCTCAGGTGTGAAAGGGGGGTAAATACTGAAACCCTGGCTTCAACCCATGTTCAGATCCAGGGTTCGAGCCGGGGTTTATGTCTGAAAGGGGTATAACAGTGACTGGGACAAGCAACATTGTGCCTGCTGCCATTAACACTGTCACATTCCTACAATATGATTGATTTCATTTTTATTTTTTTTATACCCTGTTTTTCCTTGGGTATTTATAGGGTTAATAGAATCCAATCTTTCCAAAGGCTCCGATGTCCTTTATACTGTGTCACACACTAATCCTCACTTCTTTCTATTATGCTATCACTGTCTTACTAGTATTATCTGCCCTGCTCCCTCCCTCTGCTCTCTGCATGTTATAGAACAGCTCAAGGCTCAGATTCTCCTTGTAACCACAGTCTATGTGACTCCGAAATCTGCCCGTCTCCTCTGTATGTCCCCACCACACTCTACTATTTATAGCAGGACTGCTAGGAAATAGGAGTTAGGTTTTCCATGACAGACAATTCTGTGGTCACATAGAGATATTGTATGGGCAGCCAGTATTGCCACTAATATGCATATTATTGTATAAACCAATTTATAGGGAAGTTTTCCAGCCCAGATAACTGGGACATTGATGAAACTAAAACCATTATGGAAGCTATTTGTGAAAAGGCTGAGCTATTTATCATTTCTGTTGTCAGCCACGGCAAAACAAACTCAAATTCAAACTGAGCTTTGCACCTATTTGTAAAATATACTTTACAATATTTTTAGAAATGCAGATTTATTATAGAGAAACCTGATACATATTTAATATTTGTCACCCGTCTGTGTGGCACCCCACCAACACCCTGTGTTCCTGCCCACGCTGATGTGCCCCTATGAAAATGTAAAGTATTAATGTGACTCCTGCCATTGTCTAATATAGGGCATGATGTAGCTGGTTTCATTAAGGTTCAGGTACTTTTTGCACTGCCCCCTCAGCAGTGGTGGATGTTAGGGGACCGGTGAGTACTGTAGCAGGCTCAAGGATTTGACCTAGAGAATAAATGGCAGTTGGTGGCTGCACTGTGGTGAGGTAACTGCCAGTGGGAGCAAAGCTGCACGTTGTGTGTTTCACCGGATTCCCAGTGGTATTTCCCAGTGACCGGAGGGTTTCTCCCTTGACAGGCACTCGGTGGGCTGCAGAAGAAGGTATCCAATCAGTTGGGGAGAGCAATGGCTACAGATAAAGAGGACATATTGTCAGCCCTCGGTTATTAGTTGAAGCCAGCGTTAGTGTATGGTTAGTGTATGGTACAGGTCGGTAGTCCTGCATTACTATCCACATACAGCCCAAGTCCATATTAGAAAAGGAAAATGCCAGAGACAGTATAACCCTGTAGCTGAACAAAGCATAGCCTCAGCTATTTACCGCTTCCCATTACAGTGTTGTTAATACCGCAGAGTGAGGAGTTACTGCCATAATGTAACAGGCAGTTCCTCTGTGCCAGAAAAGACTATAGAGAGTCAGTCAGCTGATCGCACAGTGGGCCTGATTCAGAGCCGAACGCTCTGACCAGAGCGCTCGCTCTGAATCAGGGCCCTCCTCCGTAAAAATGGAGCGGCCTCTTGGACGCTCGCATAGCTGTGGGTTACCACCCACAGCTTATGCGAGCGTCCATTATGATGGTCGCGATGGTCAAGACCATCGCGACCATCGGGCTTGCGACGAGACTCAGAGCCAAAATCACTCCCACTGACATCACTAGTGATGTCAGTGGGGCCAGACCCAGACGGTAGGCGTTCCCATGGGAACGCCTCCGTCTGGCAGCCACGCCCCCGGCACGCCCACCAAAGGGGGCGTGCTGTCGCTCAACATCGACAGCACGCCCCCTTTGGTGCGAGACCCCGAGCGACGTATTCCTCGTCGCTCGCCGGGTCTCGCGCATGCGCACGACGGAGCTCCCAACATCGTGCGCATGCGCATTCGGCCAACATCGACCCGCTTGCGAGCGTCCTTCGCTCGCGAGCGGGTCTGAATCTGGCCCAGAGCTAATAGCTGCACCTTATAGGAGGAGCCAGGACTGGGCAGTGTAATGAAAGTATCCAGTCAGTACAGAGAGGATATACTACATCATTCAGACCCGGTCGCAAGCGCTGAGCGCTCGCAAGCGGGTCGATGTTTAGGCCCAGCGCATGCGCAGCAGCTGCACTGCGCGTGCGCAAGACCCGGAGCGAGAGAGAAATTATCTCGCTCCGGAGCTCACTACAAAAGGGGCGGCTGTCGATGCTGATCCATAGCTCGCCCCGTTTTGTAGGCGTGGCGGGGGGTGGTTTCATAAACTGAGGCGTTCCTTAAGGAATGCCTGCCGTTTTGTGGGGCGGCCGTTTTGTGGAGCAGGAAGCTCCCTGGGGCTTGAGGTTGCCGAGATCCAACCTTAGGGTCTCGTCGCAAGCCCCGATGGTCGCGATGGTCTTGACCATCGCGACCATCAACCTGGTCGGTCGCTAAAGCTGTGGGTGGTAAGGAGGCCGCACTTCACAACACAAGCGGCCACCCACATTCAGAGCAACTGCCCGCATTTTGCGAGCACCTCTGAATGAGAGCAATAGTGTTCAGCCCTGACCAAGGAACAGCACCAGAATCTTATTAACATCTTTTGAGCCAGCAAACTTTCCAGTAATAATATTCTCAGAGACTTTCTGGAGCACAGTACTAATGAAACTTTGTTACTAATGCTGGGATGTTTACAAAGTAACAACTGAGGCCCTGATTCAGAGACGGACGCTCTGACAGAGCGCTCGCTCTGAATCAGGGCCGTCCCTCTGAATTTAAGAGCGGCCTCCTGGCTGCTCGCATAGCTGTGGGTGACCACCCACAGATATAGCGAGCGGCCAAAATGATGGTCACGATGGTCAAGACCTTGTGGTAGGGTCTCGTTGCCGCAAGCCCTGGAGTGCTTTTGGCTCTATCAGAGCCAAAAGCACTCCCACTGACATCACTAGTGATGTCAGTGGGGCCGGCCCCAGACGGTAGGCGTTCCCATGGGAACACCTCCGTCTGGGCAGCCATGCCCCCGGCACGCCCACCAAAGGGGGTGTGCTGTCAATCACCATTGACAGCACGCCCCCTTTGGTGCGAGACCCATAACTACGGCTTGGCCATCATTACTCGGGTCTCGCGCATGCGCACAATGGAGCCGCCTCCATCGTGTGCATGCGCACTTGGCCAACATTGACCCGCTTGCGAGCGCTCAGCGCTCGTGAGCGGGTCTGAATCAGGCCCTGAGTCCTTAATTCAGCACAGTTTAGCAAACACAGTATGTGCTGTATAACATATATAAATTGCAGGCTCCATAACTCTGATAAAGAGTCTAGAAGGAGGAAATACGTTCTGGCGAGTGCACCACCGAGCTCCATTATACCGAACTGATTTATCTCACTTTATGGGGCCCCAAGGTTAAAGTTAATATATTAACTGCCTTGTTCTATGTAAAATATTGTTAACACTGTGATCTGTTATTGAGTAATGCTTTAAATTGGTTGTAAGTATAAGATGTTTGTTTTGCTATAGAAATGTTTTATTATAGGGATAATACAACCACATAAGTGTTATATTACAAAGCAAAACAAGTCTACCCAGTCAAGTTTCCAGTTAAATAAATTGTATAAAACATTATTGTGGTGAAGGTTATTAGATATTGTAATATTTTCTGTGTGCAACAATCCTGCTTTACTTCTCTGTTGAGTAACAGTGGAACCTGCGCTGAAGTGGCGGAACAGAATAATATGTTTTGATAAGGAAGAAACTTCACAACTCGATACTGCTTACTTGAGTATCACAATTTGGCATCCGCGAACAGGATACGACAGGAAAATGTCGGTACCACAATCTCCTGTATCAACTTCGGGTAGAAGACGACTACCTGCTTCACCATCAGAAAATGTCTCGTCAAGCAGCAGTGTGGCACAGACGAGACAGGCATCACCCATCACAATGCAATATTACTTTGGAGCCCCATGGCTACCAACAAATTCAGGGGAAATTCACCCACAAGGTATTATCACTCTTAAGGAATTTAAAGAAAAAATGCAATCGATGTTCAAGTTATATCCACTCAATGACGAACAAAGAGTGGAAATTGTAATTGGACAGCTAAAGGGAGCCGCGTTGAAGTAAAAGTGTGGGAGGAAGAAGAAAGAAAGACTGCGGAAGATATCTTCAAAAAGTTGGAAAGTATATTTGACTCAAGGACAGTCTCCGAACTTAGAAGCCGTTTGTATGCTAGGAAACAGCAACCTCAAGAGTCACTTAAAGAATTTGCTCTGGGCCTACAGAAAGTTATGCAGGACATCCAAGCCTGAAAATCGAGGGAAGTAGAACGAGTCGACGAGACTCTGATTTATTTATTTATTGAAGGGGCGCGAGAAGA
The DNA here is from genome assembly GCA_031769625.1 of Taudactylus pleione. NCBI lineage: Eukaryota > Metazoa > Chordata > Amphibia > Anura > Myobatrachidae > Taudactylus > Taudactylus pleione. Next base: position 1,323,330 of record JAUIMM010000682.1, read on the forward strand.
AGACATACGGGCCCAGCTCAGGATGTGGAGACGTCAGAATCCTGTATGGCCATTCTCCAAGTACAAGGAAACTGTATTAGATATTCTTGGGCTCAATCAGAATGCTGATCTTGAATTTGACTCCTCTACAGAACAGTGGGAAGTTGGAAATTCGAGAGAAGCCAAACCATATATGACGCCTGCCACTACGCCGCCTAAGGAAACAGTCACCCAACAATTACAGTCTGGTCAAGATCTGATCGGAAATTTTACTAGTGCTGTCACTGAAATCATGAAGGAGATAAAGGAGATTCGGCAAGAGCAGGCTGGAGCAAAATGCAGAGACTGGCGCCAAGAGCGTGGGGGAAGTATCCAGTCTTGCTGGGACATTCCTCGAGAGAGAGGTCGACGTCCAACAGACCAATTTGATACACAAGGGAGGCCTATCTGCAGAAAGTGCTGACAAAGTGGCCACATTGAACGCTACTGCATCCAGAGAGAGCCTGAGGACCAGCCCTCAGGAGAGACAAAAAGAATAGGTCCAAAAATGGAAGAAGGGCAACCCAGAGATGCGAGTTTAAACCCAATAGTACAGAACAAAATAAAATTTGTGAGCACGCCGACTGCGGGGAATGTTACATCAGCTATCACAAAAAGGATTTCAGGAAAGGGTGTATGGTTCCACGTGCAACGAGGCTATGGTTTCATAAATTGAGACGACACCAAGAGCGATATTTTTGTACATTACTTGGCCATCCTAAAGAACAATCCAAGAAAATATCTTCGAAGTCTGGGAGATGGAGAGTTGGTAGAGTTTACGTGGTTGAAACAGAGAAAGGTGCAAAGGCCACTAATGTAACTGGTCCTGGTGGAGTTTCAGTCCAAGGCAGCAAATATGCATCAAGCCACAACCATTATTGGCATTATCCACGTCGCAGAGGTCCACCATATAACTATCGACACAGTGAAGGTAAAAAGAGTCCAGAAGAAGTTGAAAGAGTGGCAGAGGAAAAGAGGGTTAATCAACAACAGCCTTACTGGAGGAGTCACTACCCACCCTACTGGCTAAAGAGACCATACAGACACAAACAATATCCTGATCTCCCAGAGAGTGGTGAAAGGCTGGATGGAATGTTTGGTAAAAATGTTGGAACGCAAAATATACAGGTGTGCCAGTACCGGCAAGAAATAGTCCGGCCAACATCTCCTCAAGAACCACAACCAAAGAGTCGACCAAAAGTGTATGACAGCACTTCTTATATGCTCCTCTGCAATCGACAAGAGTTGAGTACAGCTGTACATAAAGAAGACACAAAGAAAGTTCCACATTCACCCATAGCAGAGAGGTTGGGATCCCCTGAAAAGATTTGCCTGGATTCTGTTATGGAAATATCGAAATCTGTTGTTCTGGAGGAGCCATATCTTGTATCCAAAGAGCCCTTACTGTCTGTGCCATCAGAGTATAAATTCCCAGTCCATGAGTATACTGAACTAAGTTCAAGTGAAATAGCATTAATTATGCAAAGAGTTCTGGGAAAATCGAAAAAGGAAAACAAGAATGCCCCGCATATTCAGTGTAGACACTAGCCTGTGAGGTAGAGTGTTCAAAAGTACATAACTTAAAAGAAACTTTGTGTTAATATGTAACAAATGTAGTAATCTGTTATGCTATTGTTACATTATAGCAAGGAGCTAAAGTTTTCTAGGCTTACCTGGTAATTGTAACTAAATGTGATCTACGTTATGCAATGGTAGAATGTACCTTAAATGTATGTAAATAAGTCTGAAAAGATACTGATGTATAAAATGGATGTCTTCAGGAGTTTATAGATGCCTGATGCGTGAGGACACGCATCATTCTAGTGGGGAAGTATGTGGCACCCCACCAACACCCTGTGTTCCTACCCACGCTGATGTGCCCCTATGAAAATGTAAAGTATTAATGTGACTCCTGCCATTGTCTAATATAGGGCATGATGTAGCTGGTTTCATTAAGGTTCAGGGACATTTTGCACTGCCCCCTCAGCGGTGGTGGACGTTAGGGGACCGGTGAGTACTGTAGCAGGCTCAAGGATTTGACCTAGAGAATAAATGGCAGTTGGTGGCTGCACTGTGGTGAGGTAACTGCCAGTGGGAGCAAAGCTGCACGTTGTGTGTTTCACTGGATTCCCAGTGGTATTTCCCAGTGACCGGAGGGTTTCTCCCTTGACAGGCACTCGGTGGGCTGCAGAAGAAGGTATCCAATCAGTTGGGGAGAGCAATGGCTACAGATAAAGAGGACATATTGTCAGCCCTCGGTTATTAGTTGAAGCCAGCGTTAGTGTATGGTTAGTGTATGGTACAGGTCGGTAGTCCTGCATTACTATCCACATACAGCCCAAGTCCATATTAGAAAAGGAAAATGCCAGAGACAGTATAACCCTGTAGCTGAACAAAGCATAGCCTCAGCTATTTACCGCTTCCCATTACAGTGTTGTTAATACCGCAGAGTGAGGAGTTACTGCCATAATGTAACAGGCAGTTCCTCTGTGCCAGAAAAGACTATAGAGAGTCAGTCAGCTGATCGCACAGTGGGCCTGATTCAGAGCCGAACGCTCTGACCAGAGCGCTCGCTCTGAATCAGGGCCCTCCTCCGTAAAAATGGAGCGGCCTCTTGGACGCTCGCATAGCTGTGGGTTACCACCCACAGCTTATGCGAGCGTCCATTATGATGGTCGCGATGGTCAAGACCATCGCGACCATCGGGCTTGCGACGAGACTCAGAGCCAAAATCACTCCCACTGACATCACTAGTGATGTCAGTGGGGCCAGACCCAGACGGTAGGCGTTCCCATGGGAACGCCTCCGTCTGGCAGCCACGCCCCCGGCACGCCCACCAAAGGGGGCGTGCTGTCGCTCAACATCGACAGCACGCCCCCTTTGGTGCGAGACCCCGAGCGACGTATTCCTCGTCGCTCGCCGGGTCTCGCGCATGCGCACGACGGAGCTCCCAACATCGTGCGCATGCGCATTCGGCCAACATCGACCCGCTTGCGAGCGTCCTTCGCTCGCGAGCGGGTCTGAATCTGGCCCAGAGCTAATAGCTGCACCTTATAGGAGGAGCCAGGACTGGGCAGTGTAATGAAAGTATCCAGTCAGTACAGAGAGGATATACTACATCATTCAGACCCGGTCGCAAGCGCTGAGCGCTCGCAAGCGGGTCGATGTTTAGGCCCAGCGCATGCGCAGCAGCTGCACTGCGCGTGCGCAAGACCCGGAGCGAGAGAGAAATTATCTCGCTCCGGAGCTCACTACAAAAGGGGCGGCTGTCGATGCTGATCCATAGCTCGCCCCGTTTTGTAGGCATGGCGGGGGGTGGTTTCATAAACTGAGGCGTTCCTTAAGGAATGCCTGCCGTTTTGTGGGGCGGCCGTTTTGTGGAGCAGGAAGCTCCCTGGGGCTTGAGGTTGCCGAGATCCAACCTTAGGGTCTCGTCGCAAGCCCCGATGGTCGCGATGGTCTTGACCATCGCGACCATCAACCTGGTCGGTCGCTAAAGCTGTGGGTGGTAAGGAGGCCGCACTTCACAACACAAGCGGCCACCCACATTCAGAGCAACTGCCCGCATTTTGCGAGCACCTCTGAATGAGAGCAATAGTGTTCAGCCCTGACCAAGGAACAGCACCAGAATCTTATTAACATCTTTTGAGCCAGCAAACTTTCCAGTAATAATATTCTCAGAGACTTTCTGGAGCACAGTACTAATGAAACTTTGTTACTAATGCTGGGATGTTTACAAAGTAACAACTGAGGCCCTGATTCAGAGACGGACGCTCTGACAGAGCGCTCGCTCTGAATCAGGGCCGTCCCTCTGAATTTAAGAGCGGCCTCCTGGCTGCTCGCATAGCTGTGGGTGACCACCCACAGATATAGCGAGCGGCCAAAATGATGGTCACGATGGTCAAGACCTTGTGGTAGGGTCTCGTTGCCGCAAGCCCTGGAGTGCTTTTGGCTCTATCAGAGCCAAAAGCACTCCCACTGACATCACTAGTGATGTCAGTGGGGCCGGCCCCAGACGGTAGGCGTTCCCATGGGAACACCTCCGTCTGGGCAGCCATGCCCCCGGCACGCCCACCAAAGGGGGTGTGCTGTCAATCACCATTGACAGCACGCCCCCTTTGGTGCGAGACCCATAACTACGGCTTGGCCATCATTACTCGGGTCTCGCGCATGCGCACAATGGAGCCGCCTCCATCGTGTGCATGCGCACTTGGCCAACATTGACCCGCTTGCGAGCGCTCAGCGCTCGTGAGCGGGTCTGAATCAGGCCCTGAGTCCTTAATTCAGCACAGTTTAGCAAACACAGTATGTGCTGTATAACATATATAAATTGCAGGCTCCATAACTCTGATAAAGAGTCTAGAAGGAGGAAATACGTTCTGGCGAGTGCACCACCGAGCTCCATTATACCGAACTGATTTATCTCACTTTATGGGGCCCCAAGGTTAAAGTTAATATATTAACTGCCTTGTTCTATGTAAAATATTGTTAACACTGTGATCTGTTATTGAGTAATGCTTTAAATTGGTTGTAAGTATAAGATGTTTGTTTTGCTATAGAAATGTTTTATTATAGGGATAATACAACCACATAAGTGTTATATTACAAAGCAAAACAAGTCTACCCAGTCAAGTTTCCAGTTAAATAAATTGTATAAAACATTATTGTGGTGAAGGTTATTAGATATTGTAATATTTTCTGTGTGCAACAATCCTGCTTTACTTCTCTGTTGAGTAACAGTGGAACCTGCGCTGAAGTGGCGGAACAGAATAATATGTTTTGATAAGGAAGAAACTTCACAACTCGATACTGCTTACTTGAGTATCACAATTTGGCATCCGCGAACAGGATACGACAGGAAAATGTCGGTACCACAATCTCCTGTATCAACTTCGGGTAGAAGACGACTACCTGCTTCACCATCAGAAAATGTCTCGTCAAGCAGCAGTGTGGCACAGACGAGACAGGCATCACCCATCACAATGCAATATTACTTTGGAGCCCCATGGCTACCAACAAATTCAGGGGAAATTCACCCACAAGGTATTATCACTCTTAAGGAATTTAAAGAAAAAATGCAATCGATGTTCAAGTTATATCCACTCAATGACGAACAAAGAGTGGAAATTGTAATTGGACAGCTAAAGGGAGCCGCGTTGAAGTAAAAGTGTGGGAGGAAGAAGAAAGAAAGACTGCGGAAGATATCTTCAAAAAGTTGGAAAGTATATTTGACTCAAGGACAGTCTCCGAACTTAGAAGCCGTTTGTATGCTAGGAAACAGCAACCTCAAGAGTCACTTAAAGAATTTGCTCTGGGCCTACAGAAAGTTATGCAGGACATCCAAGCCTGAAAATCGAGGGAAGTAGAACGAGTCGACGAGACTCTGATTTATTTATTTATTGAAGGGGCGCGAGAAGAAGACATACGGGCCCAGCTCAGGATGTGGAGACGTCAGAATCCTGTATGGCCATTCTCCAAGTACAAGGAAACTGTATTAGATATTCTTGGGCTCAATCAGAATGCTGATCTTGAATTTGACTCCTCTACAGAACAGTGGGAAGTTGGAAATTCGAGAGAAGCCAAACCATATATGACGCCTGCCACTATGCCGCCTAAGGAAACAGTCACCCAACAATTACAGTCTGGTCAAGATCTGATCGGAAATTTTACTAGTGCTGTCACTGAAATCATGAAGGAGATAAAGGAGATTCGGCAAGAGCAGGCTGGAGCAAAATGCAGAGACTGGCGCCAAGAGCGTGGGGGAAGTATCCAGTCTTGCTGGGACATTCCTCGAGAGAGAGGTCGACGTCCAACAGACCAATTTGATACACAAGGGAGGCCTATCTGCAGAAAGTGCTGACAAAGTGGCCACATTGAACGCTACTGCATCCAGAGAGAGCCTGAGGACCAGCCCTCAGGAGAGACAAAAAGAATAGGTCCAAAAATGGAAGAAGGGCAACCCAGAGATGCGAGTTTAAACCCAATAGTACAGAACAAAATAAAATTTGTGAGCACGCCGACTGCGGGGAATGTTACATCAGCTATCACAAAAAGGATTTCAGGAAAGGGTGTATGGTTCCACGTGCAACGAGGCTATGGTTTCATAAATTGAGACGACACCAAGAGCGATATTTTTGTACATTACTTGGCCATCCTAAAGAACAATCCAAGAAAATATCTTCGAAGTCTGGGAGATGGAGAGTTGGTAGAGTTTACGTGGTTGAAACAGAGAAAGGTGCAAAGGCCACTAATGTAACTGGTCCTGGTGGAGTTTCAGTCCAAGGCAGCAAATATGCATCAAGCCACAACCATTATTGGCATTATCCACGTCGCAGAGGTCCACCATATAACTATCGACACAGTGAAGGTAAAAAGAGTCCAGAAGAAGTTGAAAGAGTGGCAGAGGAAAAGAGGGTTAATCAACAACAGCCTTACTGGAGGAGTCACTACCCACCCTACTGGCTAAAGAGACCATACAGACACAAACAATATCCTGATCTCCCAGAGAGTGGTGAAAGGCTGGATGGAATGTTTGGTAAAAATGTTGGAACGCAAAATATACAGGTGTGCCAGTACCGGCAAGAAATAGTCCGGCCAACATCTCCTCAAGAACCACAACCAAAGAGTCGACCAAAAGTGTATGACAGCACTTCTTATATGCTCCTCTGCAATCGACAAGAGTTGAGTACAGCTGTACATAAAGAAGACACAAAGAAAGTTCCACATTCACCCATAGCAGAGAGGTTGGGATCCCCTGAAAAGATTTGCCTGGATTCTGTTATGGAAATATCGAAATCTGTTGTTCTGGAGGAGCCATATCTTGTATCCAAAGAGCCCTTACTGTCTGTGCCATCAGAGTATAAATTCCCAGTCCATGAGTATACTGAACTAAGTTCAAGTGAAATAGCATTAATTATGCAAAGAGTTCTGGGAAAATCGAAAAAGGAAAACAAGAATGCCCCGCATATTCAGTGTAGACACTAGCCTGTGAGGTAGAGTGTTCAAAAGTACATAACTTAAAAGAAACTTTGTGTTAATATGTAACAAATGTAGTAATCTGTTATGCTATTGTTACATTATAGCAAGGAGCTAAAGTTTTCTAGGCTTACCTGGTAATTGTAACTAAATGTGATCTACGTTATGCAATGGTAGAATGTACCTTAAATGTATGTAAATAAGTCTGAAAAGATACTGATGTATAAAATGGATGTCTTCAGGAGTTTATAGATGCCTGATGCGTGAGGACACGCATCATTCTAGTGGGGAAGTATGTGGCACCCCACCAACACCCTGTGTTCCTACCCACGCTGATGTGCCCCTATGAAAATGTAAAGTATTAATGTGACTCCTGCCATTGTCTAATATAGGGCATGATGTAGCTGGTTTCATTAAGGTTCAGGTACTTTTTGCACTGCCCCCTCAGCGGTGGTGGACGTTAGGGGACCGGTGAGTACTGTAGCAGGCTCAAGGATTTGACCTAGAGAATAAATGGCAGTTGGTGGCTGCACTGTGGTGAGGTAACTGCCAGTGGGAGCAAAGCTGCACGTTGTGTGTTTCACTGGATTCCCAGTGGTATTTCCCAGTGACCGGAGGGTTTCTCCCTTGACAGGCACTCGGTGGGCTGCAGAAGAAGGTATCCAATCAGTTGGGGAGAGCAATGGCTACAGATAAAGAGGACATATTGTCAGCCCTCGGTTATTAGTTGAAGCCAGCGTTAGTGTATGGTTAGTGTATGGTACAGGTTGGTAGTCCTGCATTACTATCCACACACAGCCCAAGTCCATACTAGAAAGGGAAAATGCCAGAGACAGTATAACCCTGTAGCTGAACAAAGCATAGCCTCAGCTATTTGCCACTTCCCATTACAGTGTTGTTAATACATAGAGTGAGGAGTTACTACCATAATGTAACAGGCAGTTCCTCTGAAAGTGCCAGAAAAGCCTATAGAGAGTCAGTCAGCTGATCGCACAGAGCTAATAGCTGCACCTTATAGGAGGAGCCAGGACTGGGCAGTGTAATGAAAGTACCCAGTCAGACAGAAAGGATATAGGACCTCATTCAGACCCGGTCGCAAGCGCTGAGCGCTCGCAACTGGGTCGATGTTTAGGCCCTGCGCACGCAAAATTCTCTCGCTCCAGAACTCACTACAAAAGGGGCGGGTGTCGATGTTGATCGACAGCTCGCTCCGTTTTGTAGGCATGGCGGGGGGTGGCTTCACAAACGGAGGCGTTCAGCGGCGCACTGACATCAGCAGTGATGTCAGTGGGGAGCTTCCTGCCCGATCAGAGCAGGAAGCTCCCTGGGGCTTGCGGTTGCCAAGATTCAACCTTAGGGTCTCGTCGCAAGCCCCGATGGTTGCGAGGGTCTTGACCATCGCGACCATCAACCTGGTCGGTCGCTAAAGCTGTGGGTGGTAACCCACAGCTTAGCTAGTGACCAGGAGGCCACACTTCACAACACAAGTGGCCGCCCACATTCAGAGCAACCGCTCGCATTTTGCGAGCGCCCCTAAATGAGGGCAATAGTGTTCAGCACTGACCAAGGAACAGCACCAGAATCTTATTAACATCTTTTGAGCCAGCAAACTCTCCAGTAATAATATTCTCAGAGACTTTCTGGAGCACAGTACTATAGAAACTTAGTTGCTAATGCTGGGATGTTTACAAAGTAACAACTGAGGGCCTAATTCAGACCCGCTCGCAAGCAGTGAGCGCTCGCAAGCGGGTTGATGTTGGCCAAGTGCGCATGCGCACGACGGAGGCGGCTCCGTCGTGCGCATGCGTGAGACCCGAATAACGACGGCCAAGCCGTCGCTATGGGTCTCGCACCGATGGTGATTGACAGCACGCCCCCTTTGGTGGGCGTGCCGGGGGCATGGCTGCCCAGACGAGGCGTTCCCATGGGAACGCCTACCGTCTGGGGCCGGCCCCACTGACATCACTAGTGATGTCAGTGGGAGTGCTTTTGGCTCTGATAGAGCCAAAAGCACTCCAGGGCTTGCGGCCACGAGACCCTACCACAAGGGTCTCGTCGTAAGCCCGATGGTCGCGATGGTCTTGACCATCGCGACCATCTTTTTGGCCGCTCGCTATAGCTGTGGGTGGTAACCCACAGCTATGCGAGTGGCCAGGGGGCCGCTCTTAAATTCAGAGGGACGGCCCTGATTCAGAGTGAGCGCTCTGTCATTAATTCAGCACAGTTTAGCAAACACAGGGCCTGATTCAGACCCACTCGCGAGCGGCTGTCCGCTCGCAAGTGGGTCGATGGTCTGCGCTGAGCATGCGCACGACGGAGGGAGCTCCGTCGTGCGCATGCGCCAGACACGACGAGCGAAGGACTTTCCTTCGCTCGTTGTGTCCGATCAAAGGGGGCGTGCTGTCAATGTTGATTGACAGCACGCCCCCTTTGGTGGGCGTGCCGGGGGCGTGCCTCCCTGACGGGGGCGTTCCCACGGGAACGCCTCCCATCAGAAGCCGGCCCACTGACATCACTAGTGATGTCAGTGGGAGTGATTTTGGCTCTGATAGAGCCAAAATCACTCCGGAGCTTGCGGTTGAAAACCTCAACCACAGGCTCCGGCTCGCAATTTCGATGGTCGCGATGGTCACGACCATCGCGGCCATCAAAATGCACGCTCGTATAGCCTGTGGGTGGTGACCCACAGCTATACGAGCGTCCAGGAGGACGCTCCATGAAAATGGAGCCCGGCCCTCATGCAGAGCGTGCGCTCTGCTCAGAGCGTACGGCTCTGAATGAGGGCCACAGTATGTGCTGTATAACATATATAAATTGCAGGCTCCATAACTCTGATAAAGAGTCTAGAAGGAGGAAATACGTTCTGGCGAGTGCACCACCGAGCTCCATTATACCGAACTGATTTATCTCACTTTATTGGGCCCCAAGGTTAAAGTTAATATAGTAACTGCCTTGTTCTATGTAAAATATTGTTAACACTGTGATCTGTTATTGAGTAATGCTTTAAATTGATTGTAAGTATAAGAAGTTTGTTTTTCTATAGAAATGTTTTATTATAGGGATAATACAACCACATAAGTGTAATATTACAAAGCAAAACAAGTCTACCCAGTCAAGTTTCCAGTTAAATAAATTGTATAAAACATTATTGTGGTGAAGGTTATTAGATATTGTAATATTTTCTGTGTGCAACAATCCTGCTTTACTTCTCTGTTGAGTAACAGTGGAACCTGCGCTGAAGTGGCGGAACAGAATAATATGTTTTGATAAGGAAGAAACTTCACGACTCGATACTGCTTACTTGAGTATTACATCTGCCTCTATAGAATTAATCCCTCATTCTACAGCTGTGTTCTCATGCACTTTGGTTCTAGGTGCCCAAAATAGCTCTTCTTGGCACACCAGGGTCATTGTGACGTTTTAAAACTTGTATCTTGTTAGCACGGCCGCCATCAGGGGGGGGACTGTCGGGCCTGGACACCTGGCAGAAAGGGGGGGGCCCGCTCCTACCGCACCTCTTCTCCCTCCCCCCCGGCTTGTAGTTTGTGGCATTTTTTTTTTTTGGAGAGCAGCAGCAGTGCCGCTGCTGTCTCCGGCATATTAGACTAAGCCGGCGGGCACTAGTACCCGCCGCGGCTCTAACAGCCTGTCACTCTGGCTCCAGCAACATGCGTAGGCGGCGCGTCACTGCCCGGGGGCCGGGACTCAGCAGAGGAGACCGCACAGGCACAGTAGCCGGTAAGTTTGAACGCGCTGCTGTACGGGGCTGACTGTGCTGTGCCTGTGAAAGGAGGGGAAGGCTGGACACATTGGGAAGCTGGCTGGGTACACATATGGGGGAGGCCTGGCTGATTGCACATAAGGGGGGATGGGCTGGACACATAACAGGGGGTCCTGGCTGGACACACATAACAGGGGGTCCTGGCTGGACACACATAAGGGGGAGGCCTGGCTGAATGCATATAAGGGGGGGTCCTGGCTGGATGCACATAAGGGGGGATGGGCTGGACACACATAAGGGGGGGGTCCTGGCTGGATACACATAAGGGGGGGTCCTGGCTGGACACACATAAGGGGGGGTCCTGGCTGAATGCAAAAAAGGGGGGGGTCCTGGCTGGATACACATAAGGGGGGCTGGTTACAAATAAGGGGGATCCTGGCTGGATACACATAAGGGGGGATGGGCTGGACACACATAAGGGGGGGGTCCTGGCTGGACACACATAAGGGGGAGGCCTGGCTGAATGCACATAAGGGGGGAGTCCTGGCTGGATACACATAAGGGGAGGCCTGGCTGACTGCACATAAGGGGGGCTGGTTACAAATAAGGGGGGTCCTGGCTGGATACACATAAGGGGGGATGGGCTGGACAGACATAAGGGGGGGTCCTGGCTGGACACACATAAGGGGGAGGCTGGTTACAAATAAGGGGGATCCTGGCTGGATACACATAAGGGGGGTCCTGGCTGGATACACATAAGGGGGGGATGGGCTGGCTTGATATTTTTTGGCCACATGTTTTTCTTGTAGGAATAAGGTAGCGGAGGAAAGGGGGGCCCTGCCAATTTTGCTAGTCCCGGGCCCCACAATTTCTGATGGCAGCCCTGCTTGTTAGCACCTCTAAAAGCTGCAAGAAGCGACAAAACTACAAAAACTACAATGAACGCTGGGGCTCGTGGTATTTCTACATCTATGTGCGACTCATGCTGGATGCACACCCTATAACGACGGATTGGTCAGCAGACCGATCCGCACTCAGAGCGGCCGATTGGTAGTAATAACACCAATAAGCCACTTGACATGCCTGGCCTGACATCACAACTCGGAGGGCCTGCCCAGTTGGATGTCATTGTCAGCGGTCCCTGCAGCAAGTGTACCGGAGATCGACGGGTCAACAAGTGTGTAACCAGCAAATCTGTGTAAATCTTGTTCCGAGACGAGCGGCTGCGGCTATTCCTCCCACCACGTTCTGTTATGCTTATGCTGAATCCGTGAATTTCACATTGAGCTCGCGTCTCTAGTACACTGTGAGCGGCTTTGAATGCAGCTACGATGCGACTAAGATGTACCCAGCATTTAGTGAAATGTTTGCTGCGCCAGCAGTGGCGGGCTGGGCCGGGGGGCAGTGTGCCATGTGCCCCCCGGGCCGCAGCGTCATGTGGGCCACGGGCCGGTGCAGTCTGTGTCACTGTGACACAGACTGCACTGCGTGTGTAGCGCTGACCGGACGGTCAGCGCTACACACGCAGTGTGTGTTTGCTGTAATCAGCAGCCGCTAAGAGTCTGTCAGACTCTCATCGGCTGCTGCTGCTCCCAATGCGGGAGCCATCTTCCGGCTCCCGCAGTGGGCAATGGGAGAGACGTCGTCATGACGACGTCTCTCCCATAATGCAAAGCGGCCAGAGGAGCCGGTGGAAGCGTCGGGACCAGGAGCGGGAGTTTCAGGTGGTTTTTTTTATAAAGTCTCTCTCTACTGGGGGGGGATTACTATGGGGGCACTACTAGGGGGGGAATTTCTATGGTGGCACTACCAGGGGGGAGATTTATATGGTGGCATTACCAGGGGGGGATTACTACTGGGGGCACTACCAGGGGGGTGATTTACTACTGGGGGCACTACAAGGGGGGGTGACTACTACTACTGGGGGCACTACAAGGGGGTGACTACTACTACTGGGGGAACTACAAAGGGGGACTACTACTACTGGGGGCACTACCAGTGGGGGATTACTATGGGGCACTACCAGGGGGGGATTTCTATGGTGGCACTACCAGGGGGGGATTACTACTGGGGGCACTACCAGGGGGGTGGATTACTACTGGGGGCACTACAAGGGGGGGACTACTACTAGGGGCACTGCATAGGGGCGAGGGGACTACTACTAGGGGCACTACATAGGGGGAGGGGACTACCACTGGGGGCACTGCGAGGGACCACTGCTGGTGGCTCTAAATAAAGGGCAATACTGGGGGTACTGCATAGGGGGGAGACTACAACTGGGGCCACTATTTAAGGGACATTGCATAAGGGTTACCACTATTGGGGGCACTGCGTGGGGGGGTGGACTGCTACTGGGGGCACTGCATAGGGGGTACTACTATTGGGGGCACTATATAAGGGGCTTACTACTGGGGGCACAAGGGGCACTGAACAGGGGGGACCACTACTGGGGGGACAAGGGGCACTGGATAGGGAGGGATCACTACTGGGGGCACTACTGGAGGCCTGCATAAGGGTGTTCTCTCCTGTGGCACACGGGGGCACTGCATATGGGCACTACGACAGGGGGCTGCCCCTAATCTTTATTTTTACCTTACATTAATCCCATATGGACCCGCCTCCTCCCTGAAACACTTTTGGGGGGGGCGGCGCCATAGCACGCACGTTCTTCAGGCACCCTGGCTACACGCTACTCCTCAGCCAGGGCCGCCTGCATGCATTTGCCCCCCAGGCTAAAAGTTGCCAGCCAGCCCCTGTGCGCCAGGACCGTAAGAAAAGTGGTGCCACCGCGCAGGGTGGAGTCTACCATGTTCACCAGCTGCCGCAACCTATCCAGCTCCGGAATTGTATGCAGAAAGAGCTGCACAGCAGCTCGCAGTGCAGAAGGACCCTGCCCTCCATCCACCTGCTGGCGGTAATGGTGTGCTCTCAGGGGAGGGAGCGGGTGAGAGGAGGGGGAGGGCACAACAGTGCAACATAGGGTGCACTGCCGTCCTGATATGGCGCTGCATTACCCGTTTTGGAGTGGCTCAGTCACACAGACATTTCATGCAACATGGCGTAAAGATGCTCGGTATATGAGGACACCTCTGTAAGAATATATTTACAGGATCATTTTTAAAAAATCACAAAAAAAGCTAAAAAAAAAATTTTACAACTCACTTATTATCTATTTTTATATTGTGCGATGTCATACTGGGGTGTGTTCAGGCTCCCTGGGGTAAAGAGTAGCTGAGCATAATAAGCCAAGGCTGTTTTGCTAAGGAGCTAGTCAGGGCCTGCTCTACCATTAGGCAGCTTTAGGCAGCTGCCTATGGGCGCCGGGATCTGGAGGGGTGCCACAGAGTCTGCCCATCACAATATTAAGGATGTCTCTGAAAGGGACATTCTTGTTGTACAAAATGCAGGTGGCGGCTGTGGAACTAAGATAACGCCTCCTCACTTTCACCTGATGGGCTGGGTATTGGTGGCGGTGGAAAGGGGCAGTTCATTTGGCCGCAGTTTTGCATAGGGTGCCGAGAAACCTTGCACCGGCCCTGAAGCTAGTCATGTACTATCCTGTCAGGGGCGTTTCTCGAGAGGAGGGGGCCCTCCTCTCTGGCCGGCAGCGCACTGAGCTGTGCGCGGCTAGAGCCAGGGTTATAGACTCTGGGCACTAGAGTGTACCCAGAGTCTATAGTGTCTGAACATGCATGTGCAAAAGACGGGAAATGGCCGCCGCGGCCATTTTCCAGTCGTTTCATAGAGCCGGACCCCCGCACCGACGTGGGACTCCGGAGAGGTAAGTAATATTATGGGTGCAGGGTGTACGGTGCAGGGCCCCCCTGGACCCATTATAGATACGCCCCTGTATCCTGTAGTATCAGGTCTCAGGAGGGTAATTGTAGCAGTAAAAAGTATTTGTGACTCGGAAAGGTTTAGTTTATGGATTACATTATTTCACACTGAGGGGCACATTTTGCTGAAATTAACACGAGTACTATTACCATTACATGTGCATTTTGTAAAACCTTCATAAAACTTCGGCCACCCTTTAACTTTAGAATAGTGTCATGTTTCAAGAAAATGCGGTTTATTGGATTCCAGTAGCAGGAACACACGGTAACAGCCTTCAATGAAAAGGTGGTTGTAGCATGGAAAGTTAACATTCAGAAGGTCGACAGTCAGAATGTAAACGTGGACTTCAGGTCGACACCCAATCTGCAAAAAGGTTGACATGGTTAAAATTTTGCTATGTTAATAATATCGCTATTTAACATGCTGACACCAGAATGTCGACATATGTTTTTTTGCTTATTTTGCCTAACCTTAAAAATAAGCAAAAACAAATATGTTGACATTATGTAAAATGTAAGTATCACATGCATTCAGAATGGGTATGAAATCCCGGCAGTCGGGATGCCTGCTGCCAATGTATCGACAGCGGCATCCCGATGCTCAGGATCCCGACAAGGTGCTAATGAACAATATTGGGCATGTGGACACCAATGTCTTTTTGAATCCACGAGATTTTTGAATCCACTATAAAAAGGTTGAATGCATTCTCCTGCAGACCGCTGAGTATGTAAAAAGTTACTTACATAAATGTTTTAATTTCAGCCTAAAAAGGATTACAAATGGTTTGAGAATATTTTTTTATGAAATATGAACTATAATTTGAGTTCTCTTCTAGTTTCATAGGTCCTGCTGTAGGGCCAGGGGCGTATCTATAATGGGTGCAGGGTGTGCGGGGAACATGGGCCCCTGGGTCCAGGGGGGTCCCGCACCACACACCCTGCACCCATAATATTACTTACCTCTCCGGAATCCCACATCGGCGCTGTAAAATGACTGGAAAATGGCCGCGGCAGCCATTTTCCCGTAGTTTGCGCATGCGCAGTACAGGGAAAATGGGCGCTGCGGCCATTTTACTGGTGACCTGTGCAGACACTATAGACTCTGGGTGCACTCTAGTGCCCAGAGTCTATAACTCCGGCGCTGGGCGCGCACAGCTCAGTGCGCTGCCGGCCGCCGTGCGGAGAGGAGGGGGCCCGTGTCGGAGACTGCACACGGGCCCCCTCCTCTCTAGAAATGCCCCTGTGTAGGGCGGGATGCAGGACACATCGCATTCAGGATGTGATGCATCCCGCCACCCTTCACATGCATGACGCCGTTAGTAAAGCCGGTATGCATGAAGAACACCGCAAAGGACTGCTCTCTCGGTAAGAGCTGTCCTTTGCGATTGAGGGACTTCCGGGTCTATGACCCAGAAGTCCATCTGGCACCCTTCAAGCGCATGCCGCAGGGGGTGCTGGGAGGGTGCTAACCACCGCACCCAAGCCCCGGATGCATGGCATTCCAAGGCTTAGTGCATATGAGAAATGCGGTCAAACCCACATTTTCGGGGTTTGACAGCATTTCTTCCTTTGCTGCATCCCGCCCCTAGTGTGATGTCTTACATTTTCCTAACAAATCATTAGAGATATATGTAACAGCGCAAATGTATGCAAGCAGCAAATTTACACAAATAAGCAGTATGAGAATAGTATAACCGTGTGAGATATAATAAAAGGTATTTGTTTAAAAGGAATTAAAGGTGTCCAAATATTAAACATTATTGCACATTACAATAAAAACTTAAAAGTTGCATTTCTTGTGTAGTGGTTACATTTAAATACTGTAAATCACACTTTCTCTAGGAGTCCCAATGTGAGCTGAACTAAGCGGTGTTTCATAAAGCTTATTTGTCATTTTCATTTCTTTGCAAAAATATGTTTGTTTTACCGTTTTCACATCGGATAGTCCAAGTAGATGCGTGGGAATGTTTATCAAGTGGGGTAAGATATTCTCTGCAGCTTGGTGCAGTCCCCCCCTAAAGTCTTGGTAGTGCACTTTCCACAAATGCGAGTCCGTGATGGATGCAGGCGATGTAGAACTGAACGGGAATAAGTCACTCTGCAGCTTTTGCAGTCCTTTTATCAATCCTGCAGAGTCTTTTAGATGGAAAACATCCGTGCAAACACTTTTGATTGCGCCGTGTAATGTCCACGCGGTAAATATCACTGATTGTGAAAAACTCCTCCACAGTTTGTACTTGAAAGTATCAGCTCAATATTCAGCAGCCTAATGCAGGGTTGGACTGGCCCACAGGGGTACAGGGGAAATCCCCGGTGGGCCCCACTGCCTGGGGGCCCACCCCCTCCTCTAGCTGTCATGTTGCAGACTGTGCACTGAATTGTACACTTACCTTGTGGAGCAGGACCACTGATACAGATCGTTTCTTGGTTTGCTTCTATAGAAACTACACCAATATTTGCCTGATAGTTAGTCAAGCAACTGTGGTGGCTGGCCACACCCCCTCTGGTGGATGGCTACACCCTTTAAACATGGGCACCTATCACTGCATCCCCCCGGTGGGCCCTTTATGCCTCAGTCCGACACTGGCTTAATGCAATTCCCTGTGCTTACACAGCTTCATCAGAGACATAATGAGATTCAGCAATTGAGCTCGTACACATATACCTTGTTCTGTTAGAATAATGTGATCCACTTGAAAGGTAATAGGTGGTTCCCTTCACAAAATAAAATAAAAACATTTTGTTCTCACACGGTTCAAAAAGTAAGTAACACGCAGACTAGCAGCAAAATCCTGGGTTACTGCACGTGAACCCGGAATTATCCTTAGTCTGAAAGGGTCCTTAAGAAGAAATTGACACAGCATTTTTTCAACCCGAGTAGTTAGAAGGGTTGAAACCAGGATCTACCTGGGTCGTGGTGCAGTGTCCCCGGGTCAAGATGATCTCCTCTCCAAGTGCCAACACTGCACCGACGTGGCCGACCCGGGAATAAGCCGCCAGTCTGAAAGGGGTCTCACCCAGGTCACGCTGAAGTTAGAAGTTCCTGAGTGAGGTCTGACCTGCCTTAACTGTGCGTCTGGGTCCGATATTATTCGATGTTACCGATTATTTTGCTATGTTGCCAAAGTATATGGATGTGTGTAAGGGGAAGTGGACGTCCTTATGTTTAGGCTGCGATCACAATGCAAACGTAATTATTTGCATATCACCGCTGATATTAGCAACTGTGTTGCGTGCGTATTAGCAGAATAGCGATCCTTGCAGAATCAGCCCCTCAGTCCGAGACTTAGTTTTCCTAACGAATCAGTTTTTAGACTAGCTTATTGTTTTTCTTTATTGTTGCTGTCCTGCTCTTATAATTACTGACTCACATTTTTCTGTCATATGCCATTTACGTACGCAGTGCAGCATAAATAATATATATATATATATATATATCTAAAACAATGGGGTAGATGTATTATAGCGGCACGTACCGTGCCGCTATAAAGCTTCCCGCTTCGCCTCTTTACCGTATGAACATCTCATCGGCCGGAGAGGGGGAGCGTTAACTCCCCCCTCCGGCGCTACCTGTTAGAGACAGCAGCGCATCAGCCTAGTGCTGATGCACTGTGTCTCTTCCCTTCCGGCTCCACTGAGCATGCGCGGGATCTCGCAAGTATCGCGAGATCCCCGCGTGGAGCCCTGGAGCCGGCAGCCGCCGCAGCAGGGACAGCGCTGTCCCTGCTGTGGGGATAGGCTAGCGCCAGGCTGTAGCTGTCAATAACGACAGCTACAGCCGGCCGAACGGTCATGCGTTATGACCGTTCGTACATAGCCCAGGCTATCGGCGCTGCTATCTTGTAGATAGCAGCGCCGATAATGACAGGGGCGGATAGCGCCCCTGTCAATTACCGCCCAGACCCCCGATCATACATCGGGGAGAAGCGGTATCAGCGCACATAACGTGCGCTGATACCGCTTCAGGACTTCATACATCTACCCCAATATATTTGAATATCTTGCACATTTATGGATTTTCCATTACAAATCTGCGTTAAGTGAACCCTAAGGAGCTCAACGCATGGGGATGCAGCACCTAATTGAATAGGTCCAGGTTGACAATTTACCTCGCAGCTGATTAAGAGCCTGATTCAGAGCTGAACGCTCTGACCAGAGCGCTCGCTCTGAATCAGGGCCCTCCTCCATGAAAATGGAGCGGCCTCCTGGCCGCTCGTATAGCTGTGGGTGACCATCCACAGCATATGCGAGCGGCCAAAAAGATGGTCGCGATGGTCTTGACCATCGTGACCATCGGAATTTGCGACGGAGACCCTGCGGTAGGGTCTCCCTGCCACAAGCCCTGGAGTGATTTTGGCTCTATCAGAGCCAAAATCACTCCCAGTGATGTCAGTGGGGCCGGCTTCAGACGGTAGGCGTTCCCATGGGAACGCCTCCGTCTAGCAGGCACGCCCCCGGCACACCCACCAAAGGGGGCGTGCTGTCAATCAACATCGACAGCACGCCCCCTTTGGTGCGAGACCCGGAGCGATGGAAAGCCCGTCGCTCCCTGGGTCTCGCGCATGCGCACGACGGAGCTCCCTCCGTCGTGCGCATGCGCAGTGGGGAACATCGACCCGCTTGCGAGCATACTGCCGCTCGCGAGCGGATCTGAATGACCCCCTAAATCCGCTCCTAAATTAAGGCCCCCATACATCAGCAATTGATTGCAGCAATCGTGCAATTTGCAATCGATTGTGTATAAAATTCTTTCCCTTTTTCAATCGATTGTGGCAATTCTGCAATCGATTGAAAAAGGGAAAGATTTTTATACACAATCGATTGCAAATTGCACAATTGCTGAAAACAATTGCTGATGTATGGGGGCCTTAAGATATAAAAAAAACAAGTCTTTGTTACAAATTGTATAATTTGAATGAGAACTGATTGAAATTAGCTCATTTATTATAATATTGCTTTGTATTTTAAACCATTCAATGCCTTTAAGGTTATTTTCCCTACCACAATATAAAGAATAATCCAATTGAATATGATTTCACTTGGATTAGAAATAATCGTCAAGATTATAAATAACGAGCTGGTGCACTTTAAATTCCAATAATTAAATAAACAGCCTTGATCACTTTCTCAGTGGGTGTTTTTTATGAATCCTGCATTTTCCTTCCAAACATGAACAGAACTGTGAAAGACCTTCCTTATTAAGGTGAGTACAGTGCAAGTGTCTGTAGGTCAGTCTTCACTCAGAATGCTGTCATGTATTTAAGAGCTTGTTAGCAGGGGCGTATCTACCTATTGGCCGGGATGGCACTTGCCAGGGGCGCCGTCGATAGGGGGGCGGCGCCCAGCGATGCCACCCGCGGCCAAATCTGTATGTGTTGTTGCTGCAGTGCTGCTGTCATTGGGCCTGATTCAGAGCCGCTCGTAAGCGGCCGCTCGTTCGTTCCGAGCGATGTTCGCCCAACTGCGCATGCGTACGGATAGTTATACGCATGCGCTAACCAGTCAGTGCGGCCGAAATTCATGTGCTCGCAAAATAGCGAATGCCTGCTATTTTGAGTGACAGAAAGAGGCGTATGTGGGTGGTAACAGGGGAAGGTGCTTGAAAATGGGGAGTGGAAATCAGAACGCAGGCGTGCTTAAAGGTCAAAACGGGCGTTTTATGGGTGTGCATATTTAAAACAGCAGCGTCATGGACCACGTCACTGAGTTATTTTATAGTCAGAACTGCTCGCAAAATTGTGGTAGCAAAAACCAACCACAAGAATAGCGAGCAGTTCATACCCTTGTCGATGTACTCGATTAATCTAATAAATAGCGGACATGACGTAGGATGCGAGCGGCCAGGGGGCGTATTTTTCCAAAAAACGAACGCAAGTTTTGTTCGCTCGTTCAGACCTAGAGGCGTGAACAGACCGCGAACAGCGAACGGTTCATTTGAATAGCCACCCCTAGTTTTAGAACGAACGACCGCAAATAGCGAGTGGCTCTGAATGAGGGCCATAGTCCAGAAGCAAGCCTCAGTGCAGATGAAGAGGGAGGAGAGTGGAGGGTGACCTGGGCCAGCCAGCCACATATGATCCGTCAGTTGGGCAACGTGGCGGCGTCCGGAGGCGGGGCAGGGTCTGGCAATACTCCAGATCACAGGCTAGCTCCGCCTCCTCTGCACGAATCCAGACGCTGACTTGTGGAGCACAGAACGGACTGGGCACTGGCAGCACTGCCGCTGAGCTCCTCTGGGAGGCTCAGACGTGCCCGGCCCATGCCTAGATGCGGCGGCGTGACATCAAGGTCACGCACGCCACGTTGCCTGTCTGCGCGGCTGCCCCTCCAGTCGCCCAGGATCTAGCTGTAACCATCACCCCAGCCTTTCAAAGACCCGTGGAGGTGCCCTGACAGTGAAGGAAGAGCAGAGAAGAGGTAAGTAAAGGGGGTGGGGTACCGGTCCGGAGCACACAATAACAGACACTGATAGGTATGGGGTGAGGGGGGGGAGCAAGCCCGATGGTGAGGAGGAGGGAGGGGGGGGTTGAGTGCAGAAAACCAGACAATGATGGGGAGAGAGCAGAACAGCCACAGATGAGGAAGAGAAAGAGGGAGCACAAGAACACAGATGATGTAGAGGGGGAGCACAATAACACAGATGGGGAGAAGGGGAGTGTGCACAATAACATAGATGAGGAGGGGGGAGCACAACAACACAGATGAGGAGGGGGAAGTACAATCACACAGGTGGGAAGAAATGGGGTCAATGGGGAGGGAGGAGCAGAATAACACAGGCAGGGAAGTGAACCAGAGACTGTACGGCTGCACCCAGTGACCCCTTCACAGGGTGTAATTATTCTGAAAATATAAGGGGGGGAGGGGGGGCGCCAGTCTCTTGCTTTGCCAGGGGCGCTTGGACCCCTAGATACACCACTGCTTGTTAGGGACATTTATTTCATTTTTTATAAAAACACACAGGTAAAACTCACAGGAACTGTCTTTTTGACTGTTTTTTTTACAATGCAGTTTAAGCAATCATATCACACATTTAGCCTATGCAGTATAGAAGGCATTGAGTAAAAATATCTGTTTATAGCTTTGTAATCCGTAAGTGAGTATAGCTATTAAAAATGTACAGTACCAGTCTTCAGCAAACTAATTGTGCGTACACACATAGCGATTTTAAAAGGAAGATTTAGACGTTAACGATATCGTTACCATTATCTTTCAAATCGTTCTTTTAAATGGTCCCTACCAACTTAACTTCGACCAGCGATGCGCGGCCACGTATGGATGATAGCGATATCGTACATTGGCCGTGCATGCCGGTCAACTTGCTCGATTTTGAGCAAGTTACTATAGGGACACGCGATCAATGATTGCGGATCGTTATAGTCGGTGGTAAGTTGGTGGTGTGCTGGATGATCGATATTGATCATCCAGCATGCCAGAGAGGGTGCATAACGATCTGTCAGCGATATTGTATCGCTGACAGATCGTTACGTGTGTACGCACCATTAGTTATATTAGAAATATAGGGATAGACTCAGAGAAGTACATAAAGCCGATATTTACGCAGTTGAGCGATTTTTTTAGCTACTGCACATGCAGGCACAGTCTAGGAGACCCTTACTGCGCACGCGTAAGCCATTGTGTTGCAATTGCTTACGGATTCGCTCACACTTTAGATGGTGATTTCAGGGTGGAGGCTGGGAGGTGACCTAAAGTGATCGCAAAAATGGGCCATTTCATATTTCATGGGGGTGTCATGGGTGTGTTGTGGGAGTGTCTTGGGTGTATTATGGGAGTGTCATGGGCAAGTCTGGCAATGCTTCTGCATTCCAAATCACAAATCCAATACGTCAGAGGCCATGCTTAGATGGATTAGAGGAGAGAAGCTGCAAGAGTAGAACCTAGACTACTGCAAGTGCCAATGGTGTGATTGATATTGCGTCGATGTTGGATTGTTTACAATCTCCATCGTAAATGCACAGACTGCACAGCCTGAAATTGGGCTTCTCGCCGCTCGTACTCTCCATCGCACGGTGGAGCACAAAAGGAAGGCTGAGATTAGCATTTGCATATTCCCATAATTGCGAGAGCGGCTGCATTACCAACCATTTCTGAATCGGCCCCAAAGCCTCTGTGAAGACATGCCCATGTATGCTAAGTGATCACATCAAAAACCATATGCAACATGAATGAAAATACCATTCCCACCCATTTAATGGCAATAGGTAGGCGTCTAGCATATGCAGTATCTGAACTCAATAGTCCTCCCTGGCAGCCAAGGGAATAAGTGCACCCACAGTGATTCCGGCTCCAGTACTCATTTATATGATTTTCAGTTGTCCTCCCGTCTCCTGACAGGTTTTGTTTCTATTTATTTCTATCTGTTTCCATCTGTTTGCGCACAGCACAAAATTCTGGCAGCCATATTTTCTGTACGATACAAATCCTCTGATCTGAATTGCTTATTATCAGGCTTCTCTAGCAAAAGCTTCTTGGATGGGGTCCAAGAGAAATAGTTTAATGAAAGGCAGCTCACAGTTTTTTTTCTTGTTTCTCTAACTAGTAATTAGCAAAGACACAGCTGATAGACCAGCATTTATCAGTATGGCAGCAGCAAGCTTACATACCAATTACAGCCTGGAAACTCTCCCAGACATTGAATCTATGGTAAAGTCTTGTAACCAGACAAACAAAAAGAAGAAACAGGAAAATCTTTCAGATGGCGCCGTGTAGCGCGGTTATTGGAAATTAGAGTGATCCAATAACGGGATCAAAAAGTATGTTAAAAATAATAATAATCATAGTAACAATAATAATAAAACGGGTTGGGTACGGGATTCCGGCGCTCGGGATTCTGGCCGCCAGAATCCCGACTCCAGCATCCTGATAGGGTTAGGATACCAACTACTGACGCGTTTCACTGCAGAAATGAAAATTAATGAGTTGTATACAGTGAAACAATATATACAGTATGTGATTACAGTAATAAGTCATCCGCACATGCGTCGTCCCCCCACTACACCCCCATGCCCACCCCACGCGATCGGCTTCTGGTCTATTTAGACTACAAAGTTGATTATATGGCATTATTATCACAGGTCTTTCCCCGGTATTTTTTTCACAATATATTTTTAGTAAATCTGAGCAGATCACATTTCCCATTATAGGTATTATAGTACTGCTTACTAAAAATATGCAGATTCAAGGGTTTGGAATAATTTTTCACGAAAGCTGCTTCAAAAGCCCTTTAATACATTAATGTGATACTAAAATAATGAGAAAAGGGTGTGAAAATACCTTTTTTTTAAAAAAATTTGTAGAAATAATATTGATATATATGGCCCTTAGAATGATAAATCCAGACACCCAGTCAATAATTTAACCACTAATTTTTGATATAGTATTGTGTATTTTGACTATAAATGTGAATATTGCTTTTGACTAGGGATGAGCGGGTTCGGATTCATGAAATCCGAAACCCCCCTAAGCCACCCCGATCCGAGCCAGGAACCGAGTCCGGCTCCGGTTTTCCCGCCTGACTTGGATCTGAAATCGAGGCAAAACATCATCATCCCGCTGTCGGATCTCGCGGGTTTTGGATTCTATAAAAGGTCCCCGTGTCGGCGCCATTTTTCACTCCGGCTGTGGATAGTGAAGAGGGAGGGTGGGAGTTAGGGCTGGCTGGGCTGTGTTGTGCTGCTGTTGTCCATGGGGGCTGTGTCCACTCCAAAGTCCATAGGGGCTGGCTGGGCTGTGTTGTGCTGCTGTTGTCCATAGGGGCTGTGTCAACTCCAAAGTCCATAGGGGCTGGCTGGGCTGTGTTGTGCTGCTGTTGTCCATAGGGGCTGTGTCAACTCCAAAGTCCATAGGGGCTGGCTGGGCTGTGTTGTGCTGCTGTTGTCCATAGGGGCTGGCTGGGCTGTGTTGTGCTACTGTTGTCCATAGGGGCTGGCTGGGCTGTGTTGTGCAGTCAGTTGTCCATAGGGGCTGTGTCCACTCCAAAGTCCATAGGGGCTGGCTGGGCTGTGTTGTGCAGTGTCCCATAAAGACTGTAGTCCTAAAGGGGTGCTGTAGTGTTGTCCAGGGGGTGATCTGTCCATCAGGGCTGCTTCTCCCAAGTGCAAAAAAACAATTATTTTTTTATGTGTTTGTGAACTGTGTGCACAGTAGCCGCACGTGCATCAACAAAGTAGCAGCACCAAGCGTGCGCCTATGTCATAAATCAAGGGCCGGCTTGCTTGTCTGTTAAGGGTGGTGTAACCCCCAAATTGCACTCCAAAAAAAATAAAAATTAATTTTTTTCTGTGTTTGTGAATTGTGTGCGCAGTAGCCGCACGTGCATCAACAAAGTAGCAGGGCCAAGTGTGCTTCTGTGTCATAAACCAAGAGCCGGCTGGCTCGTCTTTTGAAGGGTGGTGTAACCCCCAAAGTGCACTCCAAAAAAAATTACAAATTATTTTTTTCTGTGTTTGTGAATTGTGTGCGCAGTAGCCGCACGTGCATCAACAAGGTAGCAGCGCCAAGCGTGCACCTGTGTCATAAGTCACGGGCTGGTTTGGACATCTGGTCCGGACTGAAGGACGTGCCAACAATTTCTGACATGTCTACTGTCACTGCATATGATACTGTCACCATTGACAGAATGGTGGAGGATTACATCGGTGACATCATCCAAGTAGGCATGTCAGACAGTGCGTACCTGTACTGTCAGCAAAAAGAGGAAATTTGGAGGCCCCTGTACAAACTGGCTCTATTATAAGTTCCCCCGCCCCCTCCAGTGTGTACTCCAAAAGAGTTTTTAGTGCAGCTGGGGACCTTGTCAGTGAAAGGTGTAGGAGGTTGCTTCCATAAAATGTGGAGAAGATGATGTTCTTCAAAATGAATTATCAATTCTTCCAGAGGGACCAACCTCCAGAAAGTACAGAGGGACCTGTGGTGGTGGATTCCAGCGGGGATGAATTAATACTAATAGGATGAGGATGTACACAACACTGAAGAGGGTGAAGAATCGGTGGATGAGGAGGATGAGGACGACATCTTGCCTCCGTAGAGCCAGTTTGTGCAGTGACAGATTAACTGCCAGCTTGTTTTGTGGGGGCCCAAACGAACCAATCATTTCAGCCACAGTCATGTGGCAGACCCTGGTACTGAAATGATTGGTTTGTTAAAGTGTGCATGTCCTGTTTATACAACATGGGTGTGTGGGAGGGCCCAAGGACAATTCCATCTTGCACCTCTTTTTTTTCTTTGCAATATGTACTGTTTGGGGCCTAGTTTTTCATACAGCCATCCTGTCTGCCACTGCAGTGTCACCCCTAGATGGGCCACGTGTTTGTGCCGCCCACTTGTGTCGCTTAGCATAGTCATTCAGCTACCTCGGTGCAATCTTTTGGCCTGAAAACAATATTGTGAGGTGTGAGGTGTTCAGAATAGACTTGAAATGAGTGGAAATTAATGTTATTGAGGTTAATAATAGCATAGGAACAGAAAACCCACAAATTCTGTGATTTTAGCTGTTTTTATGCTTTTTTCCCAAAAAAATACAGATCCAAAACACAAAACCCAGAACCCAAAACACGGAAGGGTGGTTTTGGCAAAACCAATCCAGATCCAAAACACGAAGAAAGATCCAGATCCAAAACCAAAACACAAAACACGAAAAGTGGCCGGTGCACACCCCTACTTTTGACCCTAGTAGAAATATTTATATCACTTGTATTATAACAATAATTATAAACCACAATAGCTGCCACAAGACTGTAAAAGTGAAAATATTTTAGAAGACAATGAGCCCGATTCACAAAGTGAGCACATTCGGTCACAGATGACCGATGTTTTGTGGTCTGCGCATGTGTCAGAGCCGCACTGTACATGTGCTGCCATGGTCCTGTGACGGCGGTCATAGTGTGAATTAGGACACAGGATGGTTGACAGACAGCGACCGTTTGAGGGAGGTAACGGGAGAGTGGTGACAAAAATGCAGGTGTGTCCCAACCATTTCGGGGACGCGTTGCAGCCAGAAACTGCACCTTCAGACACAGTGTCACTGGCCCAGGTGTCTTACTTGCGACAGGCGTTCCGAGCAACCATAGGGTTGCTGAGAGGTCCGATGGTGTGACCGATGTCTCTGATTTTCATCCAGTGCTGCATATTTGGACACAAGCGGTAGATCTGAGAAGCCATAAGACTTATAAAATACGGTGGCTGCAACATTTGCAGAACCGCTGTTTAAGAAGACGTAGCACCAAAGACCTTTGCGTCTAACTCTAAATCAGGCTCAGTGTTTCCTACACACATTGCGCATCAATATACGGTACCCATTAGTTCCTAGAAATGCCAAAATAATGTCAAATTAGAGAACTTTTACTATAAAATCTCCTGATAAATGAATTTATTGAATAAATGTTACATATATCTTGCAGGGTAGATGCCTTCCACATATAAAGAGGGGGTTAAGTTCTCCAGCAGCAAGGAGCTCTGCCACTTCCTCACGCTGGGCTGCTTATAGCCCTTTGTGCAGTCCCAGTATGAAAGAGTACATTGAGGAAGTATGAGTTGAGTATGTGGGCTTGCTCTGTGCTACCCTCTGTCAATTTAATCACTGTTTGTATTGTATATAGCCCTTTACTCCCATCCATCACACTCAGCTCTTCCTCCCAATCATAGACTGTGTTTTATGTACCTGTGCTTGGGCCTAATAATGCCGCTGTTGAACTTCATGTCTATCGGTAGCGTCATTGCTAGGCCTGTCCTTCACAGCATAATCAAGCTTCTATTTTTGTTGTTAGTTCACCAAGCAGTTCCTTGTCTAAGAATGGTTATAAGAGGAGGACATGGCTATACCTGTTTTAGGAATAGGTGTTGTACACGATTGTTCTACCCCAGGAATTAGGTCCAGATGGACCTGCTACAGCTATGATCTTTTTTAAATAGCTTTGCGTCATTTTTACAGCTGTGGTTCATTGGCAGACACTACAGTGGTAGGTAGCTGCTACACAGTGTGATCCTGGGATCAGAGTATACCACAGTTGGAGATCAGTTGAATAAGTCCTTTTTAGGGACAACAACACGTCAGGTGTCGATTGGATCATACACATAAATTATTTTGGTCCTTCACAAAGATAATATTTCGGCAGTACTATACTGGATGGACATACAATTTGGATATATATACCCCTGAGGAAGTCCTGGCGGATGAAACGCGTTGGGTTGTGATTCTTTAATATATCAGAATCGAGAAACCTGCCGTGAAGTTTCACCCTATAAGGGGAAATAGCAGGACAACTAAATGTTATCTTCCACTGCTTAATCTTAAACTGTGTAAGCAATTTTATGGATTTATTTTTATGTCATTTGGACAGTTAATTGTTTTAATAAATATATTATCTACAATACCTAATAGTAGGCCATTGGGCGATCTCTTGGGTGTTTTTTCAGTGAGTGGGTCTTTTTTTAGAAAAATTATCATTGGGAGCCTGTGGATTCTACTATCAACCATGTTTGAAGGTTTTTAAAGTGAGAAGAGGTCTATCTAAAAGGATTATTTTGGACAACAATTCCTATATAAAAAAAGAGGTTTATCCAAAAGGACTAAAACTGGACATTTTCATCTGGATATTCATTGCGCCCTCTAAGTATTGTTTGTTGTATCTAATTTGTCAGGTTCCCACTAACGGGGGTTCCACTTGAGGTGCAGCAATCTCCGTACATCACAGCGCAAGATAAGGGCATCATCTATTTATATGTAGGAATCTAACTCAGATCCCTTATTCAGTTTCCTAAAGTCATTGCAAAACCTAAGGATTCTCGAAGGCTTGGGTACCAGTACAGTTGGGTTGTTCCAATCACTGTTTGACTCCTCTATAACTCCTAGGCACAGCATCTCTTCCACTTCTCGTTTTACCATAGCCCGTTGAGCCTTGGGTATATAGTAAGGCATTTATTTTATTAGTACCCCAGGTGGTGTACTAATATCATGTTGTTGTATGATCTGGTTTTCCCAGGGATGGCAGAAAAGATATCCTGGTTTCGTGTTACCAGATCAATAGCTTCTTGCTTTTGCCTGGTAGTAAATGAGGCTTCAATGGGTACCTGACAATCCTTCCAGGGTTTTAACAAGTTAACATGATAAATTTGTACTTCTTTCCTTCTACCACCTTGACACACTTTGTAGTTGACAGGTCCCACTGCCTCTATGACCTCATAAGGACCATGCCAATAGGCATACAACTTACTTTCAGGGGTGGGAACCAGAACCAATACCTTGTCTTCTGGCTTAAAGGAACAGTTCACTGCAGTAACATCATAATTACGCTTTTGACATTGCTGAGCCAAGTTAGATACTGGCCGCCTTATCATCTGCTTAAGGGTGCTGTTAAATTGTTCTACCAATCCATCTGTTTGTGGATGATACACTGAAGTGTGTATTCTTTCAACCCCCAACAGACGGCACAAATCTTTCATTAATTTAGACATAAAAGGTTTCCCCTGGTCAGTCAAGACCTTTTTTGGGATCCCCAAGCGTGTATAAAGCATTACCAATTCCCAGGACGATAGTGCTAGACTTAATATTATGTAGAGGTATCGCCCCAGGGTACTGGGTGGCGTAGTCCACCACCGCTAAAATATATTGATGCCCATGAGCAGATTTTCCCACCGGACCTACCAGGTCCATACCAATTCGCTTGAAAAGTACGGAAATTCTAGGTAAAGGAACCAAGGGTGCTCTAAACTCTGGTCGGGGTGCAGTCTTTTGGCACACTGGGCATTCCTGGCAATACTTTTTCACTGCAGCATGGATGCCAGGCCAAAAGAACCTTAACAAAATTCATTGGAGAGTTTTCTCTTCTCGTAAATGACCACCCCACAAATGCATATGAGCCACCGTTAGTACCAACTGCTCGTGTTTCTTGGACCCATCAACTGGTCTGTCTTTTTACCCTCACAGAAGTTACATGGTACAACAAATCATTCTTTAACACAAAATAAGGTGGTAAGGCATTTACAGTTTTAACATTTATTATCACAACATTTTCAAAAGCATTCACGAGATTCCCATTGTTCTGCTGATCTCGTGCAAAGTCCTGTAAGGAGAAATTTTTGTCAATGGGTAACCAATTCTCTTCTACCCTGCTTCCCTCCTGCTGTTCACCTATTAAGGAAAGTTTGACATCCACAGTACTCAGGCCTCTCAGACCGGGCTTCTGTGGGAATCTCAGTTGTTGGTTCCTTCACACTGTCACACTAGGTAACCACCTCCTGCAACAGTGGAAAATTATGGCCCAAGCTCAAAGGATAAAGGGGCTTAGGGGCCACAGCAACCACTATTTTAAATGCCCCTCCTTTTAACACCACCTGTACTCATGGGTATTCTTCCAGATCTCCACGGAAACACAATATCTTTACAGAGGGTAAAACTCGGTCAACTCCATTAGGTACCAGCTTAGCTGAAATAATGGAGAGTGCACTACCAGTGTCAACCACAGCCCAGATCTCCTGGCCTTCAAGCTGTATTTTTAAACTGAACAAGGTGGTTTCTGCCAGGGAGGTGATTCCCACAAACAGGCTGACGACAGTTAGGGCTGCTTTACCCTCACTACAGTCCATTGGCTCACTCCAGTTTGGGCAGTCCCGACGTACATGAACGGGCTCTTTGCAATCAAAACATACAATCGGTAGCGGTTTATCAGTTTTGAGAGGTGGGACCTTGGACCTAGGTTTGGGAACTGGCCGTACCTCTTGCTTAGAATTATTCAGCTTTCCAAGAATCACATAAAATTCCACAATCATAGCTAACTTCTCAAATGTTTGAGGGTCAGCTTGAAGGGCCCACTGTTGCACACCATGATCTAGAACCCTTATAGCATGGTCTATAGCCACAACCTCCATCGTGCGCTGAGGGATGTCCTTATCTGGCTGTAGCCAGGCTCTACTTAGTCTGGCCAGCTGAACCTTTGGAGGCTCAGATGGGTTCAGACACCAATCATGGAATTTCTGGGCTTTGCTGGGGCCCATCACACCAACCCTAGCAAGGATAGTATAGTGTTTTTCAGGTGAGGATAGGAGTCTGCCTCTGACACTGGTAGATCCACATAGGCCCTCTGAGCTTCCCCTGTAAAATAGGGAGCTAATCTCACAGCCCACTGCTCCTCTGGCCACTTTAGCCTAGTAGCCAAGCGCTCAATGGTGCACAAATAGGCCTCTATGTCATCTGATGGTGTCAGATTTTGCAGCACCTCTCGCTCCTGTTCACCTTTCTTTATTTCCACTAATGCTTCATGTAGTTACTGATTTTGGATTTGCTGGCCCTATATCAGGGTTTGCTGCCCTGTAGCCATTTCAGCAAACATTCTAAGAACCTCCTACATTTTACACTGCAAGTCCACTCTATAGAACAACTTAACTGGTTTAATCAAATCTCTTTTGCAAGCCAGATTCTCAGCAATCTATATCAGCTGGTTTCCTTTAAAAGTGCACTACATTCCCTGGCTCCATAGACAGGAATTAATAAGCAGTTTTATATTGTACACAATTTGCATATTCTGTACACATGGACAAATTATCACTGTGAACAACTGCCGTTTTATGGCTGGCTTGTCACACATACCCAGCTGCTAGTAGTGCGACTCAGACTCACCAAGCCGCTGCGCAGCAGGTAGTGTCCTGCAATGCGTCTCACTGCCGGTGTGGGTGGATCCGGTCAACATGTCCAGGCTCTTGCTGCATAGTATCGTCCAGCAAAGGCCCCGCTTTGTGACAAGAATCACATAGACCGGAGTAAAATCCAACAGAAGCTTATTTCCTCACCACAAGCAGGTATACAGATCAGTGCAGTGTTCACAGGCAAGATGTTACAGTAGGTTCAGAGCCTTCCATACAGCAGCACAGTTCTTTTTTTGGACCCTCAGGTCCAGGATCCCTAACACTAGTCACCCCCCGGGCCTGTGCATGTATGGCAGTGAGCCATACATGCACAGGAAGTGTATATCGGAGCTTGCATCTCCGTGTAGAGCTGCGCAGGGTCCTAGTACCTGCTATTTACTCCGGCAACACAGAGGCAGAGCAGAGCGTGTCCCTCTAACGTCCCCCCTTCCCTCACTCAATGCATCCTCTGGTTACATAAGTTTTAGATGAGCATCTCACATTAGGACGTCTCACCTGCAACCAAAAACATAAGAGGGTGTTATGCAAACATGACATAACAAAATGCATCAACATTGAAATGTATTTCAGTCCACATTTCTGCAAGAAAGCAGTAAGTCAGACCTTTTATTAACATATAAGTGACATTGGCCCTGATTCAGACCCACTCGCGAGCGGCTGTCCGCTCGCAAGTGGGTCGATGTTCTGCACTGAGCATGCGCACGATGGAGGGAGCTCCGTCGTGCGCATGCGCCAGACGCGACGAGCGAAGGAAAGTCCTTCGCTCGTTGTGTCTGATCAAAGGGGGCGTGCTGTCGATGTTGATTGACAGCACACCCCCTTTGGTGGGCGTGCCGGGGGCGTGCCTCCCTGACTGGGGCGTTCCCACGGGAACGCCTCCCGTCAGAAGCCGGCCCACTGACATCACTAGTGATGTCAATGGGAGTGATTTTGACTCTGATAGAGCCAAAATCACTCCGGAGCTTGCGGTTGAAAACCTCAACCGCAGGCTCCGGCTCGCAGTTTCAATGGTCGCGATGGTCACGACCATCGCGGCCATCAAACTGCACGCTCATATAGGCTGTGGGTGGTGACCCACAGCTATACGAGCGTCCAGGAGGACGCTCCATTTTTATGGAGGGCGGCCCTCATTCAGAGCGTGCGCTCTGCTCAGAGCGTACGGCTCTGAATGAGGGCCATTGTCTTCACTGGTCATATGAAATACTGTGACTGAGGCACTATCTACCAGCTCCATCTTGGTAGTAAATAAGACATATGTTATATATACAAAGAGAGAGAGTAAAAATAGAGACATTCACCGGGAAGTAAACAGATATCTATACTTATAATAAAGTTTTAATGGTTGTGTCTGCACATAGAATTTTTTTTAGAAATGTACTCCTTGTGTATGAACTATGGAGACAAAAAAAAATTCAGAATTTTTTTTTGTCTGTTCGTTCCTGCATCACGTAAAAAAAACTACGGGAAGAATTTAGATGGCATTTTCAATATTGTATAGCTTAGTGACCTAGAAAGAAACTGAGG
The DNA here is from genome assembly GCA_031769625.1 of Taudactylus pleione. NCBI lineage: Eukaryota > Metazoa > Chordata > Amphibia > Anura > Myobatrachidae > Taudactylus > Taudactylus pleione. Next base: position 1,356,060 of record JAUIMM010000682.1, read on the forward strand.
TATGTGTTTTCTCAATGTGACATAAGGGAGAGGAGCAATAAAAGGAAAAACCAGACGCTTCACACTCGGCATGTACAGTGTGCGGGCTCCTAAAGCCAAAAAAGACTAGATGTATATAAATATATATTTTTGGGACAAATATACTTTTAGGGACTGTTTATGAAATATGCAGACAGCAAATTTTTTATCGGAATTTGCACAGACTCCTCAAGTCCAAAATGACTATATGTATATAAATATACACAATATATACATACTGTATATTGCACACCCCGAACGCAAACAGTTATATATATATATATATATATATATATATATTGTCAAGATCTATTTCACAGGAAAATCCAACTATATATTAGACACTAATCAGGCAGCTTATCTTAACTCATGAAGTTGCAGTATTCATTTCACTCCAGTAGGCTTTACGTGGCTTGCCCACAAATTAGTAGCCCCAATCATCTTTGTGTAAATCCCTGAACTTAAAACTACAAATATTGTTTACAAAGACCTTTTTAGATGAATTTCTACAATATAAAATATACATCACAATATTTAGATGCCACTACTGTCTTTGTAAAATTAGTTCCGCTGAGCAATAACAGACATCCAGCTGCGGGCAGAAGCTTATAAATCACCACATTGTACATGTTACAGACATCATTTGTAGTTGGTGTTTTGGGTCTCTCTACATAATAATAATAATCTAAATAATAAATATATGAAAGTAACCAAACTCTGGTTACTCGTGGGTTAAGTCTCATTGAATCGACCCCATGAAATGTTACATGTTTAAAAAATTAAGTGTTCAGACAAAAAATATTGTAAACAAAATTTCACATACATACACGTAGGTGTCAATTATTTCCAATATGTGAATACAAAATGTACATCTCAGTTTAACTGTATCACAACCTCTTTGAGTTTTAGGAAGAGCTTTCCCTATATCCCAGATGACTTTAAATATGGGGTATTATTATGGTAATTGCAGAATGTGCTTTTTCGGCACTGTATGTGGACAACAATCCACAGAAAGCATACATGCTGCTTATAATGTATTTTCTCCAGCTCTGAAACTGTCACTAATGACAGGACAGGATTGATGGACGTGAGCTCACATAGGGGTCTATTCATTAAGAGAAAAATATCCCCTGTGATAATCAAGGATTTAACTCACTGCGAGTTCAATCCTTGTATAGGAGCCATTCATCGTGCCTCCCTTACTTAATTATCACTTCCGAAAAGCTGCTCCTTTTGCAGAGACAGCATTTCAGAAGTCCTTTCACACTCAAGGTTTTGTGCCTTGTGTATGATTTTTTTTACAATCTTCAACATTGAAACCGTGGACGGCAGCCATCCTTGTCAGTGGATATTCTCGGCTTTAACACGGCGACTGTGCCATCTGAAAGGATCATCTATCTACATACTTCACTAACAATTGAACATGACCAAAAAAATGACTTTTTTTGCCGGACGGCACAAAACCGTTGTGTGTGAAAGGACCATATTCACAGGAAAAAAACTGCCTGTTTTTTTTTTCCCGGCTGGTGAAAACCTGCATGTGTGAAATAGCCCTAAGAGCACTGTCTCTTCGTAGCATGCGCAGCTTGAAGACAGGATGCAAAGAGACAGTGAAGCAGCAGGAGGAGTCCAGTCCCCCCTACCCCCCTAAGCGCTCACCTGCTTGACTCGTCGATTGTCCCCGGCTGACCCCGCCGCCTGTCCTTTGACCCCACTGCTGCAGCTGTTGCGGGAGTATATGATGCCCGCTGAGGCCGTGCAGCCCCGCAGCGTCAGTCTGTGCCCTCTCCCTTGCCCCTGGCTCACTGAAGGAGAGCTCAGGGAGCCAGGAGGCAGCTTCAGGAAGGTAAGAGGACACAGCAAGGAGGGTGCTGTACGCCATCTCAGAGTGGCGTACAGTATCACTGTCAAGTTCCAAACAAAATCCTTTTTCATAACTTGATGAATGACATAATTTTCACATCCCCATTGTATAGTATGGGTATTGTGGAAATTATCGGGGGACAATTGTAACTAGGAGATATCAGTGATAACCCCTGCGTTTCATGAATGATGAATTACCCTGACACTTTCTACAAAAAAAGGTGAAAATCTTCATTTTCACCTACTTTTGTAGAAGTGATGATAATTAGACCCCATAGGCTCGACTACATTGACTCCTAGACGTTAACCCCTCCACTGGTGAACCACGAGAGGCAGTAGTTTAATTATAGGCACTAATTTAACACAAATACAGCAGTCAGACTGACAGAATTACCATGGCAACCATTTTGAATACAACATGATGTTCTATAGATCTATACATGAAAAAGTCCTTGAGATGACTCGAAACTTAAGTCGAAATTTCAGGACTGTCCCTGGTAAATCCATACTGAAGGCAGGAATGAGGTAGAACCGCTGCACGTGGATAGTAGTCAGCCTGGTCCCGGCACCTGCGCAATGGATCTGGCAGGAGCCGGACCCAATGCATGCGCACAAGCGGCGGTGGCGCTGCACATGCGCCAGTGCCATCTGGCAGCCCCCCCCTTAGTGGGCGGTGCTCCGTAGCCATTGTAGTTCCGCCTTCGGGAAAGGGCCTTCCTCCTCCTCTACTCCAGACAGACGGCCTCCAGGACCTCCTCTCCTCTGGCCAGACATCCACTATAAAGTCTATGATTTTATAGAATGTACTTGTTAACCACTTGCCTGTCACAGTCGTATCAGATACGACCATACCAGACTGGGCTTTCCCTGACATGGTCGTATCTGATACGACCAGTCAGAAACACACAGTGGGCGGCTTGCTGGAAGTTAATTTCCAGCAGCCGCCCATCTCAGAGGGACCTGCTGGTCCCTCTACACCTGCGCCTCCTCCTCCTTTGTGTCCCGATCACTGCTGGCCACAGTGATCGGGCCACGGCGGCACCCCCCTAGAAGCAGCAGCCACTGCTCATGTAGCCGCTGCTGCTGCTGCTGCTGTGACCTGATCACTGTGGCCAGCAGTGATCGGGCAGCCATTTCAGGAATAGGCAGTAGCAGCGGCTCTGGTAGTCGCCGCTGCTGCTATGTAGCCGGGCCGCTAGCGGGACACCCTCCCGCTGCGCCTCCGGATCACAGTGATCACTGTGTGAGAGAAGCAGCAGCGGCTCTGGTAGCCGCCGCTGCTGCTATTTACCCCGGCAGCTCCTCCCACTCCTTTCCGGCCTCAGCTCCACCTCCCCAAGTCCCCATGTGTCCCGATCACTGCTGGCCACAGTGATCGGGCAAAATATAAAAATAGTAATAAAATATGTGTATATATATATGTATGTATAGATAGATAGATATATATATGTACATATATGTTCTATATATATATATATACATATATGCTCTCTCTCTCTCTCTCTATATATATATATATGTAAATATATATATGTTGGATGGATATATATATATATATGTTCTATATATATATATATATATATAATCGATAGATATCGCAGAGCCTCTGCTTAGGGATGGCAACCAACCATCGATGGTTTGCAAACATCGATGGTCTGACTGAAAACAAGTGGTTTGCCATTGCTGGTGGTCATCGATGTTACACCATCGATGGTAGCCGTCGATCGATGTTTAGGGGACATCAACCATTGTGGTCTACACAGATCTTTGCCCAATCGCTAAACAATTGATGGCTTCTAACGATGGTTGCACCATCAATGGTACAGCTGTCAATGGCCATCACTACAGTATAACATAAAAATTGCTATTTTTACGGTATACTGGGTTTAACAAAAAAAAATTTTTTCAAATAAAATAGTGATGGATAAGTTTAAAATTATGTTCTTGACCTAATTCAATCATAAAAGAAACCGACAATTTTGGAGCGGTTTTTGGAAAAAGAATTCGTCAGTTAAGTGGTTAAATACTAGGCCAAAGCTGGTTGGTTACTATGGACAACTTTTCCACTTGTCCACTCTTTAGAAGGCTTGATACATCTCCCCAAATAAGAATTAGTTTAGAAATCTGCCCCCTAAATGTATTTTTGAAAGTCTTCTGTTTATAGGGATTCAGAATATGGGAACCTTATTAGAGGCTTTGGGGATACCCATGCAGAGATGTATGCATACTGTGATATGGACGCCCTGCAAGATAAGCAAAATGTGCCTTTTATCAGGGTAGTTTGGGCAAATATTCCTTCCAACTCAGCATGAGTCCCTTTATGTGAATTTGGTGGCCATAATGATATGATAATAATTCTCTCATTAAAAACATTGGGCCAGATGTAATAGGGTGAGAGTTTGGAAAATGTAAGAGTTTAGCAGTAATCTCTCACATTGGTTGTTTTATCTTCAAAATGGGAAAACATCTGGATGAGTGTTTAAATCGTGAGAGTTGTTTGAGTCTAAAAACATGCGAGTTTGCATGTTCTCGGACTCTTACATTGGGCGAGTTTAAAAAGTGCGAGCGTTTACTGCTAAACTCTCACATTTTCTAATCTCTCACCCTATTTATTACATTTGGCCAAACTCTCACATTTTCTAAACTCTCACCCTATTACATTTGGCCCATAATATTTTCTATTAGGCCTAAAAATTCTCAAATCTGGGCCAACTTTTACCCTGAAACTTTGAAAAATTCTGTAAATGTAAATTCTCTAAGTGATTCCATACACCCTTATTTGCTTATTTTGATCTGCAGATGAAGAACTATTCATAGTACCTAGAATCTCACTTAATTCATTTTAGTGTCAAGCTTTTCTCTATGCGGCTCTGTCTCTATGCAATTCGATGCCTCACACGGTTCGAGAGGCCTCCACTCTAGAAACCTTTAAAACCAGACTCAAGGTTTTCCTGTTTACTCGCGTGTTTCACTAATTCCCCCTTAGGGCCGTATTCAATTAGAAGCGAAAAGCCATTTTCGCATGGTTTCAAGCGATAATTTTGCATTGTTTTTGTAAAACCTTTGAAATTGGGGGCGAAAATGACAAAAGTGCGGGGACTTCAAAAACTAGCGAAATAAGGTTCTGGGAGTGCTCTAAAAAGGGGCCAAGTGTTTTTTGGGGATTGCATGTGCTTGTATGACGGAGCAATTTCACTTTTTTATAACGTCACTTTAGAGACATTAAAATATGTTAGTACCCATTTTCAAGTACCCCAAATTTGATGGAACTACTTATTTTCACCACAAAATACTGCTTAATGCCATTCTTCACCACTTTTGTAAGGACGCTAATAACAAGGATTTTAAACAACTTCAGTACCCCAATTAGTTTTATTAGGGCTATTGGAACACTTCTACATTGATCCCCAATGTTAGTGCATCTTTCTTTTTGGGGGGGTAAGGCTGATTTCTCCAAGTCTGACAGTACTTTCCGCTGTTCTGAATTCGCCGCTTGCCGTTTTAGCTTGTTTTGGTTTTGAATACGGCAGAAAGCGGGGATGCGCACGATAAGTTTCCACGTCCAAAACACGCGATGTCAACGACAAGTCTGGCAGGCGAAACTTTTGGGGTAAAAGTTCTATATAAATAACATTATTATTATTATGATTATTTTATTAACAACTATTTTTAGAGGTTTTACTATGCTTTTTTGTGCTTGGATAATAATTTAGGGGATTGTTTACATTTGGAGTTATCTACTGTGGTCAATTCTAAATCGATTGCAGCAGGTGTCATATAGGTCCCTAATACCCCTTTTCCACTGTTCCCAAGTTATTGCCGTGTCTACCCGGGTCGTGGCTCAGTGGAAAAGGGTCCCAAAAAAATAACCCAGGTCCAACCTGGGTTGGACGCAGGAAGGACCCCGGTTAAGGGGTAGTGTAAACCATGCTTGCCGTCTTATAAATTCTCTTCACCGGAGAAGCCTGGGGAGGAGAAACAGGTGGGCGGAGTTGGGGACGGGGCCAGCCAGGTCACATCATAAAGCCCCGCCCCCTTTAAAATAGGGATGGGTCTAAATGACACAATTCTCATAGAATCGCGTCATTAGGCCCCATCCCCAACACACGGACCCGTTGAACCCCGGTAATATTCTCCCCATTCTGCCCACTTCACTAGGAAGTGGGCAGAATGTGGGAGAGGTGCCTACCCTTCCAGGGGTGTGGGGGGCAACCCTAAAAATCTGGAGCCTCCCGCAACCTCCGGGAGGGTAAGCAAGTACGGTGTAAACTTGTAACAGCATGGGGAGATCCGAATTTCCCAGTGCTTGGAGATTCCACTGCACAAAGGTGCAGTGTGAATGGTGCCAACCCGGGTCGGTGCCGTGGTGTGAAAGAGGTAGGTCTCGGGTATGACCGGGTTTGAAAGCGTGTTAAAAATCCCAAGTCCGACCCGGGGTTTTGGTGGAAAAAGGATATAAGAGGACAGCAATATGGGGCTAAAAAGCTGCAAAAAGCTTAGCTAATGACATGATGCGAGATGCATAGGCAAGACAAGCTGATACCATCCTATTTTCCTCCATCTTGGCTGAGATTTTCTATGCACATAAGCAGTAGGCAAACTTGGACAGTACACTGTCACTGTCACTGTACTGACAATTGTTTGCTGGGTCAGTCAATTGTTACATTTTTCTTCTAATTCATCTATACAATTGCTGAGAATAATGGCAATCAATTGGCTGTGCTCCAGCACAAAAGTTGCTCCGTTGCCCTCCTTTAGGTTTTAAGCAAAAAACCTCCCCATAGATATGCAAGAAGGCGGCACTCAAGGACTTCCAATCAAGGTGAAAAATACTTCAGTTTATTGGGTCGACGTTTCGGAGGACGAGCCTCCTTGTTCAAGACACTGACATACAATGAAACATAATACACATTTAAATACCTGACACCGCAATGTGAAATCTCCTCCCTGCAAATCCAGGATGCGAGCCATGCCTCCGGTAACCCAGGTGGATGTGCTGCAAAATGACGCATCCCCATGGACGTCACTAGAAAGCGCCGCCTGACGTCCGCACCAGAGGTGGTGTCCGTGAGGAATGTCGGCATAGCAACCACAAACAAAGCGGGAGCCAATGTCAATAAACCACGGACCCACACCGGATGATGTCACCATATAAAATGTCAAGTGACACAGTAGCCCAACAATATGATCTGTGTTCGGAATATACATCAAGAATGACAATCTAACGTGATTGCAATGACAAAAGCAAAAAAAATGAAAAAACAACACTAATAATAAATGAAATGTAGAAATAAACAAAACAATATCATACAGATAAAAAATAACTGATAAATATGAAAGTAAAAATAAAAGTAATAATGAAAATTAACAAGTGTAAACATGCCAGGAACTGCCCCATGTAATGTAAAGACAGATATTAAGAATACACTCGATATATAAACAATCATGCTATAATGGCAAAGGCAGCATATATAGTGATATGTAATTAAAATGCAGCCTCAATAAGAGCAAAGCCACTGACCATTTTGAAAATTGTAGAATTTTTTTTCAATTTTGAAAAACAGCAGAACTAGACAAAGGGGTGTAAAACCTATAAAAAAAACAATTGAGTCCCAAGGACTCGTTGAGGCCCCTTGGTGCCAATGTATCCAATAGGAAAATCCATTTGGATTCCAGTTGTAACAAACGTTTAGGTCTATTACCACCCCGTAATGATAGGGGGACATGGTCAATCATGCGGTATCGTAAAGTGGCCACCCATGATGAGCCAGAGCAAAGTGGCGAGCCACCAGTTGCTCACTACCACCCGAGGAGATCGCCGCTCTAATCGCCGAGCGATGTTGAGCCATGCGCTCCTTGAACTGCCTCTCCGTCTTGCCCATGTAGTGTAACCCACATGGGCAAAATAGAAGATACACAACAAATCTAGAGCTGCAAGTTAAAGCATGATAGATCTTAAATTTCTTGCCGGAATTTGGATGCAGAAAGGTGTCGCCTGCAACTACGTAGCGGGGAGTAAGGCACCCAATACACCTAAAACAACCACATTTTCGCAGTAAAAAATGAGTGGGAGCCACACAGGAAAAACCTGTAATAATCGGTCTTGACTAAATAATCACTCAAGTTACGGCCTCTGGTATAACAGGGATGGATCTTAGAGTTTGCTAATGATGCCAACACTGGATCGGTTTGTATCAAAGGCCACAGTTGTTTGGCTTTTCGGCTACTAATCCTGCTACCGGTGCTGAACCTATTGACCCAAGTGATAGTATTTGGATCAGCAGGTTTACCAACCGATTTCAGCAGATCACTCCGTTCAGCAGATAAAACCTTTTGTTTGTCTTGAATCAATTCATTCAGGGGATATCCTCTGTCAACAAATTTTTTTATCATCAAATCAAGTTGTTCCAATCTATTTTTGGGATCGCTAGATATTCTGCATACCATGATGCATCTGTGAGTATGGTAGGCTCTTTAATGTAGAAACAGGATGGAAACTATTGTGTCTGAGTAAAGTGTTACGATCAGTCGGCTTAACATATAATGATGCCTGTAATAAGCCCAACCTGCAAGTAATCCGGACATCTAAGAATGTAACCTCATTCGTATTAATGGTCGGAACATCAGAGGAATTGTGCACCAACATCAAATCATGAAACAATTGCTCTGGACCAGTCCGAAAAATAAGAATATCATCTATGTAACGCAAATATAAATAGATGTGTCGATAAATGTTAGGATTAGTAAAGAATAAACATTTTTCAACTCCATACATGTAAGCATTCGCATACGATGGGGCCACACAGGACCCCATCGCACATCCAGCTAACTGTAAGAAGAACCGCCGATCATAAAGGAAATAGTTGTGTGTGAGTGTATTGTTAAAGTTAGGATATGACGCCATCTTGTTCAGAGACGCCATTTTGTTCAAGACACCATTTTATTAATGTGATTCCATTTTTTATAATATTCTTGTGTGGAACAGACCACAGAAGTTATTTCAAATGCTGAGTTTCTCTGGGGAAAGGCAGAGACAGGCACAGCTTCACTGATAACCATGCTTTGTTGTACGCAAACTTTTGATTTATAAGTTTTTGGGAGCTAATTTCTGACATACGATATCTCTTGTGCTTATTAGAATGTATCAACTCACAGTTTGTTTTAAATGTATTAACTAGGTATGTGCACTATGAAATGATTGGTTAGGATATTTAGCCAGAAAAAGTGCGTAGTAGGCAGATTCAGTGTTTCATAGCACCCATGTTAAAATAACCTATAAATACCACACCTTAAGACAATAAAATTCAGATATACTTCAACCATACTCTGTGTATGCTTATGTATAGTCTCCAGCGGTAAACTGCAGATAAGGAATTGGAATGTGGCTATCTGAACTCACAGCACAAGACTACAGGTTTATTAGCCTGAATTAATCACAACTTTGATAGCAAACTCCAACAATCTCATAAATACACTAACAATAGGTCCCTTGTATAACACATTTTCAGTGATCAAATTTTTCACTGCCGCAAGTCCATCCACGTGCGGGATACAGGTGTGTATAGACTTGCGACATCTACACTGCAGAGAAAACAATTATTGGGTGATAGCTGATTATTTCTGCAGCAATGACGATGTATCCATTAAATATGTATTAAGATTCTGGATGCATGGCTGGAGCAAAGCATCCAGGTAAATGGCAGTAGCTTGGCACAGAGACCCACGGGCAGAAATTATGGGTCTGCCTGGGAGACTCTGTGCATTTTTGTGAACTTTAGGGATGGTGAACACCGGTACCACCGGAAATTCCACACTTAATGACTGCGCCACTTCCTCACACAAAACTATCATAGACACAGCTTCTGTTAATATTTCATCTAATTCTTTTTTAAATGCCCAAGTGGGATCTGAAGATAATAAACCATGGGTTAAAGTATCAGATAATAACCTAGTACATTCCTCCTGATAATTAGATAAATCGATAACAACAATGGAGCCCCCCTTATCGGTTCCACGTATTATATCTCTTCTTTGCTTAAAGCTATGAGGGCCTGATGTTCTTGCTTATTCAGGTTGAAATGAGTGGAATATGGAACATCATCAGTACTCTGCTCCAGTAACTTAGAAAAAGTTTTTATGGAGGGATTAAAAGATTGAGGGTGGAATTGGGAATGAGTAGCAATCTTGCGTAGTTGTGGTGGAATGGGAGTGAGAATAGATAGATCTAGATTGGTCACCATAGGTTTGGCTTTCTTGTCAAGAAATTCTCGGAATTTTAGAGCACGTTGTAGCTTAAATGAGTCAATTTTCTACTTAAACTCATCGTGCTGATTCGTGGGAACGAATGAAAGTCCCTTGCTGAGAACTGAAATTTCATGATCACCGAGTGGAGTAGATGATAGATTGAAAATCACATCTTTCTTCCCCTCGGGGTTTGGTGTTTGTTCTGCCTCTTGGTCTGCCCACCCCTTCTCTTGGGTTAGGTCTGGTACCCGCTGGCCAGGCTCTGGTGTCGACCCCTAAAGGGATTGGTTTATTTCCTCTGGAGGCAGACAGAGCACTCCAACTCTCGTTCTCACTTGCAGAAGTGCCAGAATTACTTATTTGTGTGGAGATTGGTCTCCATCTCTTTGGCAAATATGCTGAATTGAAGCTGTTACCACTGTTTGTGAGTATGCTAATATAATTTTTCACAGCAATCAACACGTTTCTGATGTATTGTTATGATATGTCAGAAGACAATTTTATCCACATACAGTATGCAGACAAATTATATATTAATATTAGTATATTTTTATAGTAATATAATCAGATGTATGATAGGGGTGCCTATCACAACAAAAAAAGAAATACTGGCATAGCATCTGATATAGGGCCTGATTCAGCAAGGAACGCACGGATGCAGACGCACGCAATCGGCCGATGTTCACAGTCTGCGCATGCGTCTGGGTCGCAGTGCGTGTGCACGAACGGCTCACTGCATCCACAAAAGCGAGCGCAGTGAATACGCAGACCAAGGGAAAAGTGATTCACAGGAAGTACCGTTTGTGGGTGGATAAGGGGAGTAGTCGGACGAACGCAGGCGTGCCAGTGCGTTCGCACCCCAATACAGGGGCATGCATAAATGAGCCACTGAAATGACGGATACAACCTGGCGTCCCTCTGCCTGCAGGAAATCTCTCAACTCCTGTGGCAGGGTCAGGTCTACCTTTAGTCTGCGTGCTGCTCCGATGTTGTTCGATGTTCCTGATGTTTTATCAGCCTTGCGCATCCGTCTGCATCTTTGTGCTGCGATTGCCGTGCGTATGTATTTATTAGCATATTCTCGCAGCTGCCGGGTGCGTTGCATCTGCATCCGTGCGTTCCTTGCTGAATCAGGCTCTTAGAGTGTTTTTGGAAACAAAAAGAATGTAAGGCATTTATGTAAAATGTAAATCAGCCATTTCTTAATTTCGTTGTAGTAGTGACAGTGGCCCTGATTCAGAGCCGGACGCTCTGACACTGCGCTCGCTCTGAATCAGGGCCGGTCTTTTTTTTTTTTTAGAACGGCCTCCTGGCTGCTCGCATAGCTGTGGGTGTCAAGACCATCACGACCATCGGGCTTGCGACGAGACCCTTATGGTAGGGTCTCATTGCCACAAGCCCCAGAGAGCTTTCGGCTCAAACAGAGCCGAAAGCTCTCCCAGTGACATCACTTGTGATGTCAGTGGGGCCGAACCCAGACGGTAAGCGTTCTCATGGGAACGCCTCCGTCTGGGCAGCCACCCCCCCCCCCGGCCTGCCCACCAAAGGGGGCGTGCTGTCACTCAACATTGACAGCACGCCCCCTTTGGTGCGAGGCCCGGAGCGACGGCTTGCCCGTTGCTATCCGGGTCTCGCGCATGCACACGACGGAGCCACCTCCGTCGTGCGCATGCGCTCTGGGCCACCATCGACCCGGTCGCAAGCGCTCAGCGCTTGCGACCGATCTGAATCAGGCCCAGTATTTTGTGCTATAACTGCTTGATGATTATCACTTCAATACATGAGGGGGCGCTATTTCCATTAGTGCCTCAGGCAGCAGAGTGACAGACCTGATCATGGAAGCTGTAGAAAGAAACCCGGATCTCTGACACCATTTAACAGAAGGGGGTGCACATAGGTCTTATGGGATTTATTTTGTTAATTAAATATGGCATCATTGTCATGGTGATTAAACCTGTTTTGGCGCTGAAACCGTGAACTTATCTAATTCCAGGTGAGATTTATGAAAGACAGCCATGGTGACACAGTATGTTTACGAAAACTGTGGAAAAAGAATACAAAATAGCTGTAACCAAACTGAAAGTGACGTAATTGCATAACTGATACAGTGTGTCATAGAGGAAAGAATGACGGTATTAACTCTTTTTGAATCTAGCTCATTGTAAATCTGTAAGACTTGGCACCTGTGATACTTTCTTTGTAAATATGGTGTGAAAGCACATCTAGGGGCTGATTCAGAGGTGGGCACTATAGCAGGGGTTCCCAAACTCAGTCCTCAAGGCACCTTAACAGTCCAGGTTTTACAGATATCCATGGTTGTGCATAGATGGTATAATCAAACAGAATGAGGTACTAATTAAGTCACCTGTGCTTAAGTATGGATATCCTGAAAACCTGGACCGTTAGGGTGCCTTGAGGACTGAGTTTGGGAATTACTGCGCTGTCGTGGTACGCAGCGGCTGTGCTAACATATGTTTATGCCGCAGGAGTCGTCTTAATTAAAAAGACGCCTTCTGCCGGCTTCTCTGATCTGCTGCTGCGACCCAAGATGCAGCATCGGATCAATCTGCGTGACCATCGCTGCTGCGACTATGCGTGACTATCAGATTCTGAGTAACCCTGAGGTTACTCAGGATGTCCAATGTAATCACGCTGCCCGAGCCAGTGAAGCTGCATTTGAGGATGTAGCCACTGGCTTCTGCACGCCCAGGAAAATGGGTCTGACGCCCCCTTTTCTGCAACACTGCATGTCGCTGCCCTGTACCTGCCCCAAATGCCAACAGCATATCAATCTTGCTGCAGTGTTTGGGGCATTGTAAGCAATGCGATGTAGTTTATAGACTGACAGGCTAAATGCTGTCGGTCTATGGGGGTCATTCAGGGTCGATGTTCCCCACTGTGCATGCGCACGACGGAGGGAGCTCCGTCGTGCGCATGCGCGAGACCCGGGGAGCGACGGGCTTTCCATCGCTCCGGGTCTCGCACTAAAGGGGGCGTGCTGTCGATGTTGATTGACAGCACGCCCCCTTTGGAGGGCATGCCGGGGGCGTGCCTGCCAGACGGAGGCGTTCCCATGGGAACGCCTACCGTCTGAAGCCGGCCCCACTGACATCTCTAGTGATGTCAGTGGGAGTGATTTTGGCTCTGATAGAGCCAAAATCACTCCAGGGCTTGTGGCAGGGAGACCCTACCGCAGGGTCTCCGTCGCAAGTCCGATGGTCAAGACCATCGCGACCATCTTTTTGGCCGCTCGCATATTCTGTGGGTGGTCACCCACAGCTATGCGAGTGGCCAGGAGGCTGCTCCATTTTCATGGCGGAGGGCCCTGGTCAGAGCGTTCAGCTCTGAATCAGGCCCTATATCCCAACAACAGAAGCCCGACAAGGGACTTAAGATAGGCGTCGAAATACCGACGCCTATCTTAATCCCAATGCCGAAGGACGCCGGACCGATCAAGGTAAGGCACTTAGCCACAGGGGGAGGGGGTTAGGTTTAGGCACTCAAGGGGGGACTTAGGGTTAGGCCCCCCCAGATCGGTTAGGGTGAAGGGTGGGTTATGGTTAGGCGCCACTGGGGGGAGGTTAGGGTTAGGCACCCCCCGGGAGGATTAGGTTTAGGGTGCGGGGGGAGGATTAGGTTTAGGCACCCCCGGTGGGGATTTAGGGTTAGCCACCACCCCCGGGGTTTTAGGGTTAGGCAACCCTAAGGGAGGGTTAAGGTTAGGGGGAGAGACGGGTAGGGTTAGGGTACTTACATGCTCCGTCGGGATTCTCCTCTATCGGGCTTCCAGCATCGACATTTCATTCCGGCGGCTATTGAGCCTGATTCATTAAGGATCGCTATTGTGATCGCAGCTCCGTAATCACACGCAGGTCTGCTGCGAAAATCTGCTAATAAATGCAATCGCAATGCTGTCGCACTGTCAGCATAGAGATGCCCACTATCTCTATCCCACATCCGTAATACCTTGCAAGCCTCCATAAACATCGGTAACATCGAGTACCATCGGCCCCCTCACGCAGAATTACAGCAGCCCTGACCTTACTTAGAAATTGCTAACCTCGTTGCATGCAGTGAGTACTCAGGCTGCGTATGCCGTCGCAGTGGCTAATTGAGGCACGCCTGCGTTTCTCTGACCAACCCGTCACCACCCCCAAACGCTCACTGCCTGTCAATCACTCTGCAATGGCTTCCCGTGCTGTGTAATTGCACTGTGTCCTTCGCGCACGCGCACTGCGAAGTGTACGCCTGCGCAGTATGCAAACGGCCAATTGCTGCGCTGTTGCAGTTGCGATCCTTAGTGAATCAGGCCCTCTGTCCTTAAGTGTGTGGAAACAGCCATTTCTGCATGTTTTTAAGGCAGAATCAGCTTGATAAATATGCTCCATAATGATATTAATTTTTGAAGTAAACAAAAATCCTTTAAGCATATCTCTGCTGATATGACTTCAGTATGAACCAGTCTTAATAAAAGAAACACCTCTTAAATAAAGTAAACACATTTGGTTGCCTTATCAGCAGCCGTGTGTAACTTTCCGCGCCCAGAAACATTTTTTTCTTGCCAGTCTGGAATACACACAGTAAGGGAACAGACATGGTGTAATGTTTAAAATCTGAGCGGGTAGGAGGAGGAAGAGGTTCTTATGTGCTCAGTGCAGATCTTATTTTAATTCAAGTGCAGAATCCATTCACCGTGAGAGAAGCCTTTATTTTCAGTCAGGAGAAAGAAAGCAGACACACCATACACCCTCCCATTGCTGGTCCATAAGGAAGACTCTCCCTCCCTTACAGGATGTGCGATTAACCAGCACAGCCGTCTGCATCCACAGTTATCAGCGCGGTCACACACACAGACAGACAGACAAGCATCAACGTACAGACTGCTCGCACAGCACAGAGAATATAAACCACCTGCTGACTACATATTCTGGGAACAGCATCACAACAAGGTAACACATGAATAGCATTGACTGTGTAGTCTAGGATGATGCATAAATGCTCTATATTTGTGTAATGAGTGTGTACATATTTATATAGTACAGCAACAATTCAGAATAAATTCCAAGTGGCACAATGGGGTGGGCTGTGTTACAAACTGTACAGCATAATGATAAAAGCCATGATGTGTTGGTAATAATTAAATTATTGCTGGTAGACATAAATATTGTATACATACAGTAAGAGGTTGGGTGTTTCCAGTGTGTGGAAAAGTCACTAGGAGCTTATTAGAGATTTTATTTGTAAACAGTTTTTTACATTTTCTTTAGAGCATAAATGAAAAAAAAAAAAAATCTGAAAAAGCTCAAATGACAGAAACATGTCTCCTGTAGTCCAAATAGTGTGTGAGGAGGGTCTATTATTGGTCCCTCTGTCTCTATTGTCCGTCTCCTTTGTCTGTGTATGCTGAGCCCTCCGCCCATTCACACAGGTTTCTCATGTATGATACTATACAGATTTGATGATTTAGTTAGATAAAGAGGTTTATCTCTAGTAATCTTTTGATCTGTCATTGTAAGTGGGTGAGTGGCAGCCGTCTCCTTTATACCCAATTTCCCTCTGCCCCCAATCCCAGCAAGCTCTTTTCTTCTCTTGGAAGATGCTCTAGAAATTGTGTGTGAATGATCTAAAGAGAAAATGCCAGCTGTATTCTAAGTATATTTGTATATATATATATATATATATATATATATATATGTGCAACAGGAGTAAGGCAACTTGAAGGAAGATGTGTGTGTGTGTGTTTCATTCTTCCCTCTTTTTAAAGAATTCTTAAATTGTTCCGCATCTATCCATTGTGAAATTTGCAAAGTGGTTTTTTTTGTTGGTTTTGCCTTTATGAGTCAGAGTAGTGGGTACATATTTACCAGGGCTTAACTAGCAAAAAAAATAAAAATCAGATTTTTTTTTCTGCAATGTTTTCATATTTATCTATCTACGTGTTGCCTGGTGCAAAATGGCACTTACAGTAACGATGGGCTCTTGTGTTCCACTAAGATGAGTGCACGCTCCTCTTACACATATTTATATATAACACAGTCATGAACATCACAAAACATTGAGGTAAATAAGCAAAATTTATCCAGCGATTGACTAGTTTGGAATTGTCGGTTAAAGCTGCACTACCACCTACTTGTTACATTTTACATTCCTCCCTCCACTAGTTGGAGCTTATTTATACCCCTTTTCCACTGCCGCAATAACCCAGGTTATTGCCAGGTCAACCCTGCTTGCGGTTCAGTGGAAAAGGGCCCCCAAAAAATAACCCAGGTCCTGTGACCCGAGAATCCAATCCAGGTAGCAACCAGGGGCAGTGCACACGTGTAACTTGGGTCAGACGACCCGTGTCCTATTTTCAGCATGGGGAGATCTGTATTTCCCAGCGCTTGGAGATGATGTCATCTCCAAACGCCAGCAGAAGAGTTCCAGTGCACACGAATGCTGTGTAAACGGCGCAGACTAGAGAAAAACCTGGTCGGTGCCACGGTGTGAAAGGGGTATGACCCGGTTTGGAAGCGTATTTCAAATACCGGGTCGGACCCGGGATTTTAGTGGAAAAGAGGTATTACTGTGCAGCCCTTTTTCCCCAGGGCTTCATCTAGGGAAGGGAGGCTGATTCTAAGACTCCTTTTCCACCAAAGTCCCGGGTTCGACTCAAGATTCCAACCCGAGTCGGACCCGGTTTAACACCCCATTTCCAATGCACATTAACACTGCACCCATGTGCAGTGGAACTCTTCTGCCAGCACTTGGAGATGACATCATCTCCAAGCGCCAGGAAATCCGGATCTCTCCATGCTCTAAATGGGACCTGAGTCGTCCGACCTGGGTCTTTCCTTGTAGCAGGGAGTTTCGGGGTTAGAACTGGGAGGTTGCAAATTGAACCACCCTGACTTGTGAGAGTGTTGTGGGTGTGAATCAAAAGCTTCATGCGATTCCAAGTCAAGCGTACGGGGAAGGGAAGCCTGTTTCTGATGGATCTCTTGAACCAAGCCTAGGGCTGAAGCTAATGAAGACGGTTACGGCTGCCAACACAAAGTCAATTGGCGGCACTGGTTGCCTCTTGCACACACACAATCCCCACATTAGTTGAACGGATACTCTCATTAGCATAAGGTAGTAAATCATTCTTGCGCAGCTGCCCGCTACTACAGCCACTATGCCTGCCACTCAGAATCAGCCCTTTCGGAGTCCATGAATGAATGAATGAAGTACCGTGGTGGCTTCTACTCTATTATACCAGTCATAGCTGCCTTGTTATGCCACTCCATGCTTGTTACCTTGTATACAAGAGTAAATGTTCCTGGAAACAGCAACGTACAGTTCCTTACTGATAAAACAGCCTCATGGGTTTATTTAATACATATTTATTTTATTAAATGCATTTATACTAAAAGTTACCCAATCAGGTAACAGTGTGATTGTCAGGCTGTAGCTGTGTTCCGTACTCTGTATTTTACAATGTGACTACAGGACCTACTGTACCAGACGGGATACGTTTGGCATCCCAGCGGTCGTTATGCCGACGCTTACATTACCGACACCGGTCAGAATCCTGGTGCTGGCATCCTGACCGCCAGGATACCGTAGGTAAGTAGCGGGATTGGGGGGAGGGTTAGGTTTAGGGGTTAAGCAATAGGGGAAAGGTTAGGGTTAGGCACTAAGGAGTGTTATGATTAGGGTGCGGGGAGGGAGAGGTAAGGTTTAGGCACTAGGGGGAGGTTAGGGTTAGCACTAGGGAGGGAGGGTTAGTGTAGGGAGAAGGGGAGGGTTAGCATACCGACCAACAAGTATCTGTAAGCTAACCCCCCGGGATGCCGGTGTCAGGATTCTGACCACCTGGATCCCGAGCGTCAGCATCCAGAACCCAACACGTACCAGAGGTCTCTCCTTTATATTAAGGGGAAATATCAGATAAAGGACCTGATACAGAGGTGCAGCCAATACCAATGTTCACGGAATTGAGTGATTATTTTATATGCGTATGCGCAAGATAGTCTGAAAATCCTTATGGCACACAAATGTGCCGTTGTGTACGGTACCGCTGGCATTATAAATAGCGAGGCAAAACCGAGGGTGTTTCTGCGTGGTGACTGGGAGGTGGCCTGAAGTGAACACAAAATGGCTGCCTCATGGGCGCGTGATGGGAGTGTTGTGGGCGTGTCAGGCGCAGAGCCGCAGCCACCAAGGCCATGTTCACAAAGAGAAGCTGCACCTGCCATAGGACGACTGCGTTCACCTCTGAATCAGCCCCAAAATGTGTAATTGACCAAACATTTTTGAACAAAGGTGGACTCACCCACACATACTGTGTATATCTTATACTGTATATTAAATGCACTGGTCTGTTTGTCTGTGTGGTTATGCTTTCGGACACCCTTGCACCGTTTGGGATGAAACCACCTCGAGGTCGTCCATTTGGACCCTGGCCAGGTTTTAAGGGGGTTAAGGTCGCAGAAGAACATACTAGGGGCGTTTGAGGTCCCTGTCGGATCTCCCGTTGGTGTGCGCTGGGCAGAATTTTGACCCAAGAAGCCTGTTCTGGGCCTTCCACTGGATGGATTTGGATGAAAACTTCACAGAGGGGTGGTAATTGGTTTTACTAAGCAGTGTTATGAGACAGAGTGAAAAGTGATAAGGTGCCAGCCAATCAGCTCCCAACTTCCATCTCACAGGCTGCGTTTGAAAAATGACAGTTGGGAGCTGATTGGCTGGCACCTTATCACTTTTCACTCTGTCTCCTAACACTGCTTTCTAAATAGACCCCTAAGATGCCTAACTTAATAACTTAAAGATTTAATTATGACATCATGGTGACTGTGTCAGTAACTGCTTATCTACAAAGGAGCCATTGTTATTATCCTTTATTTAAATGGCACCATAAGGGGTCCACAACACCTTACAGATTACAAAATCACAAACAGTATGAACATAAAACACAAGAACGAAAGTTACATACAATACAGAACATGGACATTGTATGTAAACATTGCTGTATCATCAGTCATAGAACTTACATAGGCAGCAGGGTGGCAGAACCCAAAGGTTGGGTGCCGCTGTAGGCAGTGGGGAGGACATGGTGGTAGAAGCAAAGGAAGGAAAAGCATATGAGGGAAGAGGGCCCTGCTGGTGAGTGCTTACAGTCTAAATGCACAATCACTGTAACATGTCAATCATGCTATGCTAGCATATATTAACATTAGTAAGCATGTAAACAGCTATGGATATGGAACCTGTTGCTTCCAATAACTACATACCCACTGTTCTGTGCGTTCACATTTAGTGCAAATTAATGCAAAAGGATCAATGTAGTGCCCTCCACTGACCCCTCCTGACACCAGGTACCCATGTCCTTAACACCATAAGGTGATCACCCTTATACACAGAAAAAACACAAACTCTATTCAACAAATGGTCAAGTTTGAAAAATAGACATCCAATGTACAAGTCTAGAAAACCTAGGACTACACAGCTTTATTAAATGTCTACGTTTGCATGATGTATTATAAACATCATCTTAATAATAGCCCCCATTTATATTCTGGTGCAATTTATGTCTTAATTGTTTTATAGATTAATATACAAAAGTGCTTCATTTGTGTCCACAAGTTCTCAGGGTGTGTGCACCTGCCTCTGAAGGACAGGGAAAAGTTCTATCTGTGCAGGTTACTGATAATTCTGACCCTTTGTCCATTTATTATACGACTTGACTCAAGGGGAGAGCAGTGGATCACAAGGCCACAATCTAAAATATATGTGTAAAGTCCTGTTGTTGTCGCTCTGACCACCCGAGCCCCCCACTCTGCTCAAACTGCACCAGCTCAGAAGAGGCCATGAGGGCAGCTGGACCTCATGCAGTTCCAGGACTGAGTCCAATGCAATATTTATCCTAAAGTCCCTGGTAGGCTTATTGTGAGGGGATGCGGTCATAATACCGACGCAGGGGATTCTGGCGGTCAGAATGCCGGCGCTGGAAATATCGACACCTGTCAGAATCCCCCAGCGCCAGCATCCCGACCATCGGTATCCCAAAGGTAAGTAGTGGGGTTAGGAGGAGGGTTAGCTTTAGGGTTAGGCACTAGGGGGAGGGTTAGGCACTAAGGGGGGGTTTATAGTGCAGGGAAGGAGAGGTTAGGTTTAGGCACTGGGGGGAGGTTAGGGTTAGGCATCGGGGAGGGAGGGCTAGGGTAGGGAGAGGGGGAGGGTTAGGATACTGACCGACAAGTGTCAGTATCCTAAACCTGTTGGGGTACCGGCGCCGGGAGTCTGACCGCCAGGATCCCGAACACCAGCATCACGTACCCAACCCATTGTGAGGGCTTACAACCAACTTTGGGACTCCGTTTTTGGCAAGCTATAGCCTGCTTAGTGGTGTATCTCTAATGGACGCAGTGCACTTAGGCCCATGGGTCAAGGGAAGCCTTGCACACACAGCACATATAACAGGCTTGCGATGTGCCATGAAGCCCTCACTCCCTGATACCGGCTGGTGGTGCCATCTTTCTGGCGATGTCTTCAGAAACATGGCACCAGCATAGGGGACAGCGAAGACTTTGGCACTGTGCGAAATCCTTTCCTATCTTTTGCGCCATCTTCCAAAGATAGTGCCGAGAAGATGGCGTCTGATATGGGGGAGCTGCAAGGGGCTGGGTGGCTGCTGCACAAATTCTCCCCTATTTATTAAAATGCTTCTGAGCCTACTTTTGCAACGTCTCCCTGCCTCCCCAAATTGCAATTGCGGGGGGTTCCTACTCTCTTTAATGTAGACAACCCGCCAGCAGGATTGGAATGGCAACTTTCTTACTGGGTTTTTTTTTTTAGGGTAAGGACAGAAAGTACTTGTAATGTAGCTTTAAGCTTCATCCAGTATATTAGGCTTCCTCGGTAGACTCCATCTAGAAGACTGCTTCTCCTCCCTCCCCCTCCCTGGGGGAACTAAGATTTCCTCTATTTTTGATAGCAGATGCTTGCTGCCGCCTCTTGCAATTTTCACTGTATCCTCCCCCCCTCCCTTTGTTCAACACTTCTCTTTTTATGTATGGGCATGTATAGCAATGACAGCCTAGAACAGCGATTTTTAACCCTATCCTTACTAACCTTCAACCATGCATGTTCTCTAGACCTTCTGACTGGCGCACAGGTATATTGACTCTGTGGGGAAGCAGTGAGAACTTGTATAGAGCTACAGGGGGCATTACATTTATGGAAATACTCAGCAAATTATTTAATTTACAATAATGCTGCTCAGTAGAGTATCAAACATAAGACACACGGTGTCCAAGATATGTTCACTTTCTGCGCCTTAATGTGAAAAGGATGGGTTTAGCCAAAAAAATCAAGTTTACCAACACACATGACCCTGGTAGACTTTGAGCTCCTTTAGACCAGTTTATCTTTACAGCGTTTGCTTGTGACGCATTCCGCCAACCCACTCTGAAGATTGTGCAGGTGTCAGGATCAGTGCACTCAGCAGGTCCAAGGAAGTCTGGTAGAAAACTGTTCATGATCTCAGTTTTGGTGGCACGCGGCTTATACTGCCTCTCGTGTGAGCAGCAGGTATGCAGGACCTGTGATAAGAATTCCTGGTGCCTATACCATTTCCAAAGCGGGTTTGCTCATGACACAGTTCACCTGGAAGGCAGCATGAGACACATTAGGTGCTGCAATAATGACATGGCCCTACCATATGGCAATTAGAAGGATTGAATTTCCGCTACTCTAGTGTCAACATTACAGGACATGAAATGATATTGCACTATCCAGATAAATTGTTTGGATGTGACTTGGATAAGCTGGCTTTCTCTGGCCATCACAAGAACAAGGGGAGCCTTGGAGTATGTGGTACACCTTTCACATGCCGCGGGTGTTAATAATTAGATGAATGCTGCAAGAGGAGACGCCGACCGTGTTCTTCTATCAATTCTGCATCTTAGTCCAATCGCAGACGCAGAGAATAGCCGCTCACAGTGTACCAGAGACGTTGGGCTGCACGGTACATGGCACAGGTTTTACACAGTACAAAGTCGCAGGTGACGCACAACGGTACTTGGCGTAAAGGAAAAGCTGCGGCCAAAGCATCAGAGCCCTTTTACACAGATTCAGACTCAGTCACACACAGATGTATAAATGTCGCACTTCATATTGATCAGTGTGAGTTAGCGATGTAGTTTTGTCATTCCCAGATGTTTTATTTATGAGACTAAGACGCACACTTCTTTAGGTAATGCTGGGTACACACTGACAGATATATTGCCTGATCAATTGATCGGCCAAAATATCTGTTGCACGTCGGCCAGTGTGTACCAGCGATATGTCTGTGAGTGGCGTCGTTCACAGACATATCACATTGGCTGCGCTGCACAACTAATGGACAGATATGTCTGCAGACTGCCCGTACACATACAGCAGCAGCCGCGGGGAGGGGGGCGGAATACGCGCCCACCGGGACCCACTGCAGCATGCAGATGATGGTTGTTCAGTGTCTGCAGATATATCGCTTAGGTGTGTACTCACCATAAGGAAGATGCTCGGTGCGGCTCGGTCACATGGGACCTGGCACACCGAGAGAGGCTGTTTGGCACGATTGAAGCAATAGTAATAAAAGGAAACATCTGTTATTCATTTTAGGATGTTATGGTTGTTAAACAGTCATAAAACAGACACAATTAGCCGAAAGCCTGGCATGAGCACAGTGCTATAAAATAGTTCTACATTTTTTTTAAATTAAATGGTGCAAAAATGTGTTTGAATGGAATTAAGTCAGCATCCCGGTGCACACAATGCTGGTGGTCAGAATCCCAACGGTGAGTATTAGAGTTAGACTTATGCTGCGGGAGGGTTTGGCTGCAGGAAGCTTAGGGTTAGGCTGCGGGAAGGTTAGGGTTAGGCTGCGGGAGGGTTAGGGTTAGGCTGAGGGAGGGTTAGGGTTAGGCTGAGGGAGGGTTAGGGTTAGACTGCAGGAAGGTTAGGGTTAGGCTGCGGGAGGGTTAGGGTTAGGCTGAGGGAGGGTTAGGGTTAGGCTGAGGGAGGGTTAGGCTGCAAGAAGGTTAGGGTTAGGCTGCGGGAGGGTTAGGGTTAGGCTGCAGGAGGGTTAGGGTTAGGCTGCGGGAGGGATAGGCATTGGGAAGGTTAGGGTTGGGCTGCGGGAGGGTTAGGCTGCGGGAGGGTTGGGGTTAGGCTGCGGGAGGGATAGGGTTAGGCTGCGGAAGGGTTAGGCTGAGGGAATGTTAGGGCTGGGCTGTGGGAGGGTTAGGCTGCAGGAGGGTTAGGGTTAGGCTTCGGGAAGGTTAGGATTAGGCTGCAGGAGGGATAGGGTTAGGCTGCAGGAGGGATAGGCTGTGGGAAGGTTAGGGTTGGGCTGCGGGAGGGTTAGGCTGCGGGAGGGTTAGGGTTGGGCTGCGGGAAGGTTAGGGTTAGGCTGCGGGAGGGTTAGGGTTAGGCTGCAGGAGGGTTAGGCTGCGGGAGGGTTAGGGTTAGGCTGCAGGAGGGTTAGGCTACAGGAGGGTTAGGCTGCGGGAGTGTTAGGCTGTGGGAAGGTTAGGGTTAGGCTGCGGGAGGGATAGGGTTAGGCTGCATGAGAGGTGGGTTAGAGGAAGGGTTTGATTACTTACCTGCATGCACCAGGATTTCCACCGTTGGAATTACACTGCCGGGATTCTGACCGCCGGCATTATTACCAACCTTTCAACATGACCCTTTCCATCAGGTACAAAATGCTCTGCTCCTGGACTTCCCTCCTAATGTATGATTGCAGCCACCTGTGTTGAACTAGGTAGTTGATGAGACAGGTGTTTCAACACAGGTGGCTGCAATCTTAATCTTTAATGAAAATGAAAAAAAAAAATGTTTCATAGAAAATAAAAATGCATTTAATTATTACAGAGATATTGTTGTAGTTTGTAATAGCCTGGCATGAGCACAGTGCTATAAAATAGTTCTACATTTTTTTTAAATTAAATGGTGCAAAAATGTGTTTGAATGGAATTAAGTCAGCATCCCGGTGCACACAATGCTGGTGGTCAGAATCCCAACGGTGAGTATTAGAGTTAGACTTATGCTGCGGGAGGGTTTGGCTGCAGGAAGCTTAGGGTTAGGCTGCGGGAAGGTTAGGGTTAGGCTGCGGGAGGGTTAGGGTTAGGCTGAGGGAGGGTTAGGGTTAGGCTGAGGGAGGGTTAGGGTTAGACTGCAGGAAGGTTAGGGTTAGGCTGCGGGAGGGTTAGGGTTAGGCTGAGGGAGGGTTAGGGTTAGGCTGAGGGAGGGTTAGGCTGCAAGAAGGTTAGGGTTAGGCTGCGGGAGGGTTAGGGTTAGGCTGCAGGAGGGTTAGGGTTAGGCTGCGGGAGGGATAGGCATTGGGAAGGTTAGGGTTGGGCTGCGGGAGGGTTAGGCTGCGGGAGGGTTGGGGTTAGGCTGCGGGAGGGATAGGGTTAGGCTGCGGAAGGGTTAGGCTGAGGGAATGTTAGGGCTGGGCTGTGGGAGGGTTAGGGTTAGGCTGCGGGAGGGTTAGGGTTAGGCTGCAGGAGGGTTAGGCTGCGGGAGGGTTAGGGTTAGGCTGCAGGAGGGTTAGGCTACAGGAGGGTTAGGCTGCGGGAGTGTTAGGCTGTGGGAAGGTTAGGGTTAGGCTGCGGGAGGGATAGGGTTAGGCTGCATGAGAGGTGGGTTAGAGGAAGGGTTTGATTACTTACCTGCATGCACCAGGATTTCCACCGTTGGAATTACACTGCCGGGATTCTGACCGCCGGCATTATTACCAACCTTTCAACATGACCCTTTCCATCAGGTACAAAATGCTCTGCTCCTGGACTTCCCTCCTAATGTATGATTGCAGCCACCTGTGTTGAACTAGGTAGTTGATGAGACAGGTGTTTCAACACAGGTGGCTGCAATCTTAATCTTTAATGAAAATGAAAAAAAAAAATGTTTCATAGAAAATAAAAATGCATTTAATTATTACAGAGATATTGTTGTAGTTTGTAAATAACATGTAAGCACAGGCACATTTCA
The DNA here is from genome assembly GCA_031769625.1 of Taudactylus pleione. NCBI lineage: Eukaryota > Metazoa > Chordata > Amphibia > Anura > Myobatrachidae > Taudactylus > Taudactylus pleione. The sequence continues at coordinate 1,381,182 of JAUIMM010000682.1, forward strand.
CTGTTAATTACTGGCTCCAAAGAGGTACATGCAGTAGAGGAGCATGAGATATAGGCAGGGCTGCTGTGTGATTTTCCGGCAGGGCTGGGCGGGAGTTGCCGTAGCGTAGACGCCGTGGGTGGAACCACGGTGAAGCATGTCAGGCGATTGCTGTAGAGGCTGCGGAAATCACCTGTCGTGTTTCCCTGTGGCTCCACCAATGGCGTCGATGCCATGGGGGAGCACACGTCAGAGGTCACTTCCTTCTTGTTGACTCGGCAGTACTGCAGCTAGGTGAGCTACCAAAGTTAAGACCGCAAGCTACAGGTTGGAGACCACTGGTATACATAATATATACATTGCTCTCCATAATAGTATAGTCAATGGTCCTGCTAGTGGCTATAGGAAGAATAGGCTAGTGTCATCTCACAGAACATGGCTTTGCTTGGCTTCCTTTACTGTATTCAAGATACATGGTACAATTATGTGAGCATTTTCTGCATGCTTGCCAAATTCACATTGTAAATATTAACAGTGACCTGTGTTCCTACAAGGAGAAGGAGGACTGCCAATGTTTTCCATTACACAGCTCTGTATGATGCAGAAACATCCCACTGCCAGAGATTAGATTTCTTTGCCCTCCAGTGTAGATCAGTGGGTTGATCTGAGCAAAGAGGATGCTGGGAGACATTTCTTGTTTACTTTGTCGGCGTGACACTCCTGTTGTTGCCATAGCAGCATCTCCTCCCTAAGTTGCTATGGAGATAGGATGTGCAAGGACCACATCTTCACACAGGGACCTAGATAATAAAGCAGACATGCACCTAAGGGTTGTGTTTTCCTACTGTGAGAGTCTCTAGAGAGCGAGCGTATGAGGTTATGCCAGCATGTGCTCTGTCCCACATATCCATGAATGAATGAAAACCGTGGCATGATAGTATATATATCAATCTCTAGTTCCTGGCATGATACCAGTCTGAATTGCACCTCTGCAGATGTAAGTTTGATGTCATATGTGAGACCGTTTTACAGTCTCATGCAATTCATCAGCACAGCTGAATAACTAAACAGGGCGAGTCCTGCTTGTTGACTGTAACAACACATGTCTATGTATATACCCTGTGCAAGGCAGTCACAGCTGTCAAGAGCGTGTGCATGTGTTTGCTGCCTCATGGGTAATATAATCTGGCACACTTACATAGTTCAGCTTTTTATATGCCTAAAATAACCTGAAAGTGCTAGGGGTATCATGAATTTAACTTTTTTTCCTCTACAATATACTATTATATGTTATACTGAAATTTCGTAGAATTATTTTTCCAAGTGGCTGGCACTGGGATTTAGACTGGCTTCTCCGATAACTCATGCAAAAGTACTGTGCAGTATTTACTGCAGTACTGGTTGGTTTTCCTCAACTCTCCTCCGGGGGGTATATTTACTAATGTTCGATTTTGCTTTTACTGTGATTTTGATTTGACATTCGATTTTCATTCGATTTTGCATTTGGAGATTTGCTAAAGGCAAAATTGAATGTCAAATCGAACCTAAAACCGAATTTCACTCATATCCCGCTCAAAGTCGAACATCGGAAAAACATCGGACCTTTTACATAGACCAACACAAAAATCCCTTATTTACGAATATTCGATTTGAAATCGAACATCAAATCGAACTTAAAATCCGCAAATGAATAGAACTGCTTCATGCTTTGGATTTTAGCATGAGCAGGTATGAATGACACAGATGCATGCACAGATCAGTGAGATCCATGCATGCATCTTTGGGTAAAATGCTTGAAAAGTGTTCATTTGAAAAAAATAATTACGTGGGGTCCCCCCTAAAAGCACAACCAGCCCCAGACTTTTCATAACCAGTACTTGTTGTAAAAATACAGGGGACAAAAGACATAGGGGTCCCCTGTATTTAGCACAACCAGCACTGGGCTAAGCGAGCCAGTCCTGGTTTTGGAAATACAGGGGACAAAATGAGTAGGGGTCCCCAGTATTTGCCATAACCAGCACTGGACTCTTTCTAGCAGGGGGGTAATGCCAAAGCCAGGAGAACCCTTTCACCGGGTCCCCCGTCCAAAGCATTACCTTGACCGCTAGTCAGCCAAGGCCAATAAAGGGGTCCCTCTCTCCAGGGCACCCCAGGCCTGGGCTGATAGCCAGGGGCTATCCCTGGCACCCTTGGGTGGTGGGTGCCGGGTTGATTGTGTAAAGTGTGTGTAAAAATAGAAGAGAAAACATTGTCTTTAACAGTAGAACTACAGGTCCCAGCAAGCCTCCCTCGCATGCTGGTACATGGAGAACCACAAGTACCAGCATGCGGGGTATTAAGGGCCCGCTGGTACCTCTAGTGTACCTCTGCTCCGGGCTCGCAACCCGCTCCTTCCCTTCCGGATCCCTCTGCCCCTGTCTGGCCCCTTCCGCCGGACGTCTGGACTCTTGTGCGCATGCGTGACCTGTAGGTCGCGCATGCACAGTCCCGTCACAGTCCAGTCCCGTCACTGGTCCGAAAAGGAGCAGTGAAGCCGCTCGCGGGGGCAGCTGATTTCAAATCACCTGTCACCGCGCTGGAGCAACGATGAATTGCCGGCGAGTTTGAATGTTATTTATCGGGGTCCGTTCGGACTCCGATAATTAACATAATGAATAGGCCCCTATATATGGCATCAGGGCCTGATTCCGACCCGCTCGCGAGTGCTGAGCGTTCGCAAGTGGGTCAATGTTGGCCCAGTGCACATGCGCACGACGGAGCCGGCTCCGTCGTGCGCATGCGCGAGACCCGGATAGCGACGGGCAAGCCGTCGCTCCGGGTCTCGTACCAAAGGGGGCATGCTGTCGATGTTGAGTGACAGCACGCCCCCTTTGGTGGGCGGCCCGGGGGCGTGGCTGGCCAGACGGAGGCGTTCCCATGGGAACGCCTACCGTCTGGGGCCCGGCCCCACTGACATCACAAATGATGTAATTGGGAGTGCTTTCGGCTCTGATAGATGGCCGGCGGTTCGATTCCCGGTAGCGGCAGCCCGACATCAGCAGAGATCTCGGCAGCGGAAGCCCGACAGCGCTGGAAATCCCGATCGTGGATAGGTAAGTATTGTCTAACCTAACCCCCCTAACCCTCCTTAGGGGTGCCTAAACCTAACCTCCCCCCCAAGTGCCTAACCCTAACCACCCCTTCCCCGCTGCCTAAACCTAAGTCCCCCGGGGGGGTGCCTAACCCTAAGTCCCCCCCGGGAGCCCTAAACCTAACCCTCCCCACCTGCAGCTGTCCGCTCGCGGCGCCCGGCATCACTACACTCGGGATGCCGGGCGCCGGTCTCCCGGAGTCGGGGAAATGCCAGGCGTCTACATCTAGACGCCCGGCATTTCACCCTTGCCGCAATATGACAGTCGGGAAGCCGGCTGCCGGTATTTAGGCAGTCGGCTTCCCGATTGCATACAGTGGGGTGATAGCAGCGGGGGTGAGTGGCGGTGGGTGGGGTGCAGAGAGTTGGCATGGGGAGAGTAGTGTGGGCATTAGGGACTCAGGAAGTCAGCGGTCAGCTGGCTAAAGTGACTTGGCATATAACATTCTTTGCAGAACCACTGATAAAGGGCTTTTCACTGCTAAATGAATAGACCCCAAAATCTGCTTATAATAAGCGTGATTAAATCAAGACAGGATTTCTCTAACAATAAAAATAATATTCTCCAATAAACGCTATGAGAGTACGGTTTAATCTAATCAGAATTTGTCAATAGATAATTTTTCAATAAACTCTCAAATGAGATCAAAGGCAGAGGAGAAAATGCTATTATTATTTTAGAAAAAATACCCACATTTGCTTCTATCAAACCATGTACATTATATATATATATATATATTTGTAGATTTAGCAAATTTTTGTAAAATACATTCATAGGTACTATTTGGCCTTCCTACCTGTCCCATCCATATTGCTAGGAAGTGGGAGATAGGAGGGTGGGTGACCTGACTTCTGTGGAGTCCAGGGGATTTCCCAAAATTCGGAAGTCTCTTGATAGTAGGCAAGCACGCCTAAGTCTGTAGGACAGGGGAATTCCACATGCAGCTCTCCAGCTACTGTGGCACTACACATCCCAGCATGCCCTGCCACAGGCATACTGGGATGTGTAGTTTAAAAACAGCTAGCGGGCTGCATGGAGTTGCAGATGTGTGTAATGTAGAGGGGAGGTAATAATCTGTCTGTATGCAGTGGAATGTCAGCCTAACACAGAACAATGTATTTTACCATCATGATTCATATTGGGACATGTTCACGTGCAAAGGTTTGCAGATGGGATGAGTTGAGTGGATTGGGGGTATTCCTTGCCAAGTACAGATTAGGCACACGACCAGGGGCGTATTAAGAGAGGAGGGGGCCCATGTAAAGTCTCTGTATGAGCCCCCTCCTCTCTAGCTGGTAGTGCATTAGTGAGCACTAGTATACTGTGGCACTGTATCATGCGCAGGTCTCTGGGGAAATGTAGCGACGGCCATTTTCCTGGTGATTTTTTTTCTGCTGCACATGCACAACACGCCGGGGAAATAGTCGCCGCACCATTTTCCCCCGTGATTTTTGCAACACTGCCACTGCGGGACTCCGGAGAGGTTAGTATTGAAGAAATGGTTTCAGGGTGTGTGGTGTGAGCCCCCTTGGACCCAGGGGCCCGTGTGCACTGCTCACCCTGCACCCATTAAAGAGATGCCACTGCACGCGAGTGTGCCTACCTTTGCACTTACATGCAAAAATTAGATTTTGATTTTATTTCATTTCACTTAAAAAAGTTCCCTGATCTTTACAGCCTTGTTCTCCCTGCGAAAGGATTCGCACTTACCCTCCATTTCAGGGGTATGTTCGTTCAGGATCACTAAGCTGGCCAGCAGCCTATCCTCTACGCATAGTAGTCTTTCCATTCATGCTTGTTGTTTTCATAAGGTTCGATCATCTAAAGAAAAAAATAGTCATCCAGGCGTATTCCTAACATTTCCCGGGTTACTTCTGCAAATCCATGAAGCTAAGGATAAGGTGACCTTTGCTGCAACACTGTGACGCCAATTAGTGAGCCCAGTTCTTCTGGCGTCTAGCCCACTCTCTGAAACCCCTCATTCTATCCATCAACAAGTTCACAGCCACTAACTACAGCATAATGGTGTAGCATGAGTCTTATTAAGGTGCAAACATTCATTTGGAAATGAGCAGAAACACTGATAAAATTAGCTGTACACCCACAACCATTTCTTTGCACTACACAATGGCCCTGATTCAGATCCACTCGCAGGTCTGAAGGGTGTTTTTTTTTGTCCGGCCTTCTGGCTGCTTGCTAAGCTGTGGGTGACCACCCACAGCTTTAGCGAGCGGCCAGGTGATGGTCGCGACCATCGGGCTTGCTATGAGACCCTTGTGGTAGGGTCTCGTCTGCCGCAAGCCCCAGTGAGCTTCTGGCTCTAATAGAGCCGGAAGCTCACTACTGACATCACTCGTGATATCAGTAGGGCCGCCCACAAACGGCAGGCGTTCCTTCAGGAATGCCTCCGTTTGTCCAGCTACCCCCCCCACCCCGCCTACAAAACGACAGCCACCCAGTTTGTAGCGAGCCCCGGAGCGAGAGAATTTCAGTCTCACTCTGGGGATTGCGCACACGCAGTGCGCAGGCAGCGCGTGCGCACTGCCCTGCCATCGACCCGCTTGCGAGCGGGTCTGAATCAGGCCCGATATACCACTTTCTCTGACCCACACATCCACTTGTATTTTCTAGGAAGTATGGCCTTTGCTCTGAATCAGGGCAGATTTTTTAAATCCGCCTCCAGGCCGCTCACATAGCTGTGCGTGACCACCCGACCACCATCGGGCTTGCGACGAGACCCTTGTGGTAAGGTCTCGTCCACCGCAAGCCCCAGTGAAATTCCTGCTCTAATAGAGCAGGAAGTTTACTACTGACATCACGTGTGATGTCAGTAGGGCCGCCCACAAACAGCAGGCGTTCCTTCGGGAACACCTCCGTTTGTGCAGCCACCCCCCGATCTGCCTACAAAACGGGGCGAGCTGTTGATCAACATCGACAGCCGCACAGTTTTGCTGCGAGCCCCGAGCGAGTGAAGTCCTCACTCGCTCCTGGGCTCGCGCGTGCGCATTGCCCGACCATCGACCCGCTTGCGAGCACTATGCGCTCGCGAACGGGTCTGAATCAGGCCCTATGTCTTTACCAGGATGTACAGTATGTTAACTGATGTTTTTTTCCTAAAACCCTTTGTAAAAACAATGCTGTAGCACAATAAGTACTTTGTTCAAACCAAGAACAAATATCACTCTTATATTAGTGTTTATTATGCAGTTTGTGTGTAAAAGGATGAAGGTTCATTTATGTGCAAAAGGTATGTAGTCAGGAAGCCTACCGCCCGCTTCCCGACAGTGAAATCCCGGCATGGGACTAATGATAGGCGTCTAATACCGACGCCTATCATTAGCCCCACGCCGAAATCCTGACGCCTGGCATACCGATCGTAGGTAAGCCGGGCGTCGGGAGCAGATAGCCGCGGGTGGGGGGAGGGTTAGGTTTAGGGTCTCCCGGGGGAACTTATGGTTAGGCACCCCCCCCGGGAGGGTTAGGGTCAGGCTAGGAAAGGGGGGGGTTAGGGTCAGGCACCCCCGGGGGGAGGTTAGGGTTAGGCACCCCCCCCCGCGAGGGTTCGGTTTAGGGTGCGGGGAAGCGGGTTTAGGTTTAGGCACCCCTGGGGGGAGGTCAGGGTTAGGCACTAGGGGATAGGCACCCCTAAGGGAGGGTTAGGGGGGGAAAGGGTTAGGGATAGCCTTTATACTTAGCCTGTCAGGATCTCCATCTGCTGGCCTTCTGGCGTCGGTATTTCATCCGGCGGGCTGACGTCCGGCGGTATAGCATACCGATTCTGTGCAAAACATGCAATCCCGTAATGCAAATGGTCTTTTGTTATGTCACCTGCCTGCTTTTACTCAAGTGCACCCGTTTTTATGGTTAAGTGCAAAGGTTTGCAGATGGGATGAGTTGGGTGGATTGGCGGTGTTCCTAGCGGAGTATGGATTAGGCATTTGAGTGTTGTGGGGAAAGATCACTTTAATGAGATAACGTTCCCTGCTTTTCCACAGCCTTGTTCTCCCTGCAAAATAATTTGAACTTTCCACCACTTCAGTGGTGCATAAGATCAGGTCAGTGTCCAAGCAGGGCAATTTTGCCCCCTGTGCCAGACCTGCCCCCCCAAACACGTAACATCAGGACTTCACTCTGAAGGGACGTGGCCACCGTCACCAGGAAGTACGGCACTGCCCGGTGCATCCATAGGACGTTCCAGGCACCCTGCAAGCCAAATGCAGGTCCCATGGAGCATTGACAGTGCCGTCCCTATGGCCCTGGGTGAAGGCACCAATCGCACACCCCTAGTTACGGCCCTGGATCAGGTTTTGTCCTTTTTTTCTAATGGGATTCACTTTATAGCTGCACATTTGCTGTAAAATATTCTCGTATTTCAACCAATCTTCAAAGACGTAAAAAGTGACACATGTAATAAAGACCGTCCTGATCTTACCTTACTGTCTTGAATAATTTAAGCCATAAATTAAATGATGCTGAGCAATATTTTATGAGAAGGACAGACGTGGGGATTGTATTAAAATGGAAGTCATTGGACTTTGATGGATTTTACTATTACTATTTCCACTATGCTCATTTTCCAGAGAATTGATACTTTTAGGGGTATATTTACTAAAGTGCAGGTTTATAGAAGTGGAGGTGTTGCCCATAGCAACCAATCAGATTCTACTCATCATTTATCTAGCACCTTCTAGAAGATAATAACTAAAATCTGATTGGTTGCTATGGACAATATCTCCATTTTAATAAACCTGCACTTTCGTTAATATACCCCTTAATATTTACTGGGGTTGCAAAGTTATCATTCCAAGTTCCCAGCTTCCCAATATTCTTCATTGCCCTGGCCCCCTCAGTCTACCACAGCATGAGGCTTGTAGTTTCTGGCAGGGAAGGTCCAGTATGTGCCCGTACATGGAGGTACCAACCAGTCATGAGTGGGATCCTATGGTTGTGGTCTCCCTGACTAAGGATTTGGGGGTGGGGCATGCTGACCATATATTTATTTTTATATTATCTGACTTTTTCCAGTCATTTCAATAGGATTTCAGGCACCCTGGCTCTAACATCTCATATACAGAGCACTGGCACAATGAGTGCACAGAAGCATTACAGGGAATGAGGAAATGAATTGCCTGGCAGCCTATAAAAGAAGGTGGAAGTGACTGTAGTTATACGAGTGTGTAGTTAATGGTACAAGAGCGATTACGTGGAGGGAACAGCCTGCTGTACAAACAAGTGACAGTGGGGGTGAGTCAGAGGTGAACGCAAAGCAGTAACAGCCGCTGCTCTGACATTATGCTAATGCCGCAGCCGATGAGCCATCTATTAAGATGCTCACAGACTGCGGCTCTAGCCTGCTGTGGTGCACCCATAGGCGCACCATCGAGTGGACATTGCCAGCACCATTGGACTTGTGAGCAACCCTATGGATGCTCAGAATGTCTGTTGGAATTTGGCCCCTGGGATCTTCCAACGCAGTCCCTGACACACCCCTGGACATGCCTGCCACCTCGAGCTACCCCACCTTCCCCTGTCAGCACCCAGGAACACATGGCTCACCATGCAGTTTCGATCTGCATCCGTCGGCGGTGACCATCAGGACGCAATGCGCAGAGCCTCTTGGAGGCAAGCGCATAAGTAGAACTTGGGGCGCTTTTTACTTGCCGGGTCTGATTAAGGCCCAAAATGAGATACATATCAACAGCATGAACCATGGCTGCACTACATTGCCTTCAGCTATTACAATGACACATGTCAGCTGTTTACTTTTGTATTATTTGTTTATAATGCTGTGAAACTTATGAGGATTAACATGTAGGGGTCGATCCAATTAGCCGCGATGATCTCGCCGGCGCGAGTCATCGCAGCAATGGGCGCACTTTACAGTAGCCCGAATTCGCAGAATTTTGTTCGGGCTGCGAGCAAAATTCTGCGAATTTGGGCTCATAGCGAGCTGCAAAGGGTGTGAGATGCCGGTCCGTTGCCGCCGTTGCAACGGTAACTCGCACCCTTCGCGGCTAATTGGACTGACCCCTAAAACTGAAATAAATATTAGCACATCATTCCCCTCAGAGCCACTGTTGTTGGCACTTTTACTGGGTGCTGTGTTATTTTTCTTCTCTCAGTCCTTTATGACTTCAGAGTTTGAAACTGTATAATTGCATTTGTTTATAGTCAATACAGATAACAATCTGAAAGATATAGCACACACTGCACTGGTTAGACAGGGCCAGTCAGGGCTGTACAAAGGGCAGTGCAACTGCTGCTGTCACCCAGGGCGTAAGGCAAAGGGGTGGTACTGCCCATCCCTGGTACCTGAAAAGGCTTCCCGCTGTAAGTTATTTGCTCCTCCAAGCATTACGATGCTGTCAGTGGAAAAGAGCCAGTGATCTAAATGGCAAATTTGGGTTGTGATACTGGCAAACCTTGGCGGGGCACTGCCCAGCCTGCCTCGGGTGTAAAAATGCAAAGGTACAGCTCTGGGCCCACTAGTAGAAAATCTGCAGTTTATATAGTAATATTTGTGATGCCGCTAGCTGCTACTTTGGTCCTACGGTCCGCTCACAGGGTGGCGTGTTCATACAAGTCTGTGACTGATTGCAATTACTTGGTCTAAAAACTAATCAAGAATCTATATAATTTACATGTGTCAGTAATTAATGTTATAACAACCCAGGAAGCTGGACATGTGACCCACCAAGATTTCTTGCTTCCTCTTGTTACTTTCTCTGTGAACTCTTACAAACTTTAGCCAATCAGCATTCTGCCCTATGCTGATAGACAGGAGGCTGAGCCAGACAGGACAGGGGTCTGACCCCTGCAGTAAGCCGCAAAACATTAAGGGGCTGAGGGCGGGATGTACTAAAGGAAAAATGTGGTAAAAACCCTGTTTTCATTTTTTTTAACGCATTTCCATATGTACTAAGCCCCGGGCACCCTATTATCGGTGCGGAGGGTAACGCCAGAAAAACCTGGCGTTACCCTATAGAAGCCTATGGGCTTCTTACCGCACCTCGCACCCGACGCTTCGCTGCCACCTAGTCGCCCCGCCGTCGCCCAGCAATGGCCCCCACTCACCTGACTGTCCATGGTCGCCAGCCCATGCTCCTCCTGGGTCTTCCGCCTCCTCCTCCTCCTAATCTTCCGGGTACAGGGAGGAGGAGGAGCCGGGGACTTCCTGCACGGTTGCCGGGGCTCGGAGGGGACGGGGTCCCACGGAGTCCCCCTCTCCCGGCGTCGGCTGCTGTCCTTTGTGATACTAATCGCAAATGTTAGTACATATTTGATTAGTAAGGTTATGGTGACTGGCGGAATGGTCACCGCAACCTTAGTACATCCCGCCCTGAGTCTGATTTGTGAGCGGACACATCGAGCGCGAGATTGGTAAGTGTGTATTATCTTATTAATACCTCCCAACATATGGGAGGTGAAATTCGGGGCCACTTGCATGCTCCAGAAGCACTGAACTGTAAAAGGGGTGTGGCCTCATGACACCTTCATTTCCATCACTCTGGGGGCGTGCCCAGAACTCCCGCAGATGATGGGCTGCCGCCCTCCAGGCTCCTCCCTGCACGGTGTAGATACTGTCTATTCACCTGCTGCTCTGCTATGCTGAATAACAGAGAGATACTTGCTCCTCCCAACTCCCCCCACCCAACATCAGACACTGCTGCCCATGGCACGCTCTTGCACACGGTTGGGGGGGCATGGGGGTCCCTGAGGACTGGAGTTGGGAAACACTGATCTAAAGTATATTCCATTTAATAACACTTTTATAGAAGAAAGTCTTACACAAGTAAGCATAGCCTGCTATGATTTGAGTACATATGGGGGAGGCATATGAATTGTTCTCCATACTAGGCGGTTCTTGACTTTGACAAAACACACTAAACATTTATGATTGTAAACGATAAGTAAAGAAGGGTTATTAAAGGGAATTTCTACCTGAAACCTTGCCTGTGTGTGTTGGTTGCTGTAACTGATCCTTTCCATATCTACTCCATAGTATCTATAGTATCTTCTAGATGCCCTTTGGCTGTATAAAGACTTTCCTTGTTCACTTCTAATTATTATAATCTTTTTTCCCATGCCTGATTAAACATCACTTTTGTTTTGTTCATGTGTAAATGCTGGATTCCCCGTGAATCAGACCCATGCACACGTCTATTTATGAATAGCAGCAGACAGTAAGCTAGATAGGAGCACTCAATGCCAATCAGCTGCGGCAAGGGCCAATTAATTCCTCCTAGGAGGCATAATAACAAGCATAAAATAGCTGCCTGTGAAGCAGACATAATTGTACACGGAATGCATCATTGTTAGAGGAGACTGGAATGTGGCTTGGGATTTTAGTCACCACTGCATTTGTTAGAGGTTTAGGGGATAAGAAAAATACCCTGTGAGGTTAATGTGGCAGTTGCTTAGCTTGGGATGTAGTAGTAACCTTTTCTCATCACCTCAAATAAAATGTAAAAATCTGAACTGCATAGACATATTTGTATATTTATATTACTCAATGTGCATGTGGATAATACACATTGTAAACATTCTACTAAACAGCATGTATCTGTATGCTAATATATCAGCAATTATTTATTGTCTTTCAGTTTGCCAGTATATTTAACATGTAAGTGTGTTATATAATAAACCCATGTATGTAGCGGAAGGTTATGTCTATACATGAGATGCATGGAACCAGAATGTGCATAGTACCTGTGCCCACCTAATAACTGGAGCCAGAAAGGGGCATAGTACTTGTACCACCTACCTGGAGTCAGGAATTAGCACCGTACCTGTAGTCATCTACTGACTGGAATCATAAACTATTTGTAGCTGTACTCACCTACCACCTGGAGCCAGGAACTAGCACACTTTCTATACCCACCTACTGCCTAGAGCCAGGAACTAGCACACTATCTGAACCCACCTACTGCCTAGAGACAAGAACATAACACTACCTGTACACACCTACTGGAACTAGCATAGTACCTGTACCCACCCACTCCATAGAGCCAGTACCTGCACTCACCTACTGCCTGGAGCCAGGAACTAGCATAGTACCTGTACCCATTTACTGCCTGGTACCCGGAACTAGCACAGCACCTGTACTCACTGCCTGGGGCTGGAAACTAGCACCTTGCTTGCCGACAATCTGGCTGCCTCTTCCGGGAGAGGCAGCCAGCTCGGTACAGCATGAGGGTTTTGTGGGCGGGGCCGTGACCGCGCGATCGTGGTCCCACCCCCTCTACACATTACCGAGATTAGCAGCACTGTGCAACCGGGGGAGGGGCCACGATGACTAATCGCATCAGTAGTTCCCCCCGGGCTGGCCACCTATATATAGTTGAATCAGAAAAAAATATGTCACGTTCGGCAAAGGCATTGGCATACGACGGGGCCACATTGGACCCCATCGCACATCCTGATACCTGAAGGTAAAAACTGCCATCAGAGGTGAGAGTGGATGCCGGCGGGGGGTGCCCACTCTTCTGGGGGCCCGGAAGTGACACCCGATTTTCGGGAGGCTGCTGACCATTTCGGAGAAGGCAAGTATGACTAGCACAGTACCTGTAATCTGCTTGGAGCCAGGAACTAGCACAAAACTGTACCTGTACTCACCTACTGCCTGGAACCAGGAATTAGCACAGACCGTTACCTACCTACTGCCTAGAGCCAGAAACTAGCACGCTACCTGTACCAACCTACTGGAACTAACACATTACTTCACCTACTGCTTGGAGCCAGGAACTAGCATAATACCTATACTCCCCTACTGCCTAGTACCTGGAACTAGCAAGGTACCTGTATTCACTTAGGGTTCTATTTTTCAATATTATTTTCACAAAAATAATGTGAAAACAGGTGTTTTCATATCCTTTTCACACTATTTTAGTATCACTTAAACTGTATCAAAAGGCTTTTGGACCAGTTTTTGTAAAAAACTACCCCAAGTCCTTAAATTTGCATTCTTTTAGTAAGCAGGGTGCATTTCCCATATGTAATGGGAAATGCGATCTGCTTCAAATTTACTAAAAGAATTTGTAAAAAAAATACCAGGAGGGAGCCCTGCGATAACAATGCCACCTGGAGATGGTGTTAAGACAAAAAGAGTGATTGAATGAGAACGGAGTGGGTTAAACCTCAAGTCTGGGGGCTGGCTTGGGTAATACCATTTGACTTAGTTTGCCCTATTAGGATAGGTGTGTGTGTTTTACCTTGGAATGTGAGGCTGTGTGGGCTGAGACAAAGCCTCTTTTGTTCCTGTCTTCCCACCCTCCCTTCCTATATGTTTTCAGTGGGATTGTGGTAGTTAGCTGTTTTCTGTGGCAGGAAAGAACGGCACGTCGCCACTTAAGGTGCAAATCTCTTTCAGTTTATAGTATTATAGTCTTTGGGGGTCACCCCTGGGGGCATTGTATAAGGGGCACTGCTGGGGGCCTTCATAAGGGGGACCACTACTGGGGGCACTGTATAAGGGGCACTACTGGGGGCCTGCATAAGGGGGACCAGCCTGCATAAGGGGTACTACTACTGGGGGTACTGTATAAGGGGCACTACTGGGGGCCTGCATAAGGGGGACCAGCCTGCATAAGGGGTACTACTACTGGGGGTACTGTATAAGGGGCACTACTGGGGGCCTGCATAAGAAATACTACTACTGGGGGCACTGTATAAGGGGCACTACGGGGGGCCTGCATAAGGGGGACTACTAC
>JAUIMM010000682.1:1397500-1465000 GCA_031769625.1 Taudactylus pleione
ATCTGTTGTGAATTCTAACACTATCAGGGGTGGAACCAGTGGTATAACTATAGAGGGTGCAGTTGCTATGGGGCCCGCCGGCCCAGCAAGCAACCCCCTGCCAGATTTTTTTATATATATACACTTTTTAAACTCCCCGGGCAAATGCCCAGGTGGCTGGGCAAGCGGTTGGGGAGGGGGGGGAAGCGGTTGTTGGAGCCGACTGTAGTGTCACTCACTGACACTGTCCTTCCACCTTCTCAGTCGGCAGAACTAGCTTAAGGCCCCCATACATCAGAGATTGATTGCAGCAATTGTGCAATTTGCAATCGATTGTGTATAAAAATCTTTTCCTTTTTCAATCGATTGCAGAATTGCCACAATCGATTGAAAAAGGGAAAGATTTCTATACACATTTGATTGCAAATTGCACGATTGCTGCAATCAATCTCTGATGTATGGGGGCCTTTTCTCACGAGATGATGTCATCATCTCACGAGTCTCACTCCTCTCGGGGCGACTGGGAGGGACTTGTGTGCTGCAGGAAGAGCGTCCATTAGTTAGCAAGAGAGCGGCTGCTTCAGTCTGAAACACAGGCAGTGATGTGAGTAAAACTGTGCTGCTGCCATCATGAAACTGATCATTTATAATATAATATGGATGTATATACATAACATTTATATATACATATATATACACACACATGTATGTGTATATATATATATATATATATATATATATATTCACTGTGGTTGAGACCTGAGTTGGGGGGGCCCTTTAAAATTTAGCTATGGAGTCCACAAAGCTCTAGTAACGCACCTGGGTGGAACAACTGCAGTTCTGAGAGTACGTCTGTTTATCCATATACATTTTATAAAGTACATGTTTTATCAACCACACTGCCAACCAGATCATGGAACTGCCTTTCTTCCTTTACCCCGGCCACATTGAGGTGACCAGGGCGACTGTCCAGACTAATCAGAGCAGCCACTTGTAGAGCTTTTACAGGAAGCTGGTTCAGAAAGTTGCAAAATAAATGCATATTGGACAATGATATCTGATCTACATTATGGACCATGTGGGGAGATGTACTAAGGCTGTGTACACACCTCTAGATATATCTGTCCAATCTGTCTGGTGGGATGGAAAATCAGGTAATCAGGGGCGTATTAAGAGAGGAGGGGGCCCATGTTCATTTCCTGTCCGTGGTCACCTACTCTCCCCCCGGTGGCAGACTGACTACAGCTGACCGGCGACTGCAGCATCGGTAGTCTCTGGGCACTAGTCTGTGCCCAGAGTCTACTGCGCATGTGCAGGTCGCCGGGAAAATTGCACGGCCGTCATATTCACACCAATTTCATCACCGCGTATGCGCAAAATGCTGGGAAAGTGGCCACACTTTGCACCCATTATAGAGATGCCCCTGCTGGTAATGTATGGGAGCAAATAACAATAGAAATTTGCTCCAAAACACTGAAAGACGGACCAGATTTTTGTTCCCACCAGACAGATTGGGCTGGTGTGTAGGCAGCCTTTAGCCTTCAAGAGGGATAAAGTGGGGAGTGAAAGTAAAGTACCAACCAATCAGCTCCTTACTGTCACTATAGACTGTGTTTGAAATATAACAGGAGCTGATTGGTTGGTACTTTATCTTAGGGATGGGCATTGAAAGCCCGACAAATCTGCTCCTACACGTCCTGCTTTTTATATATGACATGTACAGTGAAATGTTGATTTCTATCAGTTTTATGGTACACTCACTACTTGTACATAGTAATCTATATTTGTTGTTTCTTGTATCTGTGTCCCCTTTTTCTGTCATATATAGTGAAAATTACTCTTTATTCCACATCTGTATACTGTACCTAATTATTAGAATACAAGACCTGCAGGAAATATGTAAATGCAAATATTGAATAATACATAAGGTTGTAATTTGTTTTCACTAACCTCCTGCTAATATCTCCAGGGCTCATGGAGGCTGCTGTGATATTCCTGTGTTCTGCCCTGGTACCAGTACTAGGTAAGCACCACCACCATTGCATGGCTCTGCCCCATTCCTTAATATAAAATGGCTTCAATATGTCATTGAAAGCACAAGGTCTCTTGTATATGTTACCACAAAGTAAAATAGACATATTTTGTAACTTATGGATTACTTCCACTGGTTGTTTCACATACATTAAATGGAGTTAACATGAATAACTTTACATGAAGAGCTACATTATAACAACTATAAGACCCTACAACGCAGAGGTTCTCAAACGCCAAGGCACCACAACAGATCAGATTTTAGAGATATCCATGGTTGAGCACAGGTCGTTAAATCAAATTGACTGAGGTACTAATTAAGACACCTGTGCTCAAGCATGGTTATCCTTAACACCTGGACAGTTAAGGTGACTTGAGGACCAAGTTTGGGAACCTCTGCCCTATAGCATACTTAAAGTTATACCCCTTTTACACCAGAGCAAAAACCTGGGTTTTTGCTGGGTCTACCCGGGTCGCAGCTCAGTGTAAAAGGGTCCCTGAAAAATAACCTGGGTCAAGTGACCCTGCAATCCAACCCAGGTAGCTACCAGGGTTGGACCCAGGATGGACCCAGGTAATGGTGCAGTGTAAACGGTGCAACCCGGGTTATCTGACCTGGATCATGCCTAAAATGAGCGGATTGGTGGTTGTGGAGCATTCACCTCCCACTTTTTATGACCTCACAGGTTTAGCAGGGCAGACCTGAGTTCAGTGTGAACAGGGCTGACCTGGGAGTAACCCAGATCAAAGGTGCAGTGTAAATGGGTCTGACCTGGGTCTGACCAGGGTTGGAACCATGTCCAAAAACCCAGGTCGGATCTGGGTTTTTGGTGGAAAAGAGGTATAATATGCAAACAGTTAGACTATTTTAATATCTTAAAGCAATAATGTTTTTTTATGTTTGAGCAGTAAGATTAGATCAAACCATTTTTTTAGCTTAGAAGCAGAAATAATAGACTGTATGTCTTTTCTAGGGCACACTTAATTTATTAAAATATAACTTATCATCATACACTTAAAAAAGCAAGACGACAATTATAATACAATCGAGTATAGTTATGTAAAAATGATAATATATTGAAAGTAACCAGGCGAATAATTATAACCTGTCCTTAAAATCATATTCAATTAACCTATTATTTGGTATTCCTAGGATCAGGAGTTACAGTACGGCGAAATTATTATGTTGTATTTATTTCTCTATTTCATATAGCTGTGGAATTAATTTACATTTCATCAAATAAACCAGTCTAATCATAAATAAATAACAACCCAAATTGTAATCCTCTTATTACCCTAAATTCATTGCACATCTGCACTTACTATTCAGCCTTTAATAGAGATCACCTGTAATAGAGATCACAGTTAAGCTGCATACACATGTAAAGATTTTCTGTCCAACCATCCAATTAGTTGATTGGTTGGAATGAAAATCTGGTAAGGTATGAAAGCAAATGACAATCAGCAATTTGCTCTCAAACGCCGGAAAATGGACAAAAACTGTTGTTTGAACAAATTGTGTAGATCAAACATTTAACAAACTTGTCTGACCGACCATTTTCATCTGTTTTCTGGCATTTAGGATCAAATTGCTGATTATCAGTTACTCCCATATGTTACCAGATTTTCATTCCAACCAATCAACTAGTTGGACGGTTGGACAGAAAATCTTTACGTGTGTACCCAGCTAGTACACACTAGACGATATGCTCCCTGGGCGACATGACATTGAGCACACCCGCTGAACGATATCATTAACGATATCGTTCAGCGCCGGGCTCTCTCCCCCATTCCATAACATGCAGCAAATTGACGACATCGTCAGGTTGGCCTGCATGTTAACCCGATGAACGATGATGACGAACGACCCGCGGGAACGCGTGTCGTCGTTATCATTCATCGTTTTGTGTTAAAAATGGACGATAAAGTGGACGACTGAACGATAACGATATCGTTATCGTTCAGTCGTCCACTTTAATCGCCCAGTGTGTACGCACCATAAGATTAGGCTCAGGAGAAGCTATTAGGTAAAAGAAAAAATTAAATTTTAGGGCCAATTCTTTTCTTTTGAAAATAGTTTATTGTTAGGAGAACAACAATTTCAATACAAATGAACATGAAAGTCATTCCAAAGTCAATTCTATTGAATATGCCATGCATAGCACAGTGGTATTTGTTAGTTATCTGCTGTCCATACATATAGTTCACCAACAACAGTTCCTGAGATAGATGGTGCGTACACACAGTCATACCGAGGGACAATCAGATAACGATAATGATCGTTATATCTGATCGTCCTGCATGTGTTGGATGAACGTTATCGAACATCCAACACTTGCATGTTTGGCACCTACGACTATTACGACCCGCAAACTATGTTCACGGGTCCCTATAGTAAACAGGCTAACCTGGTCGATATCGAGCAGGTATGCCTGCTTGCACAGACTACGGACGATGGTCGATAACGGCCATATGTGGCCACGCATCGACCATCGTTTGCAGGGGCCAGAAGCTGTAGGATCGTTATCGTACAAATCTAACAGCTTATCTGACCGTGTGTAGGCACCATTAGAGCTAAATTTAGCAACGTTTTCTAAGCCCTATCTCAAGTATTTCCACCAGAGATAGAGTTTATTAATATTTCTTAAGGGCTGTCACCGGCGTTGGCTATTGTTGCGTTTCACCAGTGAGTATCTCTGGTGTAGACTTCCCCATGCCAAGCCGATGTTATAAGATCACTGAGGATGGCGATAATCAATAAATCTTTTTGTTCTATTAACAATTCAAGAGAAGTAGTAATGCCTGCTAAGAAACTGAGTCTGGCCCATTGCCCATGTCTGAAAAGCTCCAAACTGATAATCCATGTCCCACATATATCTTTTTCCCACTCACAGACAGGCCTATCCTAGAAAGGGACAATGGGCCTAAATTAAGATCTCCAGTGAGAATGGAATGCCCTGCATTAGGGGGTATCCCTTTCAGCCACCCACACATCCCTCCCTTGCATGTGTGATATGTGATGCATGATAATGTTAATTGAAAGATATGCCAGCCTTTAAATAAAGTAAAAATACATTATGACTTACCACACTGTCTCTGTCACTAATGATGCAGGCTGTAGTTCTTGTCTGACATATCTTCCAAGGTCTTCTTGTTGACAGTGCTGTGGATGTCTCAGGGGTAAGAGGGAGAGTGTCTGTAGCCAGCCATCCTCAGTCCTCATCCCCTAATCACCTTTATCAGCCTCTCATCACCATCCTCAGCCCCCTCATCTTTGTCAGCCCTCAGACTCTCATCACCATCCACAGCCCCACCACCTTTTTCAGCCCCCATCACCTTCCTCATATCCTAGCACCTTCCTCAGGCCCCATCGTTATCCTCAACACCCATCACCATTCTCAGCCCCATCACCTTCCTTAGGCCCCATCACCTTCCTCAGCCTCCATCACCTTCCTTAGCCCACAGCCTCTCATCAAGTTCTTCAGCCCCCATCATCATTCTCAATCACCTTCCTCAGCCCCCATCACCATCCTCAGCCCCTATCACCTTCCTCAATCACCTTCCTTAGCCCCCATCAACATCTTTATTCATTTAATCACCTTCCTTAGCCCCTATCCCCTCACCACTGCAGCCTGTCGAGTCAGCTGCTCCTTCAGTGAAAGTTGTGCGGGCGGCTGTACCGGACATGTGGCGCCGGTGACATGACCTATGACATCACGCCACAGCGTCGCCGACTGCAAGGTCACGCCTGGCCCGGGTGACGTGTCTGACCAACCTGGCAGAGCCCAGCGATGTCCAAGCCAGGCTACAAAAGAGGTGTGCAGTGGTGGGTATGGGTCCTGGAGGTGGCCACACTGCACCGACTGGAGCAGTGAGTCCACGGCCCCATTTTGTGCCCCTGTGGACCTTCGGTCCCTCTGGCTCTCGGGGCCCGGTACAAGTGTCCCCTTAGACCCCCCCCTGTCGCCGGACCTACTCAGGTAGGAGCTGGTTTGTCCCAGTCTCCTGTGTGGCATAATGTGAACTAGAGGCATTGTGTGCCATAATTTGTACTAGCAGCACTGCAATGTGGCATATTGTGAACTGCTGGCATTGTGTGGTATAATGTGAACTAAGGCATTTCTATGGGGCATAAAATGAACCAGGTCACCATTACTGTATGGTGCATAATAAAGTAAATAGAGAGCATTAGGATGCTTTCTTGTATAGAGGTCACTAGTAGAGTATCTGCATTGAATTGTAGTCATAACTATATAATAATAGTAGTAGCTGGTAGATGTTGTATTTGACTACAGCTCTTTGACATCACCATTTTTCATATATTTTTATTAACGATATAAAGCCGCACACCCTTTAGACAAACCACACCTACACAGTTTCATCACGCCCCTTTATTCCATTACAGCACGCTGGTAGAAGAAAATAGACAACCTGCTTGTGTTTGCTCCTCAGGCCAAAAGATCTTTTTAATTTTCCTTATTAAAACCTCTGCTTTATTGATAGACCATTGTGATAACTTGGGGTAATTAGCTTGGTAGATTGGGGTTAGTGGTGCAGTGACTAGATGCAGAATTAGAGTCCACACATGGCATTCCACTAAAACAAATGAAAATGGTGCTTTTACTTCAGCATGGAAATCAGGAAACAGAAATAAAATAATAAACTACCTAGCCCTTTCTTAGGGCCTAGCTCACTTCTTGAACCCTCTCTATAGAAGCAGCTAATCTGCACGAAAGTCTCTCACAGTCTCTGAGATTTGTGGTCCTTCCTGCCACATGCAGGACTGGACACTGGCCTCCTGGCCTGGTATAGCTTTCTCAGCTTATTGGCTGCCGCCTCTCACAAGGACAGTGTCAGAGGTATATGAATCTGCCTGCCTCCTTGTAAGTATGATCCTGACCACCTGGTCTGCTTCACTCACACGGCAACCCCACCTGGACTGTCTGACTGTGTCCACCAGCAGCCTCACCTGGGCTCTGATCATATGGCAGCCATTACACATCTTCCCACAATGCTTTTGTACTCTGTGTGGGCGGATCTCTCCTGCCACACACAGAATCTGCTGCTCACCAGCACCATCTCTGGTGATACTGCCACACCATATACTGTAGTGCACAAAACGTGGGTTTTAAAACAAAGTGGAATAATTAGTTTACTAGTAAAGCAAAATCTGAATGCAAAGATTGCATCTCCGGAACATTGCGCCTCCGCAAAACAGCCATTAACTTTGCATATCTCTAGGGAAACATATTTCATATAACAAAAATAACTATAGTATGTGATTTACTCAGTGGTGGTTTCACTCAAGTTAGCTCTATGGTAATGAGTCTGCCCTCTTCTGGAATTAATTTACAGTTACACATAAGTACATTTGCGTACTACAACTTTACGTAAAACTTATTGTACTGCATATTCACAAAACATATGCCTGCATTTTGAACGGCACTTTCAGAAACTTTCATGTTGAGAGGCATATACTTTATAGGAGATAAATACAGGGATACTTCAGTCTTGATGGTCAATGTTAGGATATGGGGGGTCTGTAGGGAGAATAAAGGCTCTTCATAGGAGGATTAGAGTTTCCTTGGACGCTCTTTCTGGCTGAAATATATCTATGTGTCTTAGGGAAGGATGTAAATAACTAAACATTTTACTAACATTGGTTCTAAAGCAATATGGTGAGCGCTTCCAACATTTTCTGTTATAAACTTCAACTAAATTTTGGGGTCCTGTATAAGCACACACTTGCCCATTCAGCCCTGGCTTATGCTCCCCGTCAGTTACTATAACTCTGTTAGAACTCCCAGTGGCTGGATTGGTGTATACGATTGTCGTGTGGTCACAGAATTCGTTTGAGTGTCCTGATAGTCATCTATGTAATAGGAGCTATTGCCCAATAAAGATTCAAATACTGTATACAGGTTGCTGATTATTTGCTTTTTATGTGTATCGTTGTAGCCTCAAACTTTGACTTTTATTGAATCCCACCTGCCTTTGTTTGTATTGACCATTGACCCTTGCTGCCTGCCCTGACATTAGTGCCTGTTTTCACATGGATATTTAAAATATTTAAAAATAATAATTGTTTACTTATTATATGTCCTGATACCTAACTTCAGTTATGGTACGTACACACGGTCAGATAAGCTGTCAGATTTGTGCGATAACGATCCTATCGTTATCGTTTAAATCTGACAGCTTCTGGCCCATGAAAAAAGGAATTTGCCCCCCAGCACACTGCAGCTAAATCAAAAATACTTGAATCCTACATGATAATAGAAATTCAGAGGTATTGGTTACATACATTTGCAAATATATGAATAAGCGCTGGGCCGACGTCAAGGCTCCTCTATACCAGCGTCCCTAACATTAAGGGGTCCACGTTCGAGAAGCAAGGCACTCCAAAAAATTCCAGCTAAGGACCATTCCCAGGGCATCACACGAAAAGGGGAAAAAAGGTGATATTGAAGTGTAAAAGGATAGATGTGTAAAGATAAATCAATGTGTTAATGAAAAAGAATTAAAATGACATAAATAATATACAAACGAATAGAGAAGTGAAAAAATATTCTATATGAATTAAGTGATGATGCCATGAGAAAGGTCCAGCCAGAACAACCCCGGGGGCCCCACTCCCAAATGCTCACCCCAAAATAATTATTGCTACATAATAGTAGCACCCACTCTGGGTCATATAATAACAAATTGGTGTACTGCATAATAACAGTACATGTATGAGCTGAGAGCTAACTTACCTTGGAGGTACCACAAAAAACCTCCATATGGCACTATAAGGTCCTAATGCTGACTCCCTTCATGCCTCCAAACTGCAAGCAAACTATAACCTCCTAATGCTAACTCCCTTCATGCCTCCAAACTGCAAGCAAAAAATATGGTAGTTGCTCAATCAGCTTAATGATATACTATAGGTGCTTGTAAAGGGCGGGGTTTACACTGAACACAGAAAAAAGGAATTTGCCCCCCAGCACACTGCAGCTAAATCAAACATACTTGAATCCTACATGATAATAGAAATTCAGAGGTATTGGTTACATACATTTGCAAATATATGAATAAGCGCTGGGCCGACGTCAAGGCTCCTCTATACCAGCGTCCCTAACATTAAGGGGTCCACGTCCGAGAAGCAAGACACCCCAAAAAATTCCAGCCAAGGACCATCCCCAGGGCATCACACGAAAAGGGGAAAAAAGGTGATAGTGAAGTGTAAAAGGATAGATGTGTAAAGATAAATCAATAAGTGTTAATGAAAAAGAATTAAAATGACATAAATAATATACAAACGAATAGAGAAGTGAAAAAATATTCTATGTGAATTAAGTGGTGATGCCATGAGAAAGGTCCAGCCAGAACAACCCCGGGGGCCCCACTCCCAAATGCTCACCCCAAAATAATTATTGCTAGTGTAAACCCCGCCCTTTACAAGCACCTATAGTATATCATTAAGCTGATTGAGCAACTACCATATTTTTTGCTTGCAGTTTGGAGGCATGAAGGGAGTCAGCATTAGGAGGAGGTGCTGATCCTTATAGTGCCATATGGAGGTTTTTTGGGGTACCTCCAAGGTAAGTTAGCTCTCAGCTCATACATGTACTGTTATTATGCAGTACACCAATTTGTTATTATATGACCCAGAATGGGTGCTACTATTATGTAGCAATAATTATTTTGGGGTGAGCATTTGGGAGTGGGGCCCTCTGGGTTGTTCTGGCTGGACCTTTCTCATGGCATCACCACTTAATTCACATAGAATATTTTTTCACTTCTCTATTCGTTTGTATATTATTTATGTAATTTTAATTCTTTTTCATTAATACTTATTGATTTATCTTTACACATCTATCCTTTTACACTTCACTATCACCTTTATTCCCCTTTTCGTGTGATGCCCTGGGGATGGTCCTTGGCTGGAATTTTTTGGGGTGCCTTGCTTCTCGGACGTGGACCCCTTAATGTTAGGGACGCTGGTATAGAGGAGCCTTGACGTCGGCCCAGCGCTTATTCATATATTTGCAAATGTATGTAACCAATACCTCTGAATTTCTATTATCATGTAGGATTCAAGTATTTTTGATTTAGCTGCAGTGTGCTGGGGGGCAAATTCCTTTTTTCTGTGTTCAGTGTAAACCCCGCCCTTTACAAGCACCTATAGTATATCATTAAGCTGATTGAGCAACTACCATATTATTTAGCTTCTGGCCCATGCAAACAACCAAACGATGGTCGATGCGCGGCCAGGTATTGTCGTTATCGACCTTCGTCGGTAGTCCGTGCAAGCAGGCATACCTGGTCGATATCGACCAGGTTATCCTGATTACTATAGGGACCCGCGATCGTTAATCGCGGGTCGTTATAATTGTGAGGTACTTGCAGCATGTGTTGGATGTTCGATAACGATCATCCAACACATGCAGGACAATCAGATAACGATCGTTATCTGATCGTCCCCCCGCCGTACCATGTGTATGCACCTTTAGTTGATTTGGGGCATATTCATTATACTTAATTACCGGCTCCTGATAAGATATAATATATTATTTATTTATTTATTTTTATTTTAAAAAAATAATAATAATATATTATATTATAGGGTCATTGCAATAATTCTATTCCTCCACTGTTATATTTTTATATACAAAAGATTTAGATTTTACATTTATATTTTTATGTATTTTTATAATAGCAGCCGAACTGGAGTCTCAAACTGGGTTTCCACGATTAGTAAAACAGAACACAGACCACCAATGCTATAAGTATCTCTTTTCTCCCTTGATAGTTTTTGTCTGTCAACTGAGTATCGTTAAAAAATTATCACCACAATCTTCTAGCCAACCGCCTGAAGGCCCGCAAGGCTCTCTCAGTAAAACCGGTGCTCAGACCCCTCTGGCTCGCTCCAATACAACCCCCTTAAAATTAACTCTATTTTTAGGGACTATTATACTTGCCTCTACAACCTCCAGAATCATGCCTCTCCTCAGCCCATCCCTCCTACCCCAATTTCTGAATATCTCTCTTCCTGTGCCCTACATCAGATTGACTTTACTACTTCCATGGCGCTTAGTCTTCCCATAACTGAAGAAGAGCCCTTAAATCCCAGAAACCCACCAAATCGCCAGGCCCCGACGGACCCCTTTTCCTATAACACGATCTTTAAAGGTTCTCTCATTCCTCATCTTGCAACCTCATTCAAACACATTCTTGGTGGCAGTTTTTTTCCTACAGACACCACTCGGTCCAAGATTGTGGTCATCCTGAAGCCAGGTAAGGAGCCCCAATTGGTAACCAATTATCCTCCGATTTCCCTCTTAACCACTTACCTGGCATGGTTGCATCAGCTGCGACCACACCAGGCTGGGCTTTCTCTGACTGTTACAAGTCGACTTGCTGCCTTCCAGCACTTCCATGGTTTCTCCTTCTGCCTGCCGTACGAGTCCTGCACCCTCTGTTGCTAGGCGATCTGGACGCCGGACGACATCACGTGTTACTGAACACTGAAGGATCTTCCGTTATTTTGATTGGTTTTTCGTCTGTAAATATCCGGCGGTATCTTCGCTGCCTTGCCAGCTATAGCGTCTCCGTACGTGCCCTTCCAGTTCTTGCTTCTGGATTTTGCATCTCTCCAAATTGTACCTCGGTCTTTAGGCCGCACCAAATCCTCCGACTCTCATAGCCACTCCACGGATAACCAAGCCGCATCGCAATCATCAGGCCGCATCAAAACCTCCGGTTCTCGTAGCCGCACCACGGCTAATCAAGTTGCTTCTCAGCATACAACCACATTAATTCTACCAGTTACTTGCTGCATTACTCCTACAGGCTATACCAGCCACATCAATTCTACCAGCTACTTGCTGCATCAATCCTAAAGGCTATACCAGCCACATCAATTCTACTTGCTACTAGCGACATCAATTCAACATTATTTGTTCCACAGACTATACCAGCTGCTTTTATATCATCAGTGGCAACTGCCGCGTCTGTACCACCAGTGCTGCATAAATCGATTCTATGCCACCAGTGCGGCATTAACCGCATCTATACCACCAGTGCCTTATTAGCCCCATCTTTTCCACCAGCGCTACACAAGCCGCATCTCAGCTACCGGTTCTCATTTGTGTCATCTTTTATTCTGGTAGTCCTGATTGCTCTGCGTAAACCCTAATCACTTCAAGTTTAAGTCCAGACGGTCGCCTAAGTA
Source organism: Taudactylus pleione (assembly GCA_031769625.1). Classification (NCBI taxonomy): domain Eukaryota; kingdom Metazoa; phylum Chordata; class Amphibia; order Anura; family Myobatrachidae; genus Taudactylus; species Taudactylus pleione. Next base: position 1,409,727 of record JAUIMM010000682.1, read on the forward strand.
CCTGTGAACCTTCCTAGTTCTAAGGGAACAACGGGCAGTTGTTAGTGGTAGGAGATCTCGTCCTTGAGTTTTGGGGGTTACGCAGGGTGTCCTGGAAAAAAACGTAAAACATTGACATTGTCGTATCTGATACGGCCAGTCCGAAACGCCCATTAGGTGGCTACCGGAAACTAATCTTCCGGCCCCACCTTCAATTTCTCTCGATCACTGCTGGCCACAATGATCAGGTAGCCCTGTGGCACCCCCAGTCCCCCGCCCAGACCTGCATTGCAGCCGCGGCTCTGCACCCAATGTTCCGATCGCTGTGGCCACAGAGAGTGTGTTGCACCGCCGGTCCCCCGCCCACCCCATCCTGCAGTCACGGCTCTGCCCCCAGTGTCCTGATCACTGTGGCCACAGTAGCTCCCTGCCCAGTGCTGCACTAGAGCCCTGGCTTCCTCTGCCCCCAGTAGCCCCGCCAGTCCCCTGCCCTGCCTCCAGTGTCTTGATCAGCATCAAGCATCTCTAGACATCTGCGGCTCCACTCTGCCCAAAGTCAATGTCCCACGATCAATGCTGGCCAAAGTGATCAGGGAGCCAGCTTAGTGTCCCATCCAGGGTGTGTAGGTATGTAATGTATACATATTGACATTTGCATATGTATAATATATATATATATATATATATATATATATCTGTGTTTCTCTGCTCCCATTCTTCCTTTCACTTTGTCCTGCAAAGCCCCCTCCCCTCCACACTTTGCTATGGCTCCGCCCCCTCTTCACCCCCCCATGCTCCATTCTGCCCGTTCCCCCTACCACTAACACAGTAAATCATTTTGTGTTTTTAATCTATAAAACTATTTTTATTTAAAAAAAAAATTGTCACATTATGTAATGAATAGATATTTACTCGTGATTTTACATTTTTGTTAAAAATCAAGTCAATCAAGTTTAAATAACATAATTTGCTAATTAATTTTTTTTTTTTAATTTTGTATATATTTTTTTTTAAAAATATTAGCCAGTTAAGTAATTAAACACCAACTATAAGCTATTCACCAAAATTCTGGCAAACAGGTTAAACCCCATTCTCCCTTCTCTCATCCACCTGGACTAGGTGGGCTTTGTGATTACCCACCAAGCCCTTGATAATACTAGACGAACGGTGGAGTTAGGGCCTCATTCAGCTTGGATCGCAGGTCAAGCGGTCAATGTTTGCGGTCTGCGTATGCACCGCCGTGTGCATACGCGAACCGGCCACTGCGATTGGGATTTTGATCGCAGAGACTACGCAGACCCATTGCAGAGTAATTGACAGGAAGTGCCGTTTGTGGGTGGTGCCGGGGGGGCGGGGCTTCTCTCGGATTCCATTAACTTAACCTTTACCCACCGGACAGACTCCATTAAATATCTTGGAATTCATCTCACAAAATCTTATCACAGTCTGTACAAAGCAAACTGTCCCCCGTGCCATCGAACAGGACATTTCTCGCTGGCGAACTCTTTTCATCTCCTGGATAGGTCGCATAAATGCAATAAAAATGAATGTCCTTCCCAAAGTACTATTTCTTTTTCAGACTTTCCCCGTTATTCGTTCATTCCCGTTTCCTCTCTTCTCTCCAATCGTTTTAGCGTAACTTTATCTAGAACAATAGGAGACCCCGTCTGCGCAGTGAGGTCCTTTTCAAGAGCTCAGTAACAGGAGATCTCGGCCTACGCAACCCCATGGCAAAGGAGCGCCTTTGTATTTATATTTCTGCAGATAGAGGCACCATCTCCCACATTTATCACACTATTCTATCCCAGGACCATCCACTTCTGGCGGCCCACAAACTTTCCCGGGAACTAGACTTAGGTATTTTTCTGGGAGAGGAAACTTAGGAGGCCATTCGTCTCTACGTATCAAAATGTTCCATCAGTGTTTCCATTAAAGAGAATTCTTACTAGGTGTACTGTATACCCGTTGGTATCTCGTCTCACAACATCTACACCAAACGTATACTACTACTTCTAATCTGTGTTGGCGAAACAGTGGACAAGTGGGATCCTTTATTCACATATGGTGGGCATGCCCTAATATCGCTCGTTTTGGACGCTTGTCCAATCGCTTGTGTCCTCTATAGTCCAGCTGTGCCCTCCCCTCTCTCCAGCCTCATTGCATCTATGTGCCCCAATCTGCCAACTATCCAAGTTTAATAAACAAATTAATCATCCCTCTTGTGCGGCTAAATACCGGATTGCTAGGTCCTGGAAACACTCTCCGACTCGCCAGGAGCTTCTCAATCGTGTCTGGTTTGTGTCCAAAACGGAGTACATCACTAGCCTTCAAAACAGCACAGTTGACAATTTTCACAATACTTGGTCTCTGTGGTACAAGATCCACAATGCTGCCTTTCCTGATCTCATTGAGGGCCTCATTCATCAACGAGTTTTATCACTCAAAACGAGTGATAAAACTCGCAGTGTATGATAAATAGTGCTCCAGCCAATCAACTCCTAACAGATGACAGATGGGAGCTGATTGGCTGGAGCACCATTATAATACACAACCAGTTTTTTATCACTCATTAATAAATAAGGCCCTTAATCACTTATCCTTTACCCTGTTACTACCTTACTGTCTTTTCTTACTGCTAACAAAATACAAACAAAGTCTCAAGCGCTCCAAGTGTCAGGGATTGTACCAGTATTTATGTGGCCAATAGTAACTTACATATATAATATATAATCCGTCTCAACAGACAAAATAAATATCTCAAAAAGTAGGTCTACTGTAGTCTTAAAAATGTTCAGTCTTTATGGAATGGTAATGATCCCAGTATAGTTCTCTTTTTTTTACAAAGGCAAATGTGTGAAAGTTCCAAAAATACTTAGTCTTTATGGATAGTGGTACTCCAAATGCTGTATTCTTCAAAAGTGTCTGGTTATTTCACTTCTCACTGTAGTGGCTCCTCGCTATGGCTCTCCTTCCCCTCATATAGGTTCTCAGTCCCAATATATAGAAGATACAAAAGAAGGGATGCCAACATAGCATAAAACCATAAACATTTATTTAAAATAGTACAGATAAAACAGATGGCCGCGTACCATTTTAGACCTTTTAAGAAAGGTACAATGTAGAACATATAGGGGTATTTCGCTCCCCCTATAGAGCACTACCTTTCTCAATGCAGGTACTTATCAGTCAGCAGTCACCATCAAAGAAAACACCAATGCGTTTCAACCCCTCAATCAGGTCTTTGTCAAGGTGTGTGATGAATAAAATAACCAGAACTTATATCGGGTACCAATATGCCCCTCCTCCAAGTCATGGGTGTGGCTGTGATAAATTAAACACTGCAACTTGTGCTAATTGCCTCTTTAAAGTAATTCCCACTTACTTCATATTCCCTTTAGCTCCTGCAAGATTGGACAGCTCCGTTTAAACTTGTATGTCAGTAGTGCTCCCTCGTGGTGCGTTCCACCCCGTGGAGCGCATCACCTGACTTCCTGTTCACAGCGGGGACTTGTAGTTTCATGATGCGTTCCACCTATTTGGAACGCATCACGTGGGTGGGCGTATACGTATGACGTATATGCCGGCCCCGCAATAGGGACTAATAACCCTGGTGTTAAAGGCGCTTCCTTGTGTTGTGTTCCATCTCATGGAGCGCATCACTTAGCTTCCGGTTCCCATGGAAACTATGTACTTTACCTATTTGGACCGCATCACCTGGTCCCACCTAATATATATATATATATATATATATATACATGGTCCCGGCATTGCAATTAAATGAATACAGGTCCAAGGTGCTGATGCCTATGATGTACATATATATCATTCATCCTTCATATAATGTAATGTTCCATATATAATAGTTAACGATCGGATCCTATATATAGGTCCAAGGTGTCCGATGTAAAATCTCAATGCACATATACTAAAACTAAATACTCAGCGGGTCCACTGTTGTACAGAATATAGCATAATAGCATATAAATACATAACACTATCATAACAGAATATAAATATATATGTACAAATTAAAAGGAGATCAAATTAAACTAAAGCATAAGATCATATATAAAATATACCATTTGAGGAATACTCCATAAAATATAATGAATAAAATGGGGAGAGTAAAAATAGAGCGTAAGATCTTAAATACATTAAAACATTGAGATAAGGTAATAAAAAGATAAAATTAAACACAATTAAGAAATCTCATAGGAACCATTTCAGTTCAAAATCTGCATTATTTTAAACCATAAGGTTCCAATGTTTTAGCTTCGTATATTAATCTCATCTCTGCTTTGGCTAAAAAAAATTCTGTGCCTTTAGTGCGCCAATTGCCCTCTACCTTTTTTACACCTATAATATGTCTAATGCCCATCACAGAACTCTGGTGTATTTCCTGGAAGTATTTGGAGAGGGCATGATTGGTCACACTCCTCTTAATATTACGCAAATGTTCAGCCCATCTTTCACGTAATTGTCTTGATGTTTTGCCTATATATTGTAGGCCGCATGTGCATTCAATAACATAAATGCAGTTAACACTATTACATGTCACAAACTCCTGAATTTTAAACAATTTTTTATTTGAACTGGATTCAAAAGTGTCCATTTTAGGGATCTGATTAGTATGTGTGGTACACACTAAGGGCCTGATTCAGAGCCGCTCGTAAGCGGCCGCTCGTTCGTTCCGAGTGATGTTTGCACAACTGCGCATGCGTACGGTTTATAATACGCATGCGCGAACCAGTCTGTGCGGCGGAAAATTGTTTGTTCGCTAGATAGCGAATGCCTGCTATTTTGAGTGACAGAATGAGGCGTATGTGGGTGGTAACAGGGGAAGGTGCTTGAAAACGGGGAGTGGAGATCAGAACGCAGGGCGTTTTATGGGTGTGCATAATTAACAAAGCAGCATCATCAACCACGTCAGTTGGGTATCTTTTAGCCAAAACTGCTCGCAAGATTGCGGTAGGAAAAACCAACCACAAGAATAGCGAGCAGTTCATACGCTGTTCGATGTACTCGATTAATCTAATAAATAGTGGACATGACGTATGATGCGAGCGGCCAGGGGGCGTATTTTTCAAATAAACGACCGCATGTTTTGTTCGCTCGTTCAGACATGGAGGCGGCAACAGACCACAAGGAGAGACCGGTTCATTTGAATAGCCACCCCCTTTTTCTGAACGAGCGAGCGCTAATAGCGATCAGCTCTGAATCAGGCCCTAAGCATGAACCACACCTGTGGAAACCTGTTGTTTTAATACGACCAGTTCTTTTCTCTGGTATCGCGCTTCTAACCAATTTATTATTTATGTTTGGGGCCCTCCTATATGTGAATATAGGTCTCTGAGGTATGATTTCTTTAAGAATTGGGTCCTGTTGTAAAAGAAACCAGTTCTTTTTAATGATGTGTTCTATGGCTCTATATTGATTATTGAAAGTAGTAATAAACGGGAGTTTGGGTTTTTTGTTCTTTTTCTTACTGCTGTCTGCCACTCTTTTGCTTTTGTTTCTAGTAGAAAATTGGGATGTGTAGCAGTCAGACCTATTGCTAAGTGGTATTGATTCAAATGATTGCCTCACCACAACCAACCGTTACCTAGCCACAACCACCACCCAATCAGAGAAGCACTCCCTGAGTGACAAGATCACCAACTAATCAGATACCTGAAACTGACAGCCAATCAAACGCTGACACCGCATCCAAGATGGCTTCATCACCCCTTTCTTGGCTGGCCCACACCACTCATACTCCCTGAGGAAGCCCCGCGCTGGGCAGAAACACGTTGGAGGTGCATCCACATCTTCCATACCAAGCGCTACACTATACCACAGCTAGCGCGAACTCCCGCACCCTCAGCGGGCCGTGCTCCCCACCGGAGTGAGCTGATATAAACGCAGAGCACCACCTATGCCAACACCCAGCTGGAATCAACCCACAAAACCCCAGGATTGGGGAATCATGCCACATCACTATGTGCCAGGATCTAACAGACAAGAAGGATCGATACACCACGCTCAGTCCACAATTGAACTGCCAGAGGAAGCATCTCCTGAAGATCCCCTTTGTGCGAGATCAACCGGGTCAATGTTGGCCCAGTGCGCATGCGCACGACGGAGCTGGCTCCGTCGGGCAAACCGTCGCTCCGGGTCTCGTACCAAAGGGGACGTGCTGTCGATCTTGAGTGACAGCTCATCCCCTTTGGTGGGCGTGCCGGGGGCGTGGCTACCCAGAAGGAGGCGTTCCCATGGGAATGCCTGCCGTCTGCGGCCGGCCCCATTGACATCACAAGTGATGTCAGTGGGAGTGCTTTCAGCTCTGTTTGAGCCGAAAGCACTCTAGGGCTTGCGGCAACGAGACCCTACCACAAGGGTCTCGTCGCAAGCCCGATGGTCTTGACTATCGCGACCATCTTCCTGGCCGCTCGCTATAGCTGTGGGTGGTCACCCACAGCTATGCGAGTGGCCAGGAGGCCGCTCTAAAAATCAAGAAGGACGGCCCTGATTCAGAGCAAGCGCTCTGTCAGAGCGTCCGGCTCTGAATCATGGCCTATGTTCCCTATCGCATGCATACACACTAGGGTTAATTTGTGTTGGGAGCCAATTAACCTACCAGTATATTTTTGGAGTGTGGGAGGAAATCGGAGTACCCGGAGGAAACCCACACAAGCACAGGGAGAATATACAAATTCCACACAGGTAGGGCCGTGTTGGGAATAGAACCCATGACATCAGCGCTGTGAGGCAGTAATGCTAACCATTACACCGTCTGTGCTGCCCACTTACCTTAGTTACACAAGCACACACTGTGGACCTGATTCGGACCCACTTGCAAGCGGCCGCTCGTTCGCGGACGATATTTCCAATCTGCGCATGCGTATGCATCCCAATGCGCGTGCGTGTACCACTGCGAGTGGTCTGGAAGGGCTCGCTCGCCCAGCATAGACAGCCCATCTGAATGAGTGACAGGAGAGGCCATTTGTGGGTGGTAACAGGGGCAGGGTACTACTAAAGGAGGAGTGGAGGTGCGAGCGCAGGCGTGCCTGAGTGTTGCAACGCCGTTTCAGAGGCGTGCATAATTAAAAGGCAGCGTCATAGTTCACGTCACTTGGTGGAATTTCACACTGAAGTGCCCACAGTGCTTGCAGCAGGGTATAGGATCGCATTCGATGCTTCTCGATGTACCAATGGTTTCATGCACTTCCAGGAGATGACGTATGCAAGGGGGCGTCTTTAGACAGGCTGGTGGGCGTCTACAAACAAAAAGTGATCGCTCGCCAGTACATAGTGGGTGTGCTTATGACTTGCCCTGCGAGCGGCTGCCTTGACGTCACTTAGCCGAATTTACATACGCATGGAGCGAGTGATGGCATCTAGCGAGCGGGTCTGAATGAGCTCCTCTGTGCGCAAGGATATACATTTCAATCACTGCTTTTGTTTCTACTCTTCTCTCTATTCCTGGCTCGCTTCCCCTCCTCCGCCCCCAACTCTGTACCCCCCTCACTCCCCCTTGCCCTCCCGTTTTTTTTTTTTTATTATTCCTTCTACTTCTCCCTTTCCCATGTTGCTGTGCATCTTTACTGTACATGATGTCTGCCACATATCCATGCTGTCTACTGGTACTGCCATTGTTTGCTCGTTGTCATCCTCTTGACAGTCTATACTTTTGATATTTTAATAAACTCATCCGATTTAAAAAAATAAAAAATAATCGCCATAATAACAAACATAAAAGAGTAAATAAATGAATTGCCAATATGCTGCCTTTTAAAACATCCGTACAGGTCACAGCTCTCCTAGGTTACATACCGTAGGACTACATGTACAATGACAATAGCAAGACACTATCGCAAAAATGAGCATGCGTCAATGTAGAGCGCAAACAAATCTGTGACTGACAAACGCGCATGCACGAGGTGAAAGCAAGCGATCCTGCGGCCTATGCTGCGCCTGGCAATCACAGCTCACGTTCCTGGTCATTGGCAGATTGTTGTGCCCTAGTCAGCATTGTGCTTATATCTCCTGTGTACTAAACCTGCTCTGTGTCATTTTCATCTCAGTTTGACAGATTTGTCACACACCATTATCTGATATTCCAGCTACTCTGGTCCATCCAGCTAAACCCAGTCATTAGATCATGTCCCCATTTCTACCTTTGCCTCTATGTATAGTGACACCCGTCATGACACACATCATTTATGGATCTAGATTCAAGGGAGAGGGGCTGCTAAAGGTGGAGAGAGCTCTCCCTCAGTCACTGGTGTTTATGGTGGTATATACACGATGTGTGACAGGGAATGCTGGAGGCTCAAATCTTTTTTTCGAGCACATTTATTTTTTTTATTACTTTATTTTTGACAGATATGCCTTGCTCTAATTTTACTCACATACCTTCAGGAGCTTAGAAGACATGTATTAGCTATGGACCCTCCCTGGGTGCTTAGATTATATGTGATTTTGGCTATTTGATGAATAAACCACCTAGCATTATTTTTAAACATAGAAACATAGAATTTGACGACAGATAAGAACCACTTGGCCCATCTAGTCTACCTCATTTTTAAACATATTGTTACCTCAACCCTTATTGATCTTTACTTCTTCTGAAGGATATCTTTATGTTTATCCCATGCATGTTTAAATTGCTCTACTGTCTTAGGGGTCTATTTACTAAGCAGTGTTAGGAGACAGTGTGAAAAGTGATAAGAAAGTGATAAGGTGCCAGCCAATCAACTCCCAACTGTCATCTTACAGGCTGTGTTTGAAAAATGACAGTTGGAAGCTGATTGGCTAGCACCTTATCACTTTTCACTCTGTCTCCTAACACTGCCTAGTAAATAGACCCCTTAGCCTCTACCATCTCTGATGGGAGGTTATCAGTGGCGGGCTGGGCCGGGGGGCAGGGTGCCATATGCCCCCCAGGCCGGTAGACTTTTGCCTCAGTGAGGGCCGGTATCACTAGTGCACAGGTATGACTGACGGCCAGGTGACAGGCAGAAAGTGCTCTCAGTCGCTCCGACTATAGCAGCATCATAGCGGCTGGGCAGCATTCTCTGCCTGTTACCGGGCTGTCTGTCACCCTATGTAGCTTGTGGCTGCACACTGATCAGCACTCCTTCCGAGGCCGCTCCGCTGCAGGGGCTGTGCACCTACCTCTGTGTCCTCTGTCCCTTCCCTCGGGCTCCTTCCTCTCCCCGGCTAAGGCAGCGCCCCCTCACCGGAAGGCCTCGCCCCCTCTCCTACCCTGACTGACTGTATTAATCTATCTCCTGTCCCTGCTGAAGACCCCGCCCCCTCACCACGAGTCTCCGCCCCTTTACTAGTCTATCCTGTCTGTGTCATCTCTTCCTGTACCCTGGAGCTCCGCAGGGACCAGAGACAGAACAGCCTTCCAGGCAGGTAAGTGCCAGTGGAGGAGTACATGTTTAAATGACATTTGAGAGGGAAGGGGGGTGTTGGAATACTTATGCAATGGGGGACTGTAGTTATTTTTATCTTTGGGGGGATGGGGTGTTTTAATACTGTCGGTGCTGGGGGTGATATAATAATGTGTGTGAATGTGGGGGGGTATTATTATTGTGTGTGAGGGCTACTGTATATTCATAATACCTGTGTTATATGTGGGTCACTGATGATTTCTGCATAATCTGGTGATTACTGTTTTATATGGCAGCCATTACAACGCTCCCTGATCAGGTGGTCACTGAGAACCTCTCTGTATTATATGGCAGTCACTTCGACACTCCCTGATCTGATGGTCCCTGCGAACCTCTCTGCATTATATGTCAGTCACTGCGACACTCCCTGATCTGATGGTCACTGCGACCTCTCTGTATTATATGGCAGTCATTGTGACACTCCCTGATCTGATAGTCCCTGCGAACCTCTCTGCATTATATGGCAGTCACTGCGACACTCCCTGATCTGATGGTCCCTGCAAACCTCTCTGTATTATATGGCAGTCACTGCGACACTCCCTGATCTAATGGTCCCTGCGAACCTCTCTGCATTATATGGCAGCCATTACAACGCTCCCTAATCAGGTGGTCACTGCGACCTCTCTGCATTATATGGCAGTCATTGCGACACTCCCTGATCTGATGGTCCCTGCGAACCTCTCTGCATTATATGGCAGTCACTGCGACACTCCCTGATCTGATGGTCCCTGCAAACCTCTCTGCATTATATGGCAGTCACTGCGACACTCCCTGATCTGATGGTCCCTGCGAACCTCTCTGCATTATATGGCAGTCACTGCGACACTCCCTGATCTGATGGTCCCTGCGAACCTCTCTGCATTATATGGCAGTCACTGCGACACTCCCTGATCTGATGGTCCCTGCGAACCTCTCTGCATTATATGGCAGTCACTGCGACACTCCCTGATCTGATGGTCCCTGCGAACCTCTCTGCATTATATGGCAGTCACTGCGACACTCCCTGATCTGATGGTCCCTGCAAACCTCTCTGCATTATATGGCAGTCACTGCGACACTCCCTGATCTGGCTGTCACTGCAACCTCTCTGCATTATATGGCAGTCACTATGACACTCCCTGATCTGATGGTCCCTGCGAACCTCTCTGCATTATATGGCAGTCACTGCGATGCTCCCTAATCTGGCTGTCACTGCAACCTCTCTGCATAATAATGTCACTGCGACACTCCCTGATCTGATGGTCCCTGCGAACCTCTCTGCATTATATGGCAGTCACTGCGATGCTCCTTAATCTGGCTGTCACTGCAAACCTCTCTACATTATTTAAAGCACACCACATTAGGCACACCTTACTTACAGAGGCTATTATCATGTGTCTTTTCTCCATTGCAATGTGCTGGTGGAGAAATCGGGCCACTTACTTGTGTCTGCCCCCCAGGCCAAAAGTTGCCAGCCAGCCCCTGGAGGTTATTATGTTGCACGTATGCCCATATCTATAACAGGAGGAAATTTTCCTGCATCACATTGGTGACAGTAGATCGATGGGGACAAGAATTCTTCAGGGTTGATGGCCAATGTTAGAAAATGGGTGGTCAGCAGGTTGAATAAAGGCTGGTCATAAGAGGAGTATAGTTTCCTTGGTTGCTTTTCTTTTAGGGGGTGATTTAATGATGAATATTAGCTCTTCTTCTTTTCTATGTTGGCCCACCCCTTTCCAGGCATGACTCCTCCCCCTATTATGAAACGGCTACTACCAATTTCAGTCCTGACTCCTGTAGGTCCTACACCCTACTACAATATTTATTACAGAAATGAATGTATTTTAGGATAGAAGTACTGTTCAATAGGTTTGTAAATGTGTATCTAATATAGAGGCCTAATTCTGAGTCAGAAGCTATTCCAATATTCATGCAATCGGACGATGTTCATTTGTATGCGGAAGCACCGAGTCGCACTGCGCATGCATCACGATTTTGTACATACAGAGTCGCCGTTCAGGTTTGGACACATGGTAACAGAAATGTAAGGGACATTCGTGGACACTGACTGGGAGATAATAGGGGGCTTATAGGACTCACTGAGCATTATCGCTCCCCCCCAGAGGTAGAGGAGACAGCCGCTGCTTCCGCTCCGCAACAAGCGGTATCCCTTTGCAGCCCAGCACACAGCAGCGTGTGCTGACACGGAGGAGGTGGGGGGGCGCCATCAGACTCTGGCCCCTCCAGCAAGCCCGAGTAATTAGTACCTGCTCATACTTGAATACCCTCCCAATTCGAACGAAAATCAGGTGTCGATCTCGAGGCCCCGGAAAGGCAGGCAAGCCTCCCGGCCCCCGGCGACCCGTTCACCCCCCCTTATAAATCCCGGCAGCCGGGGGGGGCGGTGACACGATTCGCACTAAATTGCGTAATCGTGGCCCCGTACCCTGCTTCACAATGTCATTAATATCGGCATTGTGAAGAGGGTGCGTGACCACGATGATGTGATCACGCTGTCACACCCCCATGCCCCGCCCCAATGATGCATCATCTGCCGGGCCACGCCTCCTTTTACCGCGACATGCCCCCCGCTGTGAAAGCCCGACAGTAGGAGGGAGCTAAATGTCGGCAAGCATGGTACCTGCTCATCCCCCGCCCTTTTGGCGCTCTTAGGGATCATTGTGCCTTATAACTAATGAAGGGAAATGGCACTGATTACACCATTTGAATATATATACTGTATCTCTGTTTTTTTATATATTTATATATGTATATATATAAATTTTGTACATACACATATCTATGTCTATATATATATATACACTACTATTCAAAAGTTTGGGGTCACCCAAACAATTTCGTGTTTTACATGAAAACTGACTGTTATTTATCAAATGAGCTGCAAAATGAATAGAACATATAGTCAAGACATTGGCAAAGTTAGTAATAATGATTTTTATTTAAAATAAATAAAATAATAATTTTGTCCTTCAAACTTTGCTTTCGTCAAAGAATGCTCCTTTTGCAGCAATTACAGCATTGCAGACCTCTGGCATTCTAGCTGGTAATTTGTTGAGGTAATCTGAAGAAATATGACCCCACGCTTCCTGAAGCACCTCCCACAAGTTAGATTGGCTTGATGGGCATTTCTTGCGTCACAATTATTTACTTTTTGGGCACAAGTTTATTTGTTTGAAATAATGCACTATTAGGCGCACGTCTTTATTATTATATTTCAGCACCTTATCTCCCGTTTTGCCACACGGAGTATTTGAAGATTGCAGCCACCTGTCACTACCAGGAGTGTTTTACAACGTATCATCACCTTTTATGAACTATGATTGTATTTGCACAAGGAAATCTGTGCGCTAATATTCACCTTATTATCACACACACACACACAAATATATATATATATATATATATATATATATATATACACACACACACACAGGTTGAGTCTCCCATATCCAAATTTTCCGAAATACGGAATATTCCAAAATTCAGAATTATTTTGGCATGACTGAGATAATGAAACCTTTGATTTTTGATGGTTCAATGTACACAAACTTTGTCTAATGCACCAATTATTAAAAATATTGTATAAAATGACCTTCAGGCTTTGTTTATAAGGTGTATATGAAACAGAAATTAATTTCATGTATGTACACAAACTTTGCTTGAGCCACAAAATTATTGAAAATATTGTATACAATTACCTGCAGGCTGTGTGTATAAGGTGTATATAACACATAAATGCATTCTGTGTGTATATTTGGGTCCCATTCCCAAGATATTTAATTATGATATGCAAATATTCCAAAATACGGAATATTCCGTTATCCAAAATACCCCTGGTCCCAAGCATTTTGGATATGGGAGACTCAACCTGTGTGTGTGTGTGTGTGTATATATATATTACAGCTATATAATGGGGCAAGGTGCAATCAGGGAGATTGCTGGGCTCTCCAGGGAGATTGCTACTATTTCAGGGAGTCTCTCTGACAATCAGGGAGAGTTAGCAAGTATGATCTATTCCCGACTGAACATAAAAATAAAATATAATACTATATTTTTACTGCTGACCCTCCTGGTCAGTAGTATGACTGTTGGCACTAACTTGGCAGAAGTTTCTGTATGAAGTGTATAGAGGAAACTGTAACTATTATACACATACAGCAAATATAATATAATAATTCACTGACACCCCCAATCAGTGAGTTTGCTACACCCTGAACACAGCAAATTCACTGGCAACACCCCAATACATTTGAAGTGGGTATATGTTTAAGCTCTTATTAATAATACCCAAATAATAAAATGAATGAAAATGAGATCTAATCACATATTTAGCTATAGATCAAGGATTGTGTTGGAGAAGTTATTTTGGGGTATAAAATGTCTAAATAGGGGAACTTGGCCTGACTGCAGAGCTGGGTAGCTGCATTTTTCGTGAGCTCCCACCACACCGGCTATTAAAACCCCCTTTCCACCCTGGATAGGGTCACCAACGCCTCCTAAAGCATAGTCCCCAACCCACTGTGCCCAGCGGACCCACTTGCAGGGCAGCTAAAGCTCCAGTGGACCACTCTGGGCTCCTGGAGCTTTGGGGCCTGTCTCGCACCAGAAGCCGCGGCCTCAATTAGAGGTACTGCAACCCTCACAGTGTAGCGGAGCTCCGGGGAGATCCCTCCCGCTAGCCCCACAGCCTACAGGAGTCTCTGGGTGCCCACCGCTACCCGCTGCTGCTTACCGCTCTAGCTGAGAGACCGGCAGTACTAGCCGACGGGAGCGCTGCTGCGGCGCCATTCTCTCACCTCAGCTGGCTAGTTACATGACACAGGCTGCAATAAACATCGGTGTCCCTCACTGCTCCATATTACTGGAGGGTCTGTTTCTTCACCTGATCCCAGGTACACCCAAGGGAATCGGTATGATATCCCGGCTGGCGCATGGCCGGAAGTTCGAATCCCGGCAGGGCAGCGCGAGAAAACAACAGAGCCCGGCAGCGGAAGCCCGACAGCCCTGGAAATCCCGATCGTGGTAAGGTAAGTATCAACTAATCTAACCTAACCCTCCTTAGGGGTGCCTAACCTCCCCCCTGTACCTAACCCTAATCCCCCCTCTAAGTGCCTAACCCCCCCCTTCTCCACTGCCTAAACCTAAGTCCCCCGGGGGGGTGCCTAACCCTAAGTAACCCTCCCTCCCCCTAACCTAACCCTCCCTCCCGGTGGGGTGCCTAACCCTAAGTCCCCCCCGGGTGCCCTAAACCTAACCCTCCCCCCCGCGGCTGTCCGCTCGTGGCGCTCGGCATCCCTTCGTTCGGGATGCCGGGCGCCGGTCTCCCGGCGTCGGGGAAATGACAGGCGTCTAGATATCCCACGCCGGGATAAAGCAGTCGAGAAGCCGGCAGCCGGCTTCCCGTTTGTATACCCACCCAAAGATCTATTACATCTGGACAGGGCACTACGCCCGTAACCACCTTCGTCACAACCGCCGCGAGATGTTATTAAACGCTTCCACTATTACAAAACGAAGGAGCGGATAATGCTAGCAGTCCGAGGATTCCCCACAATCTTATTTTCCGGCACCCAACTACAAATATTTCAAGATCTAGCTCCATCCACATTAAAGAAGCGACGTGACCTTCTTAATGTCACCAAGACTCTGCGCAATCATTCCATCAAATATAAATGAGGTTTCCCCTTCCAACTTCAAGTTACCAGAAATGGAGGTTCATATATAGCCAAGACTCCCACACAGGGATATGAACTTCTTCAAACCTTTGGACTCATCGACGATCTGCCTGAGTCAATTCGCAAACAGATCCCCTCACAACAACAGAACACAGTTGCTCCAGCTCCCGAATGGTCTACCGCTTGAATGACTTTCTATTTCATCCAGTGACACCATACACGTGATTATGCTGTTTTGTTATCTAATGATTGTTTTCCTTAGATAGATATAATCTCCTAAAGTTTTCAAGAATATAAATATAATATTCTAGATTTATCTTAATTCTTTACCAGTTTATTAATATCTTTAAGCCTATCTCAATAGATTGATTGATATGTTCAGAATATAGTTATTTTTGATATTTAAGTACAATATATAAGACTCATAAGCTATATATCTTAATATATTATTATCAAAGTAACGTGGTGTCACTACATCTTATTATTTATTAACAGTTTAATGTTTAATCTTATATTTGTTAATATCAAACCATTTGATCAACCATGATCTTCGACCACACGGTCACAGTTTTTTTTTTCATTTACCATATGTATTTTATATCTCTATATTGTGTGTATTCTTTTTTAAAGGTACGCCCATCACTAAAAGGAGGATCTCCGTGATATTCCTCCTTTCCTGTATTGTCCTTCTCCTTATGTAGGGCTAGGTCTACTCTCCACTACTACTTTTGTAGTTTTTCCCTCTTCTTTTTCCTACTCCCTTTTCTCTACTCTCTACCCCTTTTGATTGCCAGCCAATGTATTCGTCATTCTTGCTACTAAACTATTCTCATATATACCCACCATGAAACTAAAAGTCCTTACACTTAATGTTAATGGGCTCAATTCCCCCACTAAACGAGCCATGGCCATTAAAAATTTTAGTCGCCTCAAACCTGCAATAATCATGTTGCAAGAAACCCACTTCCGTGCACCCCACCCCTTTATAACATGTAAACTTTATCCCCAAGTTTACTACTCCAACATGACATCTAAACATAGGGGTACTGCCATTATGATACATAAGGATCTTCCAATAGTGATTCACGATACTGTTGTTGATGGTCAGAGTCGCTTCCTTATATTAACTGGCCTTTACAACCAAACCCCGGTCACTTTGGCCTCAGTCTATGCGCCCGCTATGCAGCAGGGTTCCCTACTTGCTACTTTTTTCAACCATATATCCCTACAACCAAATGGTCTCATGATCATTGGAGGAGACCTTAATATTACGTTAAAACCCTACCCTAGACAGATCCTGTCCAGGCTTGGTGCATACCACCAAATCTAAACTCTATAAAAACCTCCAATCACAAATGTCTCTACATGGTCTCTATGACGCTTGGCGAACACTATATCCATCTTACAGGGGTTATACACATTATTCCCCGCCTCATGATCTTTATACACGCATTGACTATTTCGTAGTTGACCGAAATTCTACGCAGAGACTCCTTGGGGCTCAGACTCTCCCAGTTTCTTGGACGGACCACATGGTCATCGAACTAGATATTGACACACCTAGTACTCCCCTACCTCGCAGTTGGAGACAAAACGAATCCCTTCTCAAAAAAACTCACATTACTGAAATTACATTAGCCATAAAAGAGTATCTGGAACACAAATCTTACTGCAGACATATCACCTTCCATTCTCTGGGAAGCACACAAGTCTACCTTACGCGGCCTACTTATTAGCCTCGCTTCAGCTCAAAGGAAGACAGAAGTTAAACGCATTTCAGAACTAGAATCAACTTTTTCCTCTTTAACCCTCCTACATCAGAAATATCCTAAAAAATGCACTTACTTGAAAATATTAGCAATAAAAGGTCAATTGTCACAGATATTTTCTAAGAAAGCATCCAATGCCCTACTGTGGATCGTCAAAAGCTCTATGAAAAATCGAATAAAGCTGATGAATTATTGGCCCGATAGCTTAGAGCTAAGGATATGCGTAATCGCATTTTTTCACTGAATTGTTTGGATGGTTCTACCACTTACGATCCACAAACCATGGCTAAACAATTCTGCGAACAATATACTTCCCTCTATAATCTCCCCTCCTCTATTACAAATTCCCCCAAGACACAATTAAAATTAATACATTTTTAACTACGTGTTTCCTACCTAAACTAACTCAAAAACATATTCTCTCCTTAAATGCGCCCATCTCCAACGAAGAAATTATAGTCGTCATACGACAGCTCCGTAGACCGGCTGCTCCTGGTCCAGATGGCCTCACAGCCCTCTACTATAAAAAATGTACGGAACCTCTACTTCCAATGCTACATCTACTTTTTAACTCATAATTAGAGGGTAAGACACTCGATGAGGCCACCACCAGGGCCAATATAATTGTTATCCCTAAACCGGATCGTGACCCCTTGGAGATAAAAAGTTACAGGACAATCTCCCCCTTAAATGTAGATCTGAAGCTTTTTGCAAAAATCTTGGCCAATAGACTGGCCCCTAGTAAGCCACACCTGGTCCATCCTGATCAGGTGGGCTTCATTTCTAATAGACAAGCTTCAGATAACACCAGACGTCTAATCAATTTAATTCATCTTGCTCAACACAGATCAGAATCGACCCTGGTGGAGGCCCTTGACGCAGAAAAGGCTTTTGACAGAGTGGCTTGGCCTTTCATCCAACAAACTCTTACTACTATGGGATTCAAAGTGGCTTTCTATAATGGACTAACTTCTCTTTACCATAATCCCTCAGCCTCTGTATGCGTAAATGGCCTCTCCTATGACCCATTTCTTATCCGAAACTGTACTAGACAGGGATGCCCCTTGTTCCCACTCCTTTTTGCGCCTTCGATGGAGCCCCTAGCCGCTAGAATCAGATTTTAACAGTGTTTCTGGTGTTACTGTTGGCAACACAGACCACAAAATTGCTCTCTATGCAGATGATGTAATCCTGACACTAACTGACCCCCACTCTTCATTACCACACCTATTTGCTGAAATTGAGACTTATGGTCAGCTATTAAACTTAAAAATTAATTCAGGCAAAACTAAAATGCTAGATATTCGGATTCCTCCAGCCTCCCTGCGACTAATGCAATCTACATCCCCCTCCCAATGGCAACCAGACAAATTGAAATATTGGGGCATTTACCTAACCAAGAACTATTCTACCCTCTATGCTGCTAACTTTCCAAGACTATTAGCTACTGTCGCTTCGGATATTTCCACTTGGGGGAAAAATAATGATTTCATGGATAGGCCGTATGGCAGCGGCCAAAATTAATATCCTACCCCAACTTTTATACCTTTGGTAGACTTTACCGATCCACATTCCCCTTAAAATCCTAAAAAACCTTCAAATTAAGATAACGCATTTCATATGGGTAGGTCGCAGACCACGAGTGAGGATGCGCATACTGCAAAAACATGGGGAGTCTTGGGTGTTCCAGATTTGGTTAAATATTTTAGAGCGACTCAGCTATCAAAATATATCTTATGGCATGTTCCCCCTGACCGAAAAATGGGGACAGGTATTGAAGCTCATGTTCTTCAGACATATTCCCCTTATAGCCTCAAATGGTGTACCCCTGCTGACCATCCGAACACGATCTCCATACTTCCCACAGTCCAATTCACTCAGCTATATCAACTTCGCTTCCTCCATCCACTCTTAAATCCATTATGGAATAATCCAGATTTTGTCCCAGGTATGACTCATCAATTATTTCAGTATTGGACTAAATCCAACGTTCTTTTACCATTGGATATAGCACCCCTATGTTACTTCCCAGAATTCTCTGATTTACAATCTCGATACTCCCTTCCACACAAAACATTTTATCAGTTTTCACAAGTCCGTCATTTGTTCCAATTGCTCAAAAAATCATCCTCTGCTATAAATAAAACCCCTATAGAATCACTATGCCAACATCACCGCACCATCAAAGGCTTAATCTCTACAATCTATCAAATTCTTCTTTCCCATAATCAGCCTATAAAAGAGCTTCATGAATTGGCTTGGGAAATTGATACCGGAGAGACTCTGACTCCCGAGGAGTGGATAGAAATCTGAGATTGAACTTTTAGAGATTTCAGATCTGTTAGAATTAAGGAAAATTCATATAAACTCTATTACTGCTGGTATCTAGTCCCCTCCTGCTGACATTCCATATATCCAATGACTTCCCCGATGTGTTGGAGATTGTTCAGACAACAAGGAACCCTGCTGCATATCTGGTGGTCATGCCCTCACATTCAGCAATACTGGAAAACTATTCATAAATTGATTAGAGAAATTGTAGCTGTCCAAATACCTTTTACCCCACTATTTACCCTGCTGTCTCGTCCTGTTCAAAACACTACATGACCTGTACAAAAACTCATTAACCATATTTTGAACATGGCCAAACGCCAAGTAGCAGCTTGGTGGAAATCATCTACACCCCCCTCTGTAATAGCTACCATCAATGCAACCTGGATCACATATAAAATGGAGTGAATATCCTCTATCTTACATGATACTCCAGATCATTTCATTAAAGTATGGTCTCCATGGACTTCCCACTTTAATGCTGAACCCCCTCTGACTACAATCTAAAAAAAAAAAAAAAAATATTTTGAAGCTATATATAGGGCCATATCTAATTAGCCGCGGTAAATTAAATTACAGCGGCTAATTAGCTCGCCCGCTGCTCGCTGGAGGCTATCCAAATAGCCCCGAAGTCGGCCTGATAACGGCACTTGTCAGGGGTTTTTTTTCGGGACCTGATGTGTCCCGAAAAATAATCCACGTTAAATGCAGTTTTTTCGCCCCCAAAAAAAGGCGAGAACACATAGGGCCGTGAGCTTATTGCGGCTCCTATGTGTTAACAGGCGAACTATCCTATTAATACACCCGAATTAATAGGATAGGGAGGAAAAAAATATCAGCGAAAATCAGGGATTATCGGCAAAAAATCCCCATTTTTCACCGATCGCGGGGATCAATTAGCGCCCGAACAGTGTTTGGGGCTAATTGGATATGGCCCATAGTGTGATATTGAAATGCACTGGCTGGCATCACTCCTTCCACCTCCTATCTTCTACTTTCTCATTTCTTACCTGGTAACCTCTCCGTCCTTTTCATCATCTCTCCCCTTCCCCTTATTCTTTATTTTCTCTCCCTTTTTTTATTTCTTCTTCTGATTCTTAGATTCTATGAATGATGTAATGATCTGATATATTACAACTATAGTCACTATTATTTGTGAAAATTCATTTATAATGTTATATTTACTGTTTTATTGTATATGTGAAACATTTTCCTTAATAGACTTTTAAAAAAAATAAAAAATGTCTAAATAACTGTAGTGATAGAAATGATATAGGGAGAGGTGTATCAAGCCTTGGAAAGAGAAAGTGGAGCGTTCGGTTCTCTGTTTTGTTTTTCTGCTGGATTGTACTGGAACTCGTACTCTTGGGTTTTCTTATGATTCATATTAGTAACATGTCTGATCCATACTGTAGTTTGTTCATATAACTCCATATTTATTGTCTCTGGATTCTTTCCCTCGCCCTCTCCCCTGTTTTACTTTCATAACACTGCGCAACAATGAAAATGTTTCTGATGTGAAAATAGTTACTTCTAAATGATTTCAGCATGCAAAGAATGAATATGACATTTACAACTCTCAGTTAGCTCTGAGTTCCGTGATATAGCCCATTTATGACGATGTAGGGGTATTCCTAGTGACGTGGGCAGAATGGAGAGAATCTTACCAGCAATCTGCGTTCTGCGCAGAGGGGGCGGGGCCTAATGACCCAATTAAATGAATCAGTTATTTGTCGCCTCCCCTATTCAAATATATGTGATTCACGGGATTACCCACACAGGATAACTGGTGCACTGAGTGACAAGCATAGAGAGCGATTCCACCAAGACATTTCAGCAATGGGACAAAGATATCAGGGTAGGTGATCACTACTGCTGGAGAGTGACAAGAGATGCCCCAGAAGAGGAGTACAAGCGACAAGCAAAGAGAAAGCACCCCCATGTATAGGCCACTATATTACATAGTACTTTCCTATGCTGTATGTTTGTTTCGTTTTGTGTTCTTATTTGTGATTTATTGAATTAAAACAACTGTTATTTATTTTTTATCAAGAAAATATTAGATTATTTTAAAATAGCTTTTCACTATGACTATTATTAATATACATACAGTATAGTGCAAGTAGTGTAGCTCAAATAATAGAGCTAGTAAAAACATTCTGAAATCATTTTAGTTTTTCATGACCTCAAATTAGTAATGTATGACTATTTTTAGAAAGGAAACAAATTAAAAGTATTAATTTGTTGTACAGTGTTATTATTCCTCTTGGTTATTGATGTGTGTTCTTTTTTACTTGTTTTATGCTGAATTACTGAGGTTCATATTGTATTATAACAGCTGTTAATTGTATTTTTCAAATTTCTAATTAAAAAAACATTGTTAGAGATAAAGTGGAGAGAGATAAGTTACCAACCAATCAGCTCCTAACTGTCAGTAACTAATATTAGTATAGTGTGCATAGTACTTTTAAATTTACCAGCTGGGAATTACCATTGAGATTCTTTAACAGCCACTCTAGAACCACATGGAACCAATTTACCTTTGACATTAGAGTGGTGCCAGGGCTATTACTGTGACACCGTGTCTCCGCAGTCCAAAAACACCACTCAGCTTGCTGCATGAACTGGTAATTCCATTCGAGCCCCAGAAAATCTGTAAGCGAAAGAAGTCAGCACATAGTCTGTACATAGTGAATATGTACGGTAGTGTTGCTGGCAGATATACTATATTCTAATCATATGCAGTTGTTTTTAATTAAGTTTAAATATTAGCATTAACTCTTCAGACTGTTTCTTATTTCTAAAAATATTTTATTTCTGTCTTCTGTGTAGGTGCCAGCGATGAAAGAACTGAGCCAAATCCATTTCATTATGGTAAGCTAAGAAAACTTAAATTACCATACAGACTTCGTTAGGTTGTTTTGAGGCAAAATACATTTCTCCCACCTGCAAACTTATACCCCTTTTACACCAGAGCTAAAACCCGGGTTATTGCAGGGTTATCCCGGGTAGTTCCTTGGGGTAAAAGGGGACAGGGTTGGATTCCCGGATGGAGTGACCCAGCAATCCAACCCAGGTAACTTGCAGGAATGACTTGTGAAACCCTGCAGTGTAAACGGCGCGATCCGGGTCACTATGACCTGGAGCGCTCCGCATGCCAGCCGATTGTCCGACTTCAGTGGCACTTGGAGATGACGTAATCTCCAAGCTCCACTTCCACGCCGGAAGAGCCGGGTCACTGCAGACCCAGTTCCGGTTTGAATGGCGCCGACTCGGGAATATCCTGGGTCGGCGCCGGCTAAATTCCGGGTCTGATCCAGTTTGGGACCCTGTTCCAACCTTCGGGTCAGACCCGGAATTGAAGTATAAAAGCGGTATTAGGGGGGAATCCAATTAACTGTGAGGTTTACCCCATGGCTAGTTACCTGCTCAGATTCATTCAGCAGTGTTTACCCCACGGGTTAAACTACAGAGGTGGACTTTTCCTCACAGCTTCATGAGCTGTGAGGAAAACTCCACAAGAGGCGCCCTCTGGGGTTTAACGAGCAGGGAAAACCAGTGATTCCACGGAATCAATGGGTTAGCGCATGTCAACCCCTGGTTCACCGTGCACAGAAAATGCTATTTCATTCATACTTGCCTACCCTCCCGCTTCGGCCGGGAGCCTCCCACTCCCGGCCCCCCGGATAGGCAGGCAAGCCTCCCGGCAGCCGCTGACCCCTCTGCCCCCCGCACGATTATAAGAGATTACCGGCATTGTGTAGCGGGGGGCAGGGCAAAAATTGTGATCGTTTGGCTACACCCCCACTCTGCCCACAAATGCCAGCCATTCCCCCTTGATTTGACGATCTGGCTGCCACCCACTATTAGGGCCTGATTCGGAGTTGTACGCTTTTAGCATCGCTGCTGAATCTTTGGATACTAAAATATGCTAATGCTGCAGGAGGCGTCTTGTGTAAATAGATGACTCCTGCCGGCTCCGCTGAGGCTTCTGAGGACGCAGCCATTGGATCACTATCGCCAACATCGGCCATCTGGAGAACCCTCAGGTTATGCAGGATGGCCAGCGTTTTCTGACAGCCAGGGCCAGTGAAGCTGCTTCAGAAGACTCAGACACCGGCTTCGGCACGCCCAGAAAATTGTACCCTATTGTCTGGGACACTTCTCCGACGTCGCCGCCCCTTCCCCGCCCCCAAACGGGGCCACCATCTGAGTTGCAAATAGGCCTCTTAAGCTCATTACTATGCATTTGTACACTGCACCCTGACTCTTATGGCCAAGCCTCCGATGGACGACGGCCACACAAAGTGGCCAAGTATATGGAAATAGGGAGGAAAGAGATGAACTGCTCCACATTTGCCTTCATATATGTATATGGGCAGGTTTTGCTTAGAAGGCCCCTTAGCGTAAGATCAGTTTATATGTGTCTTATACTCCGTACAATGAATGTAAAACACATGATTCAAACCCTGGGGAACATGTGTTAATGTGGTTATAACCCTACAGATTACTTCAGTTCATTGTGTATATACACCAGCCTGCACGTTCTTCCAAATATATCGCTTTATGTTTCTGCTTGTTCCAGTATGTCTGTGTGTTTTATCCATGTGCGTGTACAATCAGGCACAGTCATTTCTTTTCTGTGCAGTTTGTTTTATCACTGCCCTGCTGTGTGTCCCTTATTTATACCATTGTTGCCAAAGGGCAGATTTGTGTCCTATCCCTGGGTAAGGAATATAAACTGTGAATAAAGATAAATGTCATGACTGAGAAGCACAGAAGGAAATTAGAGAGAACATATAAACCACTGCATGTCTAGTTCTTCCCACAGTCTATCCATGAGCCACGCAAATCTGTATTTTACCGTTTTCAAAGCCTCAATCAAGTGCCAGGAAAATCACTTTTGTGCCAATTTATTTGTTTTCCTCTCAGTTTCACAGCACTAGGTTCATCAGTATGTGCTGTAGGGGAATACATGACCTATACCACATTTAGTGGCCGATGTGATGTTTAATTATCTATGTGCAGATTATGAAAGCCTGCGGATTGGAGGACTGGTCTTTGCAGTGGTCCTCTTTACATTGGGGATACTACTGATTCTGAGTAAGTATGTTATACAGTATCAGTGCATTGGAATGTATACGTGTCCTAATATCACAGACTGCAGCTCCACCCAGTGGTATTTTACAGGACTAAAAGCCAGACAAGAGCAAAGTTGCAATGTCCCACATACAGTAGGAATGCTGAGGGCTTGTTCCCTCATGTGTTGGTAAAATAAATAAAATACAAAATGAATGAAAACAAAGGAGAGCTTTAGGCGTGATTTCTGTCATGTGTTTGCAATGCGCTTTCTTTGTGGTGAACGTTTATCCGCACAATGTGTAGAACGGCAGCATGCGTATAGGATGAGATGGATGTGCTGCATTCTGAAATGTTCAATAACCATTTAGAACATAAAGGAGTGAATGGGATTATTACCAGAACTCTGACTGCCCTGTCCTTAATGCAAGGTGTGAAGGAGAATAAAGTCTTGTTCTCAGCAAAAGTCACCGCCGGTTATGTCACAATAGTTCGGTATTATGAAATCTTAGGTCAGAAATTCTGAATTCCAGCACTTTTAATATTTGATCAGAGCATTTCCTTTCATCATAAACTCTTTAATACTGTGTAACCCAGAGGTTCCCATACGCGGTCCTCAAGGCTCCCCAACAGTTCAGGTTTTAGAGATATCCATGGTTGAGCACAGGTGATTAAATCAATTTGAATGAGTTACTAATTAAGTCACCTGTTCTCATCAATGGCTAATGTCTAACACCTGAACTGTTGGGGAGCCTTGAGGACCGTGTTTGGGAACCTCTGGTGTAACCGATTAATGTACATAATGAAATATTCTGGGCCTGATGAGAGGTAAAAGTAAATTAAGTGTACATTGCTGATATGATGCGTGTGCAGTAAAAATGCGCATATTCGACGTACATACAGTACTATACTGTGTAGTATATGTGCCTGGTGTGCCACTAGTCATCAGCATCATCAATGTACACCTGCCATATACCAGACCGTCCAACATGACCCATTCCATCAGGTACAAAATACTCTGCTCCAGGATTTCCTTATTAATGTATGATTGCAGCCACCTGTGGTGAATTATCCTTCTCATCAATTACTTAGTTCAACACAGGTGACGGCAATCATACATTAGGTGGGAAGTCCAGGAGCAGAGCACTATGTACCTGATGGAAGGGGTCATGTTGGAGGGTAGGCATATACCCTACCCTCCAACGTGACCCATTTCATTAGGTACAAAACACTCCGCTCCTGGACCTCCCACCTAATGTATGATTGCAGTCACCTGTGTTGTACTAAGTAATTGATGAGAAAGGTATTTCAGCACAGGTGTCTGCAGTCATACATTAAGAGGGAAGTCCAAGAGCAGAGCATTTTGTACATATTGGAATGGGTCATGTTGGAGGGTCTGCATATACTAGTTGCAAAAGAATACACCCTCCAGCCAGGTGTTATGACAAATGCCAGAAGGGCCGAAGGCCTGATGGGCCAGTCCAAAAGCTTGGCCGAGCAGCTCTGTCTCCCCGGGCTCTGCTCATCTGGCATGCAGAGAGATGGGGTGTGCTGCACTACCATTTCTCGTCACTCTCTGGGAACATTCCTTTCCATTCCATATGCACCTTAATGCCCCCAGTAGTAGTGCCCCTCTTGCAATGGCCACTGTAGTAGTGCCCCTTATGCAATGTCCCCAGTAGCAGTGCCCCCAGTAGTGCCACTTATGCGGTACAGTGCCCCCAGTAGTGTCCCTTATACAGTACCCCCCATAGTGCCCCTTATACAGTGCCCCCTTATGCAGTGCCTCCAGAAGTGGTACCCCTACGCTGTGCCCCCAGTAGTGGTCCCTGGTCCCCCTATGCAGTGCTCCCAGTAGTGCCCCTTTTACAGTGCCCTCAGTAGTGGTCCCCCCTATGCAGTTCCCCCAGTAGTGCCCTTTATACAGTGCCCCCAGTAGTGGTCCCCCCTATGCAGTGCCCCCAGTAGTGGTCCCCCCTATGCAGTGCCCCCAGTAGTGGTCCCCCCTATGCAGTCTGTCTGACTCTCATTGGCTGGTAAAAGACACACCACCACTGGGTAGTACGAGAGTACTACCCGGCGCCGGTGTGTTTGTTTTACTGTATAGTGCGGACCGCACTACACTGACTGAAACCACTGACCTGGACCGCGGCAGTAACTTATTTCTCTCTATTAATTGATATCATGTTGGGAACAAATTGCTAATGTGAGAGCCCTGTTTGTTTATTTATTTATTGTAAAGTAGTAATAGTAATAGTAGTAATGAGTTTCAATGGAGTTATCTGGTCAAGCTTAGAATACTGCATCTCTTTCATTGTGATTTCCTGCTGCTTACCTCTGTTACACCTGTCACTTTCTATGGAGTCTTCAGCACTTAGTGTATATCTGATGTATTTCTCATTGCAGGTAGGAGGTGCAGATGCAATAACCTTAACCAGAAACAAAGGTAAGAATGAGAAATGACAGCTGCTTTGTAAAGCTACCACTGTCCATACTGGGATCTCTGCAGTGGAATGCTTGTGATAAGAGAGAGAACTCATTTCCCAACAATACACTCATATAGTGAGATTATTCAGATACCCAACTTCTCTCACGTCTCCCTGGTTCTCTGTCCTGGTATACCCATGCTATAGTATTGGTACAGTGCTGCAGGGTGCAGATCGTCCACGTATCTTCTCCTGGATTATGTCCTCTGAGCTCACTAGTGCTGTATGCACCACAGTCATATCTGCCATGTGCCTTTTAAACAGACAGACAATTACATTGTCACTGACAGTGACCGATTGCATATTGTCCCTGGTGCGCACACTTGAAGCCCTTCAACACACAGTACAACCTGGAGAAGATCTGAGGGTGGGTATCTCTCATGGAATATTTCTACCTCTCTGAACTGGTGACATTAATGTACCCTTTTGTTTTTGATGCCTGTCATTAGTACCTTGCCGGGATTAGAGAGTCGGGAAGCTGGCGGTCGGCATTTAGACTGTCGGCTTCCTGACTACATCCCAATTTAAGTCACCAAAACACTGAATAATGTTGAGCAAATAAAAAGTTTCTAGAAAAGGCAGCAAATTTCAAAATGTCTATTTATATTTGTGCTGCTGATTAATTGTAAATACTGCTATTCTGAGTAACATTTGGCAGATCATCATTTTATGTAATACGGCAGAGAATACAATTTTTATACAGCTCAATGCAGGAAAAAGTAAATGCAGGTGCACACTCTAAGAACAATGATAGCCAAATAATCCTGATAAACTGTACAATTAACATGGAGTATGAGTGAGGTTCTTAGTACATGTTTGGCCAGAAATGTTTGCCCATCCACCTCGTCAAGGTGAACCCCATCAGATGGGTCCCTAACATCCATAATACTAACATATTATGATTTTTATATCAGTCTTAATATAGTTTACAGTACACAAAGTGAAGTGAAAGTTTTTGCCCCCTTCCTGACTTCTTTCATTTTTAGATATTTGTCACACTTAATGGTTTCAGGTCTTCAAACCGAATATAAGACAAACAACCTGAGTAATCAAATAAATATCGTTTTTAAATGATCATTTCATTTATTGAAGAGAATAAATTATCCAACACCTACTGGCCTTGTGTGAAAAAGTAATTGCCCTCTTAGTTAAAGCCCTCATACATCTGCAATGTTTTGGGTCAAATCCCCGATCCCCAGATGCCAGGGCTGGGACATCCGTGAAATCCAAAATGTTGAATTTCCTTGATTTGCCGATCACGCCCAAAATATGATCATGATCATGATCAGAAAATCTGCATTTTTAGCAGAAAGAAGTTTACCGATTCCCCAAAGGATTGGCAAACATCGATGGCCGCGGATCAATATTTCTGACCGGCGGGGAATCGGTAAAATGGTCGGGGGCCCTTGACTCTTTCAACTAATGAACCAAATTGAATTGATAATTGGGTGTTAAGGATAGAGGTACCTCATTAACTCAGTCCAGCAACAGCCATTAGGGCTGGATAACTTGGCTTGCTGAGGCCGTGTAGCAGCCTTGAAGGGTGATTATTCTTGGCAGGTAGTGGCCTGTGGGCCGTGTAATAAGTGGAATAGTGGCCAATGGGCCGTGAGCAAGATGCAGCCTTTGGGCCATGTGACAGCCTTGAGTGCTGGTATGTCTTAGCTGGTAGCGGCCTGTGGGCCGTGAGCAGGATGCAGCCTTTGGGCTGTGTGGCATCCTTGAGGGCTGGTATGTCTTGGCTGGTAGCGGCCTGTGGGCCGTGTACAAGATGCAGCCTTTGGGTTGTGTGGCAGCCTTGAGGGCTGGTAGGCCTTGGCTGGTAGACGCTGGCGTTGGTGCACAGGATTGCGCACTAAGGATGCTGAGGTGCGGCCTATGTCGCCGGGCTGACACAGGCGTTGGTGCACTGGATTGCGCACTTAAGACGCTGAGGTACGACGAGTGCCGCCAAGTTGGCACAAGACGCTGGATTGCGCATTCTGGACTGCGAGTGCACTCTGTGCCGCCAAGATGACACAAGCGGCTGGGAGTAGAAATGCACACCGTGCCACCTAAATGACACGAACGACAAACAGCAGATGTTATGCAGACCGTGCCACCTGGATGGTACAAATGGCAGACAAGAAATAAAGCAAACAGGAGAACTGTAACTCGACTGAAACAAACAGTAGACTGGTCACAACCGTAAACACGTGAAAATGCTATCACCGGCAAGGAATGAAGGGCTGGCTGCAATGTAACAGATATACGGTACTGTATAGTAATATACAGTATGTATGGACATCGGAAGCCTGGGATCGAATGGTTGCTGGGCCTCCGACATCAAATCATGCGATGGCAACTAGCCATCACATCGCAACAATACGATAGGGCACACCCTGTGATGTGTGGCCATGCCCACACAAAACAAGGCTACTCCCATGCAACGGCATTGAAACGCCCTGGCACGCCTGTGTTTCTCAGACCACCCCCTGTCACAACCCACAAATGGCGCTTCCTGTCAATCACTCTGCGATGGGTCTGCATAGTCACTGAAATCACAGTCCTGATCGCAGTGGCCGGCTTGCGCACTGCGATGCATGCGCAGAACGCAACAATCAGCCGATTGCGTGCGTATTAGCAACTGCGATACTTGCTGAATCAGGCACTTAGTCCTGTCCTGAACTTCTACTGATTGCACAACAATCGTAAATGTGTTACGCTATTGTCTCTTTCCTCTTAGGGCACCAGGTGATGAAGAAGCTCAGGCTGAAAACCTTATTGCCTCAAAAGGTGATTAACAAGTACATAAACTAAATGTTTAAAGGAGATCTGACACAAAATTTACAGTTTTATTTCTTGATCAAGGAAGAAGAAGAGAGTGTATGGGCAAAATTTACTAAGCGGCAGGTTCTAAACCCCGGGGGTTTGGTGGCGGTTTGACGGCGGTTTCTAAATGGCAGCCCTGTTCAATTCTAATCTAAAATGTGTTTTGACGGCGGTTTTGCAGCGGTTTTGGCCTTAGTAAATCTGCGGATAGCAAAAATGCCGCTTAGTAAATTTTGCCCATAGACTCTCTTCATCTTCCTTGATCAAAATTGTAACTATTGGTCTATGGCAGCACCCTCTATGAAAAGTCAAACGTACAGTATGACCAATTATGAATATTTAGGGGTATTTTTCTATTAATATTAAATGACCTTTCTGTGCGATAGAATTTCCTTTCACTTATTGATACACTTATTTCTTCACAGCTCGGGGAACTCAGAAAACGGAGAACTGAAGACAATCTGTAAGTTTACATAAAATGTAAAGTTTAAGAATCACTTTTTACGCCCACCAGGATTTGCTTGTTGCTTGTATGAGACCAGTTGAAACAAATTAGCCCCGATCCTCCTCTTGTCCCTGCCCGCACACACAGCAGCCAGTGTCCCAACTGCCACAGCCCTTCTCCTGGCGCCGACAGTCAGGGCTGAGCATGGGCTGGGCGGTCTCCGGGGCATTACACACTCCATCCGCTTGTCATCCGCCACCTCCTCCCCAAGTGTTGCGTCCCCGCGCACTCCCCTGCCGGCGCCGCCAAGCCACCGCGGGGTCTGCAGGGACAGTTGTTACACCCAGGGCCGCCATTAGGGGAAGGACTGCCGAGCCTCGAGTCCTGGGCCCGGAGAAAGCAGAGAGGGAAGGGGGCCCGTGTAGCAGCGCTGCTGCACCAGCAGCTAGGGGATATTGATATAATGCCAGGGACATTGCACATACAGCGCCGACTGCGAGCCATCTAGAGTTCGCGGAACAGCAGCCAATCAGGAGCGGCCGCTCCTGATTGGCTGCCGATCCGCGAGCTGTGATTGGCTCGCGGCCAGTACCATATTTGAAATAGGTTGAGCATAATTGCTGTCGGCGCTGCGCAAAGTGAACTGGACAAGAGGAAACCACATGGCCTGCGACAGTCACAGATCCTTCCTCACAGCGGCATCAACTGTTAGCGCTGATTCTGGCTGTCTGGCTGCGCCAGCGCCAGTGTAGTCAGCTGAAGAAAGAAACCACTAAAAGAGGTACTACAACATAGTCCCTGACCTAGCCCTGTGCTTCCCCCTCCCACCAGTCCAGCCAGCCTACCCTGCCCTAACCCCTTGTTCCAGCCAGTCTTCCCTGCCCTAACCCCTTTCCAGCCAGTCTTCCCTGCCCTTTTCTTCCCTTGTTCAACCAGACTTCCCTGCCCTCCCTCCCCGTTCCAGCCAGCCTTTCCTGCCCACCCCCCTGTTCCGGACAGCCTTTCCTGCCCTGCCCTCCCCCCCATTCCAAACAGCCTTCCCAACCAGTCTTCCCTGTCGTCGTCGTCCCCCCCTAGTCCCCTTCCTTCTGGCTTTTTAAGTGGATCCTACTTTTTTTAATGTGGTGTGTGTGTAACCACATCCGAAACTTTGAGAATGTATAAACTGGTTTAGGCACCAATTGATGTCCCCCCTGCCCCCGGTGTAGCTCCTCCGACCTCTGCCCCATTCCCT
This sequence comes from Taudactylus pleione, assembly GCA_031769625.1. Classification (NCBI taxonomy): domain Eukaryota; kingdom Metazoa; phylum Chordata; class Amphibia; order Anura; family Myobatrachidae; genus Taudactylus; species Taudactylus pleione. Next base: position 1,440,976 of record JAUIMM010000682.1, read on the forward strand.
ACCTATTTTGTGTTAGTACCGGGCCCCATAATTTCTGACGGCAGCCCTGGTTACGCCACTGACCCCAGGCAGGAAAGAGGAACTGCACGGGTTGTGACAGGTGCATGGTGCTAGAATAAACACTAAATCATTTGCATAAAGACAATCTGAGGCGGTTGGTTTTAGAACTTCAAACCTGCTGGCAAGTGACAACTTTCTGCAATAATACAGAAGCGTACTGTATAACGTATAGAAGCAATACTAAGGGTAGCCGGTCGACAGTCAGAATGTCGACATGGTTATAAGGTCGACAGTCAATATGCAGACATGCATTTATGTTTATGCATACAATGTCGACACATTCTGAATGTCGTCATTTCACACTAAAATGTCAACATACAGTGAAGGCCAAAAGTCATGGGATAGCAGTATGTAAAGGTAATGTTAGTTAGCGTCACCGTACTGTGACGTCTTGGAAATGCCCAGACCTGCATCAGTTGTAATCCGACATCTTGTGAGTCGGTCTGAACATTGCCCAGGCTGCTCATGGCAAGGCAAAGTGAATTTTCGGAGTTCGAATTGGGCATGATAGGGAGTGCCTGATGGATGGGACATTCCATTTCCAAAGTTGTGCGGACATTCAACATTCCTTGATCTACGGTGTCATGTATGTACCAGGAATACCTCATGGAAGGCATTACTACCCACCGTGGACAGCGGAGTGTCTGACCACAGATGCTTAATGATCGTGATCAGCGGCGTCTGGCCAGAATGGTCCGTGGTAACAGACAAGCGACACCAGCTCAAATCCCATCCACATTCAATGCAGGATGTACCAGACACATATCCAGCAGGTCAGTGCAGCATTCTTTATCATCCATAGGATATGGGATCAGAAGACCCACCAGCGTTCCCCAGTTAACACTACAACTCCAAACACTGTGCCTCAACTTGGCTTGTGACGTTGCTAATTGAACCCTGGAGGACTGGCAACATGTGGCGTGGTCCGATGAGTCACGGTCCTAGTTATTTTGGGCTGATAGCTGGATTCGGGTGTGGCGCAGACCCCAGTTGTCAACAAGATACTTTGCAGGCTGATGGTGGTTCCATAATAGTGTGGGGTGTGTTCACATGGCATGCGTTGGGTCCCCCTGTCCACCTGAACTTGTCAGTGACCGGTAATTGCTACGTTGCATTGCTTGATGACTATTTGCAGCCCTTCATAAACGTCATGTACCCCCACAACTAATAAATATTCCAGCAGGATAATAAACCATGTTATCAGTCAGAAGTTGTCCAGAATTGGTTGGAGAAGCATTCCGAAAGGTTCTGGCAAATGGTGTGGCCACAACGGTCGCCCAACATGAACCGAATCGAGCATTAATGAGACATGATGGAGAGCTCCATTCGCACCCAAGATCCTCCACTTACAAACATCAGGGAGCTGTGGGAAGCTATCCAGATGGCATGGGTCAGCATCTCTCCAGAGGTCTTCCATCCACTTGTGGAATCGATGCTACGTCGAATTGCTGCACTTCACCAGTCTATAGGGGGTTCTAAACGATACTAGGCATCTATCCTATGACTTTTGGCACTTCAGTGTATTTGTTTTTGTTTTCTCTTTAGGAGTAGAGATAGCCTAAAATAACCTTAAAAAAGGTCATCATTTTTCCATCAACATTTTAAATGTCAACATTCTGAACATGTCAACCTTAATACATGTTTAAATAGTGATAGCCGTTCTAATGACCATGTCGACGTTCTGACCCATTCATAACCTGTCGACATTCATTCTAGTGTTAACATTCTGAATGTCAACAATTTATACTGCACCCATATAAAGTCCTGCAATAATACAGAAGCATATAATGTTTAGAAGCCATATAAAGTTCTGCAGTAAAATAGAAGCTTATAGCGTACAGAAGCCACATAATGTTCTGCAATAAGATATACATTTTTAATGTATATAAGCTACTGTATATTATGTTGTACAAAAAAGATAGAAGTTTACAATGTACAGAAGACACATAAATCCTGTAATAATACAGAAGCATGTAACACATAGAAGCCATATAAAGTTCTGCAATAAGATTGAAACTTATAACATACAGAAACAATATCACGTTCTACAATGTTATTATTATTATTATCCTTTAATAATATGGCCCCACGAGGGTTAAGCAGCGCCTAACAAAGTACTAAAACAGTTAAGCAGACAAGAGAACAGTAACTTACAGAACAAGACAAGGCAGGAAGTGCATGGTACATAAACATTGCTGCAACAGCAGTCATAACCCTGAAATAAGTAGCAAGGTGCAATAAGATAGAAACTTATAACATATAGAAGCCCTATCATGTTCTACAATAAGATAGAAACTTATATATAAGCCCTATCATGTTCTACAATAAGATAGAAACTTATATATAAGCCCTATCATGTTCTACAATAAGATAGAAACTTATATAGAAGCCCTATCATGTTCTACAATAAGATAGAAACTTATATATAAGCCCTATCATGTTCTACAATAAGATAGAAACTTATATAGAAGCCATATCATGTTCTACAATAAGATAGAAACTTATATATAAGCCCTATCATGTTCTACAATAAGATAGAAACTTATATAGAAGCCATATCATGTTCTACAATAAGATAGAAACTTATATAGAAGCCATATCATGTTCTACAATAAGATAGAAACTTATATAGAAGCCATATCATGTTCTACAATAAGATAGAAACTTATATATAAGCCCTATCATGTTCTACAATAAGATAGAAACTTATATAGAAGCCATATCATGTTCTACAATAAGATAGAAACTTATATATAAGCCCTATCATGTTCTACAATAAGATAGAAACTTATATAGAAGCCATATCATGTTCTACAATAAGATAGAAACTTATATAGAAGCCATATCATGTTCTACAATAAGATAGAAACTTATATAGAAGCCCTATCATGTTCTACAATAAGATAGAAACTTATATAGAAGCCATATCATGTTCTACAATAAGATAGAAACTTATATATAAGCCCTATCATGTTCTACAATAAGATAGAAACTTATATAGAAGCCATATCATGTTCTACAATAAGATAGAAACTTATATATAAGCCATATCATGTTCTACAATAAGATAGAAACTTATATAGAAGCCATATCATGTTCTACAATAAGATAGAAACTTATATAGAAGCCATATCATGTTCTACAATAAGATAGAAACTTATAACATATATAAGCCCTATCAGGGGCAGATTGGGAATTTAAAGTGGCCCTGGAAAAAAACGTGATAGCAGCCCTATGTGTGTGCGCCAAAGGCTCGCCAAAAAATGTGGGTGTGGCATTGTGGCAGGGGTGTGGCCTACGGTGAAATGCCATGCCCGCAGGAAAACTCCCCCCATTTTCATCATACTGGGGGCATGCCCGCCGCTCCAGGAGCTGATAGCCATGACCACAGTCCTTCTCTCTAGTGAATAAGCACAGCAAGCATGTGAATGAGTTTTCTTACCATATAGCGGAGAACCTCTGAAGAAATTTCTCCTCCCTGGACAGGCAGTGTCTTGAGTCGGTATTCACTATTCATGCGGGACATCACACGGTTTGGAAGCCGCCTGTTTGTGTTGTAATAAAGCCAATGTCATCGTTATGCATCATATGTTCAACCAGATAGTAATAGAAGTTTTTGGGCAGAACAAAATATGAGTTTCCCATATCAAACTATTTTATATTAATAAAATATATTTGCTAATTTGGTACCATTTGCATCAGTAATATGATTTAATTAGAATTGTTGTCTTACTGATGACTACTGTCCCCCAGCCTTTTCTTCTAATAGTACCAGTGGTCCGACCATCCTCTATATGTGTCTCCAGCACCCTCGCCTTGGTGTGTCTTCAGCCCATCCACCCCCTATGTGTGTCTTCAGAGCTGTCCCCCTGCTTCTCTCTAGCACCATCCTTCTGTGTCTCCCCAATGCCATCATCCTGTATATCCCCAGCTCCATCATCCTGCATTTTCCCAGCGCTATCATCCTGCGTCTCTATAGCACCATCATCCTGCATCTCCCCAGCGCCATTATGCTACATATTCTCAGCATCATCCTCCTGCCCTAGCATATAATAGTCCCCCTCCCTCACAGACAGATCAACATCTCCCCTTAGCATGAAATAGTCCCTCTCCCCCACAGATCATGTGCTACTTAGCACAGAGTAGCCCCCCTCCCCCACACAAATGATCTTCCCTGAGCAGAGAATAGCCCCCTCCCCACAGACAGATCATCATCTCCCCCTAGTACAGAATAGCCCCCCAAGACAGATCATCTCCCCTCAGCACAGACAGATCATCATCTCTCCATAGTACAACAGACCCCCCCTCCCCGAGACAGATCATCTCCCCATAGTACAGCAGACCCCCCTCCCCGAGTCAGCTCATCATCTCCCCATAGTACAACAGACCCCCCTCCCCAAGACAGATCATCTCCCTATAGTACAACAGACCCCTCTCCCTGAGACAGATCATCATCTCCCCTTAGTACAGCAGAGCCCCCTCCCCCACAGACAGATCCTCGCCTCTTAGCAAAAATTTGCTCCCTCCAACCCTCCCCCACAGATAGATCATCTCTAATAGTGCACAATAACGCCCCCCTCAGATCATTATTAATCCCCCCAGGGCCACCACCCCAGACATTCCCCCTGATACAGATGAGAGATATATCTCTCCAGACTCCATCTCCCTATGATCAGACTGGCCCCAACCTGTCATGTCACAGGACAGAGAGTCCTGCATGCAGCGCTGCTGTGTCTCTCAGTCCCAGTCTCCCAGCAGCCAGCCCAGCCCCATTGCCATTGTCCTTCCCCGGATGGGTATCATCTCTTCATGAATTGTAATTTTCAATAAACCCCCAGCCCAGCCCAGGTCTTCCTGACCTGAATCCTCTAACTAGCCTACTACCAGTCCACTGCTACCGCGCTACCAGCTACTGACTGCAGCCAGCCCAAATGTCTCCTCTCCACTCTGCTCCCTCCCCAGGCTGAGATTAAACTTTAACTTCACAAATCACAGCCTGGGGAGGAAACAGAATGGAGAGGAGACAATCAGGCTGACTGCCTGGGTGGCCCCCGACCCCGCAACTTACCGCAAGCCAGCCGCCGACACACGCGGACCCGCGCCTGCTGGTGTGCTCTCCGCACACTTCCTAAGTCCTCGACGCCAACGGCGCATGTAACGTAGATGGCGTGCCGGGTGGGGCTTTAATAGGCTAGCTGGCCTCTCTTCTCGCGGGCCGCGGGCAGGCACTGACAGCCAGGCTGCAAGGGAATACAGGTGACGCAAATCAGTGGGCGGGGCCACAATTGAGAAGCGGCCCCACAACCAATCGGCCCACCGGGATTTATCACGCAAAATATAATGGCCAATCCGCCCCTGAACCCTATCATGTTCTGCAATAAGACAGATGCTTATAACATATAGAAGTCCTATCATGTTCTACAATTAGATAGAAGCTTATAACATATACTGTAGAAGCCATAACATGTTCTACAATAAGATAGAAGCTTATAACATATACTGTAGAAGCCATAGCATGTTCTGCATTAAGATAGAAACTTTTAACGTATATAAGCCCTATCATGTTCTGCAGTAAGATAGAAGCTTATAGCATACAGAACCAATATAATGCTCTGTAATAAGATAGAAGTTTATAATGTATATAAGCTATATAAAGTCCAACAATAAGATAGAAGTTTATAACATACAGAAGTCATATAAAGTTCTGAAATATGATAGAAGTTTATAACGTGTAGATAACATACAGTATAAATTCGCAATGAGATAGAAATTTGTAACGCTCAGCAGCTGTATAATGTCCTGCAGTAATACTCGAGATTATAGCGTACAGAAGCCATATAATATTCTGCAGTAATACTCGAGATTATAGCGTACAGAAGCCATATAATATTCTGCAGTAATACTCGAGATTATAGCGTACAGAAGCCATATAATATTCTGCTGTAATACTCAAGGTTATAACGTACAGAAGCCATATAATATTCTGCTGTAATACTCAAGGTTATAACGTACAGAAGCCATATAATATTCTGCAATAATACAGAAGGTTATAACGTACAGAAGACAAATAAATTTAGCAGTATTGTTACATTAGACAATGACAAAGTGAAAACAGGTTATTGTGTCTTTAACGCTGTTAAATATGGATGTGAATGAGGGGGTGATACGGAAAGACCCAAAGGGGAAAAGGGGGAAATGGAATTACTTACATAGAGTTGATACATGAAAGACGTGAGTAAAAGATGTGCTTTATAAGAGAACTGTAAGTTATCTCATATATAAGAAGGGACGTATATTTATTTTTAAGTTTATTAATCTTACCTTCCTTTTTTTAGGACCCCAGGGAATAACAGAGAACAAACTACGCAAAAAAACTAAGCAAGCGCTTCACCTACTACTATCACCCCTCCAGGCCTACCCCCTCCGCCCTGCCATGCGTCCACGCCACGCATGATGATGTCATCGTCTTATTTACAGATCGTTCCTCAGTACCGTCTGTGTTCTTCACTTGTAATGTCTTAGCACTTATTATTATTATGCGGGTGGATAATTTCCTGGAGGTGTGGAGGAATCAGGACCCTTACCGTTGTGGCCAATGTTTGGTCCCTCTGTCCAGTTACTGAACATACTGCGTTTATATTACTATAGTGAATATCACAAATGCATTGTTTCTCGTGTTTCCTGAGGTCCTTTCTTCATCCTCACTCTGTGGACCTCCTGGTTTATCAGTTTATCAAGACAGGGTGTATAGATTTGTGTCTATTTCTATAGGAGGTTGTGTTGGTCAGATCAAAATTGTGTTTGTGCCTTAAATGTTATTGTTAGTGAATCCTGTAGAGCAAAGTACTTTGGGCCTGATTCAGAGAGACACGTAAGTCCGTTCTGCAGATGGATCTTGCGAATGTTTGCGCTGCGCACGTGCTGAAGCCGCGCAGACGCAGTTTTGAGCAAGTACGGGGGACTCGGCATTGTACGTATCCTCAGCTGCATCACCACTTGTTGATGAATGGGTTTAACTGGGCGTTTGCTTGTAAGCTAAGGGGGTGTCGCGGGAGTGTAGACTTAACGCTTGCATCGCTGGGCTGGCGCAAATGTGCGTTTATAGTGATGATGGCTGCTTTCACAAGCGGATGGATTGGGGCCAGGGGCGTCTTAAGAGAGGAGGGGGCCCGTGTGCACTCCCCGTGCGGGCCCCCTCCTCTCTCCCCAGTGGCCGGCAGCCGACTGATGCAGCTAGCCAGCCACCGGAGCCTTAGTAGACTCCGGGCACTAGAGTGTGCCCAGAGTCTACTGCGCATGCGCAGAATGCCGGAAAATGGCCATGGCGCCCATTTTCCGGTGTTCTAAGCAGTACAGACACCCGATGTGGGACCACGGACAGGTAAGTCTAAAATAATATGGGTGCAGTGTGCGCGGTGCGTGGGCCCACTGGATCCAGGGGCCCGTGTGCCCCGCACACACTGCAGCCATTATAGATACGCCACTGATAGGGGCGGTGCGGTCACATGGCTGTGATACAAGCAAAGATCCGTATTTATTTACCACCAAGCAAAACGGCCGCACCTGCTGCCGACTTCCACGCATCTCTCAATCAGGCCCTTTGTGTGTACAGCATATATGGCTGTGTGTGAATAGTAACACATATCTAGTCACTGACAGAGCACTGTACACCTGTAACATGCAGATCACTGTGTAAGTACAGTGCATGGATCACTCACAGGTCCTTCTGTAATAGCATGTGAGTTGCAGGAACTGGCAGATGGCGATTTAGCCTGTAGATTTAAAATGGCAATAATTTAAAGGCCAAAAACCAGGTTGGATTTGCCTTTTAAATGGTCGCCGCTTAAAATGTACGGACTAAATCTCCTGGCAACTCGCAGGCTTTTGCATATGTGCCACAAAGCACTGTAAATCATATGCAGAGCATTGTGCTGCAGGCTACATTGTTTGTGTTTATTGTAATACAACTAGTACACACACTATGCTATAATGCTCTGCAGACGATAAACTGCAGCTGCCAGGGGACTTTAATCTGAATTTTAGTAGCACAGGCCTTCCTATGGATCTAGAAGACACCTGAGCCTGTATACTAAACAACACGAGGATCAACCTAAAACACACACATACACGCATAGTGACTTTGTTCATTAAATCCGGTGTTGTTTTTAACAACCAGACTGTCCCCTCTCTTTCTTGTTCTCTGACCGCCTGACCCCAATGCAGACGTGGCTATTTCTGTAGCATGTTCTTCTTACACATTCAAATGTAACATTATTTCTGTCTCCTGAAATATGTACCGATCTCGCTGTGAATCTGGGGCACCCCCTGCTCTTCTATAATTGAACGCCACCACCTTTTTTTATTGTGTGTGTATACCTAGTGATGTCAAACCAATGTGAATAAAGTGTATTTCTAACCCTCCAACACCTAGGAAGATTAACTTTATACATTCCTGTTGTCACTGCCTTTGAACTTAGAACAAAATGGGTAAATTCCAGTCTCCTAACCTTGTGACTGTTTCCTATAACTCTTCCTATTGATCATATAACTGCTGTCAGCATCTCCGTCTATTGGCCCACATAACCTCTCCTTTGTTTAACTGTAACCTATAAATCCTATTGTTTCATGTAATCTCTATCTCCATAAAAGCGGCTATAGCTTTATAAACCCGCATGTTGATTCATATGACCTCTTTTATGGCTAATACTGATGTAAAGGACATCCCAACTGTCCTGTCCTTGCATTATTTCGGCACTAGCTGTGCTGTGACTGTAAGAACTCCAGTAGAAAGTACTGTACGCCACTGGGAATGGTATAAAATGATTATTAGGAGGAGTAAGCGATATTCCATTTATTCTTTTCATAATAGAAATAATGGCACCTTTTTGGGTTTTTCTTTCATTTTATCAAAGATTTTGCATCAAACGGGATGCGATGCAGCCAGGGGACTAAAGATAGGTGTCAAAAGCCCAACGCCCATCATTAGCCCCACTACAAAATACTGTTCAGGTTTAGGGACCCCCGGGGGGTACTTGGGGTTAGGCACCCACCGGTAGGGTTAGGTTTAGGTACAAGGGGAGGGTTAGGTTACTTACAAGCCCCAGTCGGGAATTAGGTCCGTCGGGGTTCCGCTGTCGGTATTTGATCCGGCGGCTATTCAGCCATCGGCATTAAATACTGATTCCCAAACAAACCATACAACAGAAACCCAACCTGAAACACAAATATACATTAGCGTTTTGAGGAGCATAAAAAATACAATAAGCATGGCACACATGATAGCGTAATTGGCACCAATGCACTAGAAGAGGTCTGGCCAACCGGTGGCTCTCCAGCTGTTGGAAAACTACATGTCCCAGCATGCCCAGCCACAGATTTGCTATTAGAGAATGCTAACACTGGCAGGGCATGCTGGGATATGTAGTTTCACAACAGCTGGAGAGCCACACGATGGCCAGGCCTGCACTAAAAGCACAAGCAGGCAAAGCCAATATACATAACTGAATAAGCGGTTCTCCATAGGGGGCAGAAAACAAAGATACCACTACCATAGAAGGAAAAGCCAGGGCATAACAACACTATATTATTCTTATTATTATTTTATTTGTAATGGTCCACACTACCCAGGTATCTCAAAAGAAAAGAACATTTGCCATATAGACAATTGTCAGAATCCAAACAAAGCTTGTAACCGAGCACCACACAGACTATACAGGGTCCGACGCCAATGGGAACAAATGGTGAACGCCATCACCAGGAGAACATATGGTATAGAGCGGGACAGTAGTGCATGTTGAATGATCATGTCATACACACAGCCAGGATCACTAGGGTACTTTCTCCCACAGTCTCTAGGTCACGGTGATCACTGTGCTGCTTTCTTCTACGTTTATGGGGGGTAGTATTATAACAATATAGATATAGCCAGCTGTAATCCCTACATGCCATGCAACACGGGCTCAGTGTTTCTATGAGGAGTACAGACATGAGACTCAAATAAGAGAACCAAGGGGGACAGACAAGAGACAAGACAGACGAGACAGATAGCAGATGCATAGGAGGCCACAGTGAGACAGTCTGAGCTAGTGAAAAGTCCATCGTGGATCAGAGGGTGACCAGGATCATATTTATAACTAAAGGCCGTGGATTACAGCTCTGCTGTGAGACCATACTTGCCTACTTTTGAAAAAGCATTTCAGGGAGATTGTAAAGCAGCACCTATGAGTGGGTCGGTAAAGTGGGCGTGTACTGCTACATCTGAGGGGCGTGTCATAAAATGGACTTACATCCAAATGTAAATGAGCCCCAAAACAGTTAGTTATGGTGCATACACACGATCAGATTTTTTCTTCAGATATGGACAATATTGATTTAAAAATCGTTCAGTCGTTCATATCTGAAGGAAAATCGTTCATATCTGACATGCCTGAACGATGGACGATCAACGATGCGCGTTCCCGTTTGTCAGATAACGATATCTGACATCTGATGGGTTTGCAGTCAGACTTGGACGATTCCATTCATTTTAATGCATTCAAAAATCGTTCAATCGTTCAAATCGTTCAAAACTTTGGTCAAATCGTTCAAATCGTTTAATCGTTCAGTCGTTCATCTGACAAATCTGACAAATCTGACCGTGTGTACGCTCCATAAGATCTACTTGTTGATGAAAACACACTGATACTTCTCAGAAAATGCATGTAGCCATAGGGATCATTGTGCCTTATACCCAATACAGGGAAAAGATACTAATGATCCCATTTGAATGTATATATCTCTGTTTTTTTATGACTATAACAGCTTCATAATGGGGGTAAGGTGCAATCAGGGAGATTACTGGACTCTTCAGGGAGATTGCTACTATTTCAGGGAATCTCCCTGACAATGAGGGAGAGTTGGCAAGTATGTGTGAGACACTCTGCTACACAAGGTCATGAGAAGGATCCTGGCTGGAATATTTCTTATAAATGGGATTTAGAAGGTGTTAAGCAAAATAAAGAACAAAACACTTCACATCTGGAACGATCTATGATTAAGGTAAAAAAAAAAATTAATAAAAGTTTCTTTGGCAGCACATGCATCCATTGTGTAGCAGGGCAGAGCAATGTGACACAAAATTTTTGAGGAGGTCACAAGTATTTGTCAAGAGCAAGCTGTAGCCAGCTTAAAGCAGCTGTGGATTTATTGAGCTGGAATTAGGCTCATGTGCCAAGCAGACTTTACTGTGCAAATTAATTACTGGGGTCTACGTGCTGTAATGCAAAAACTGTTGTGCTGAGCAAATGACCTTCGGTGTAGAGCGGTGTCCCCTGTTTTGTTCTTTGAAAGACAATGGATTTATTTCAAATTACCTTACGATCCTAGCTATCATGAATTATACTATCAAATTCACAGTCTTTTCACAAAACAAATCTGAGTGTAATGTTCCTTAATAAAATTTATAAAAGAATCTCACTTATACAATGAAGTTCTGAGACTGAACATCAGTCAAACTAACTAATCAGAGTGGCTTTCTCACCATGCAACAAATCAGAGAGAAGCCACTTTGGATTGGTTAAATCAGAGGTTCCCAAACAGTGCAGGTATTAGAGCTATCCATGGTTGAGCACAGGTGAATTAATTAGTACCTCAGTCAATTAGATTTAAACACCTGTGGTCAACCATGGATAGCTCTAAAACCTGAACTGTTGGGGAGCCTTGAGGACCGTGTTTGGGCACCTCTGGGTTAAATGAAGATAGGTCCTCTGTATGTCATTCGAGTCAGGAGATCCTCGAGGAGCAGTTCAATGTCATCAGGTTTTTTATTTGATTCTTTGAAATTACCGGAAAAAGAAGAAGAAATGAGAGGATCCACTGGAATGAGGAGTTTAATCCCTTCATTGCTGTGGGACTTATCCTCTTAACACCTAAGGATGAGCCTCACACATTCCAAAAAACTGCAGGAGTTTAAATGGTGTTAAAACCTAAGGTTCCTAGGTATGACCCCAGTCCTTCTTGCTACTGCAGCTGGGAAGGGGGCGGGTCAAGATGACTCATTGTGCTGCGGACACAATGGAGTTATTAAGCACCTCCCACTCCATGCAAAATACTACAGACCTTTTTAAAGGCCCAGAAATTAAGGGAGAGAGTGTTAAAAGTGTTCTATCTTCCTCATACAAAAAAATACAGTGAAATCAGTAGAAGATAACAGAGACAGATAAAATATCAATCAATCCTTGGCAATCTGAATCCAAACACCTACAAGCTCCATTACACTGCATCATTTGCCTAAACTCACGCCACATCCGTATGGCTAACTAAGCAGTGCAAAAACGTAAGCAGAAGAATAATGCAGTACATAAGGTATCGTTGTTGCACATTACGTTGGTAACCCGGGTTACAATAGACTCTGAATGGAAGGGATGGACTTGAATTTCAGGGTTCCAATAAGCAGAGTCTCTGATGGTAAAGACCCAATAATGATACAAGGAAGTGATATGGTGCCAGCCAATCAACTCCCAACTGTCATTTTTCAAACAGCCTGTGAGATGACAGTTGGGAGCTGATTGGCTGGCACCTTATCACTTTTCACTCTGTCTCTTATCACTGCTTAGTACATAGACCCCACAGTCACAAATGATTATATGAAAGATTCCAACTCTCACCCTCACCCAGGATGGTCTCTCCTCTGCTGCTCCTATCCTCAATATGGCAACTCTCCAGTGTGTGGGATATCTCAAATCTGGTTTTGCATCTCTTTCCTCAGCACCTTCCCACCTCTTTCTTCATGGTATCTCTTTTATTCTACTAGGCTACTGCAGCAGTGGCGTCACTACTAAACTCCGCTGCCGCCAGCTCCTAACAACAGGATAAAACTGAGCAGGTAGAGTTTGTTGGGAGCTGGGTAGAATTGCTGTGAACCTGGTGGAGCCACATACAGCGACAGAGCCAGTAATGTCCAATCACATGATGCATTCTCAGCTTTGTGACCTGTGTGAGATCGCATCGTTGCAACGTCAAAGGTTTTTTCTGTAACTCAAGATGCAATGCTATTTTTCCATACCTAAAATAAAGCAAACAATTTCCAACACATTGTAACCTATTAAGAGTCTGTATGTGTGTATATACTGTATGTTGTAAAAGTTAATATGTACTACAGATAGTGTTTTAAACAGCATACAATTGCTTTATGATCTCGTCTTGTGATGTGACCATATAATTTAGCATGATGTATGTATGCACAGCACATGATGCGAACAGATCCTCCGGATAGCAAAAAGTCAGAGGGTTTGATCCTGAGTTGGGAGCAAAGCAAAAAGAGCAGGTAACTGGGCACCTTGGTAAAACCATGCTGCACGGCAGGTGGGGCAGATGTAACGTGCAGAGAGATGTAGATTTGGGAGGGACATGTCCAATCTCAAATCTAAGTTGCATTGTAGTAATAAAGCTGTCCAGCATTTATGGGATACATGCAAAAGTGGCCAGTATTTACCCTGCATGCAAAAATAATACATGAATGTGCTCCCCTTGCATTGCAGCATGGTTTGTTATGGATACTAAATTTCTTGCTTTTTTTGCTTTGCTCCCAACTCAGAATCAGCCCCATAGTGTCCCTGGAATTATAATCAGTGGTACAAAGGCCCTGATTCAGAGCCAGACGCTCTGACCAGAGCACTCGCTCTGAATCAGGGCCCACCTCCATTAATATGGAGCGTCCTCCTGGACGCTCGTATAGCTGTGGGTCACCACCCACAGCATATACGAGTGTGCATAATGATGGTCGCGATGGTCTTGACCATCGCGACCATCGGAACTGCGAGTAAAAGCCTGCGGTTGGGTTTCTCAACCGCAAGGCCAGGAGTGATTTTGGCTCTATCAGAGCCAAAATCACTCCCACTGACATCACTAGTGATGTCAGTGGGGCCGGCTTCAGACGGTAGGCGTTCCCTTGGGAACACCTCCGTCTGGCAGGCACGCCCACCAAAGGGGGCGTGCTGTCAGTCACCATCGACAGCACGCCCCCTTTGATGAGACACTCCGAGCGAAGGAAAGTCCTTCGCTCGTCGGGTCTCGCGCATGCGCACGACGGAGCTCCCTCCGTCGTGCGCATGCGCAGTGGGGAACATCGACCCACTTGCGAGCGTAATGCCGCTCGCGAGTGGGTCTGAATGACCCCCAAAATGTTATGCCCTATGGGCCTGATTCAGATCCGGTCGCAAGCGCTGAGCACTCGCAACCGGGTCGATGTTTGCCCACTGGGCATGCGCACAATGGAGCGGGCTCCGTTGTGCAATTGCGCGAGACCAGGCTAGCGATGGGTGCTCCGTCGCTCCGGGTCTCGCACCAAAGGGGGCGAGCTGTCGATGGTGATTGACAGCTCGCCCCGTTTGGTAGGCGGGCAGGGGGGGTGGCTGGCCAAACGGAGGCATTCCCGAAGGAACGTCTGCCATTTGTGGGCGGCCCCACTGACATCACCATTGATGTCAGTGGGAGAGTTTCCGGCTCTGTTAGAGTCAGAAGCTCTCTGGGGCCTGCGGCCATGAGACCCTAACACAAGGGTCTCGTCGCAAGCCCAATGATTGCAATGGTCTTGACCATCGCGACCATCATCCTAGCCACTCGCTATGCGAGCGGCCAGGTGGCCGAACAAAAAAAACACCCTGATTCAGAGTGAGCGCTCGTTCAGAGCGTCCGTCTCTGAATCAGGCCCTGTGTCCCCAATCATATCATGCATACACACACCCCACCTCCGCTCAGTATGACGGAAGACTAATGTATGTGAGTTTCACTGATAGTATTAACACAAAAGTGACTAACCCACCCACCAACACTGGCAAAAGACCACAAACCTGGTCTCATTAATGAGGATGCAGGCAGATTCCCGACTGCTGGGATTCCGACACTTACCAGAATACCAGCGCTGGGATCCCGACCGCCGGGATCCCGAAGGTATATGTACTGGGGTTAGGGGAGGTTACGTGTTAGGCACTAGGGGGTGGGTTAGGTTTAGGGTGCGGAGAGGGAGGTTAGGTTTAGGCACTAGGGGAGAGGGTGTTAGGTTTAGTCACTAGGGGGGAGGTTAGGGTGCGGGTAAGGAGGGTTAGGTTTAAGGTGCAGGGAGGGAGGGTTAGGCACTAGGGGGCTTAGGTTTAGGCACTAGGGAGGGATGGGGGAGGTTAAATAAGGAGAACTTACCTTTAGGCGTAGGCATTGTAACCGAGTCGTAATGCTGGCTTGGGGTTCTGACTGCTGGGATCCCAAGCGCCGGATTTTACACAGTTTGACTGGGGACAGACAGTCTGTAATACATAACTAGAGAGAATGTAAGAGTACGATGGTCTAGTCAATATATACAGATTATGCACATGAGATCTGCCCAAATCAAAACTACTTTTACAGCCATTATATGCTAAAAACATAAAAAAAATATGTAAGAATACTAGTAACTTATAAAATAAATAACATGCTGTTTAAGGAACAGATACCAGTCTGTAACATACAATTAGAAGTCTTTATATGGACGAATACATTTTTGCTACCACAGCTGAATGATTGCAGGTTTTATAATGACTTCTAGGACTATTGATGATTCCTTTGCTTGAACCAAATGAAAATGTCCCACAAAATATAAATCATCCTCAGGACCCCACACAGGTCACATTTCCCAGGTCACCCAGCAGGTGCACAGGTGTATTCATTACTCACTGACACATTTTAAAAGATCCAAAGTTGGAGCTAATAATTTTCACTTGATTCTGTGAGATCTGGAAAACATGCACTGTTTGGGGTCCTGAGAACTGAGGGTCTGATTCAGAGCTGGCCGCTCTGAACGAGCAACCGCTCTGAATCAGGGCGCTTTTTGTTTTTTTTTGGTGCGTCCTCCTGGACGCTCGCATAGCTGTGGGTTACCACCCACAGCTTATGCGAGCGTCCATGATGATGGTCGCGATGGATCAAGACCATCGCGACCATCGGGCTTGCGACGAGACCCTGTGGTAGGGTCTCGCTGCCGCAAGCCCTGGAGTGATTTTGGCTCTATCAGAGCCAAAATCACTCCCACTGACATCACTAGTGATGTCAGTGGGGCCGGACCCAGACGGTAGGCGTTCCCATGGGAACGCCTCCTTCTGGGCAGCCACGCCCCAGCACACCCCCACCAAAGGGGGCGTGCTATCACTCACCATCGACAGCACGCCCCCTTTGGTGCGAGACCCCGAGCGACGGCTTCCCCGTCGCTCGCCGGGTCTCGCGCATGCGCACGACGGAGCAGCCTCCGTCATGCGCATTTGGTTACCATCGACCCGCTTGCGAGCGTCCTGTGCTCGCGAGCGGGTCTGAATGAGACCCTGAGTTTGAGAACCTGTGTACTAAATACATCATACAAACCACTCCAGACCCTACAACATGTCCCCTTCCGTCAGGTACACAGTGCTCTGCTCCTGGACTTAATTTATGATTGCAGTCACCTATGTTGAAACACCTTTTGTATCAATTATCAAGTTCAACTTCGGTGACAGCAATCATAAGTTAAGAGGGAAGTCCAGGACCTCAGCATTTTGTACCTGATGGAAGGGGACGCAGGGGCATAACTAGGTATTTGAAGGCCCCATAGCAAAAGTCTATAAGGGCCCCTATGTACCACTCAATGCTGAAAAATGTTTATAACACATGTAACTTTGACAAAGAAGATGGGCTCAGCTCTGGGCCTCATAGCAGCTGCACCCCTTGTACTTATGGTAGTTACGCCCATGTAAGGGGTCATGTTGGAGGGTCTATCTGTTGTCCACGGGACACCAAGGTTACTCATGAATGAAACCCCAATTTGGTTTCTTCCTAGGACAATACCTGCCTGTAGATGTACCAACTCACCAATGTGTTTTGCAAGAAAATACTAAAGAGACTGTTATATGCTTTCAGCTTCTTAATACATTGCATGGCTCACTAAGTCTGACATTCCTAAGATATAAGGGCCCTTAGGGTTCACATTTTGATGCAAGGGGGGAGGGAATGTAAGAAGGTGGAATGTTATAAGTAGGTAGAGTTATAAGGAGCACTTAACCTGCTACAGAAAGGAACAGTGTCAGCCGAATGAAGTTACTGACCATGGCATCACCTGGGTAGGAAACAGAATAATGTACTGATCCTATCCTCTCTCCTATCACTCCTCACGTACTGGAGTGAATATGTATCTGTATGACGTCCTATGCCCTCATGTTTCTGTCCTTTACTTACTGCACATAAAGTCAGCTCAGGCAATGTTGTGTTATTTTTACAGTGATCTTCTGGCTTCAGATTAATAGCCAGGTTTGTTCCTGCTCTAAACTAAACAATGTCCTAGTTTATGCTGAAAGGCGACTTTCCCACCATTAGTCACTTCTGGACAGGACATGTGGCTGCTTTGTAGATTGTCTGTGACATTTGTCAGCCTTATATATTATTAGTTAGTTATTAAGCACAATGTGTTCTGCGATGCGTTACCTGGCATTGTGAGTAGATCTGTTAGGTCAACTATGTGCAGTTGTATTTTTCTTTTAAAGCACCTGTCTATTTGAATATTTTGTGTGTGTGTGTGTGTGTGTATGTGTTACTATGTCTCATTTTGACTTTTCTAATAAATTTGTGCAAAGCAGGTGGTGTAACCCATAGCGACCAATTAAATGTCAGCTTATAGTGTAGCCTTACTAATAGTTACTTGATTGGTTACTGTTAGGCTGGATACACACTTTACAGATATATCTGCAGATGTTTAGTGAGTATGAACAACCATCATCTTTTCTCCTGGCTGCGGGTCCCGCTACATCCCCCTCCCCCGGCCTCTGCTGCAAGTGTACGGGCGGTTGGCTGACTGCCTGTACACACTGCATGATGGACAGATATATCTGCCATCGGCTGTGCAGCACAGATGACGCAATATGTCTGTGAACTACGTCGTTCAGCAGGGCCGTAGCTAGGGTAGTGTGGCCGGTGCCATCGCACAGGGCAGCACAGGTCAGGGGGCACTGTTTGAGCCTGTCAAATTTCTGTTTATTATCATTCTCACTTGTAGCTTCCTCTTATTTCATCCCCAGCATCTCCTGGCCTCTCCTATCTCTTCCCTTGCCCTTCCCCATGAAGCCATGGCTCTTTTTTGGGTGCATTATGTCCCTTTGAAAAATGAGGGGGGCACCAATGCTCTTTCTGGCACAGGGCACCAAAAAGTCTAGTTACGGCTCTGTCGTTCAGACATATCGCTGGTACACACTGGCCGATGTGCACCCGATATATTGGCCGATCAATTGATCGCCCAATATATCTGCCAGTGTGTACCCAGCATAAGTCAAAGAGGCAGATTCAATTAATTGCAATGTTTACTGCTTGTAAAGCTCCAGGTTTAATGCCCAGAGCTATCCAGTCATTAGTCAATTTCCCCAGGCGGTAGGCCTGCTGGTGGAATCGGTATGAAATACCGACGGCTGAATAGCCGCCGGTTCTCATACCGATGCCGAAAGCCCGAAGGGAGGACATCCCGACAGCAGCCAGTAAGTACTCTAACCCTCCCCTCTCCCCCCTAACCCTCCCTTGGTGGTGCTTAACCCCAAAACTCCCGGGGTGATGCCTAATTCTAAGTCCCCACCTTCCTGCACCCTTACCCTCCCCCCCAGGGATGCCTAACCCTAACCCCCACCTCCCCTGGCCTAACCCTCCCTGGGCGGTGCCTAATACTAAGTCCCCCCAGGGATTTCTAAACCTAACACTTCCCCCCCACCCCCCGCGGCTACAACCTAACTATCCCCGACTTACCTCGTTCAGGATGCCGGGCATCGGATTTCAGCATGGGGCTAAAGGTGCCCATACACAGTGTGATAGGCACCTTGCGATCTGACGGCCGACATATCGGACGGTCCCCACACATGGAGTGATCCGCTGCCTGATCTGCCGGCACCCCCCTCCCCCCACGATTAGCGCTGCATGGGATCGTACATCGCATCCCCACATCAACTGAACCTGCAGTAAGATCTAGAGGTGCGATGTACGACCCCACGGGAGCGCACACTGGCCGATATCATGCCCCCACACGGTACGATATAGCAGCAATATCGTACCAATCTGTCGGATCGGCTACTTTATTGCACCATGTATGGGCACCATAAAGATAGGCGTTGGCATTTCGATGCCTATCTTTAGTCCCCGGTTGGCCTTCCAACTTGGGGCGGCAGTAATTTAACCGCATCCCCTGCTGGTAGTGTGCGTTAACCCATAGATTTCACATTAAGTGCTGGAATCTACGGGATGCCCAGTGCAATAAGTCCCAGAGGGTGTATTTATTTCCACACAGCTCCAGAGGCTGCAAGGCTAAATCCACATTAAGTGCACCCTCTAGGGATTAGAGTGCAGGGATGCGGTGCTTAATTGAATGGTGGCTAATTGAATCTACCCCATAATTGCATTGTTTTATGTAAGCCTTTATGGTGGCAGATGGGATTCACTGCGTGACCACATGCACTCCTGGGTATTACAGTAAGTAAAATATTGCATCTAATAGCAAAAATAAGTGGTTTCTTATTTGTAACATCCTGTAGGCTCTTATCGCTGAATTGAATCATCCCATATTTATCAAACTCATGTATGCGTTTTTATGTAGATATCTGTGCCCCTTTCTTTCAGTCGGGCGACATATCGTCTAATGGGCCCTGTACATCTGCGATGGATTTCCGCGATGCTGCGACCCGGCATCGCAGGATCGCAGAAATCCAACATGTTGGATTTTGGCAATTTGACCATAGCGATCAAAAAATTATCGCTATCGTCAAATCGGAGACATTGAACATGTCAAATGTCAGCGATCCGGCGATAGATTGCTGAACATCGATGGTGGGCGATCGGAAATCTCCGATGGACGATCGTAAATTTCCGATCCCATCCCTGCATCACGACGATCCGTCGCAGATGTATGGGCACCTTAATGTGTACCCAGCTGAAGTCCTCATGGAACCATAACAGTCCGTGTTTTCAAGGAATCCTCAGGAATAATTAGTACCACCTGTAGATTTATTTTGTCAATTAACACAAATATGCTCCAGCTAGATGATCTCGGAAACATGCACTGTAAAGGATTCACTGGGGGCCGGGTTTGAGAAACACTGACCTCATGGATTCAGCCCATCTCTGTGATAATCACAAAGCTATTAAGCCATATGCTACAGTATATGGGGCCAATTTATCAAACAGATCTTCCCCCCATTCCTGGATTTAACCCTGGCTGAGGGGCTCACAGCACCCAGCAATGCTTTGCTGCTCTGTAACTACAGTTTTTAATATCTCCTAAGGGGTGTGGCCACGCATCCTACAATTAGTCCACACACCCCAAAAAAAGTCCCCAGGCCTGGCCAAGCTTTCTACAGCCCTGGCTGTAACCACCCTCTTTACGATCGCAAAAGCATTATGAAAAAAATCCCTATTGTTAAGATGGCCTATGGGCAACACATTCACAATTTGTACCTCTGGTAGTCTCCACAAGCTCATATGCGGCCAGTGGCCAAGCCTGTGCAGTAGCTGAGCCGGTTCCGAGCCTGCATTAAGTGATCACTTTACTTTTTAGCCTTTGCTGGATGGGCTCATTTTGCAGCCTGTGTCTCGGCGTTACAGCAATGTTAAATAGCCCCAAAAGTAAATGACAAATCGCAGCTATATGCAGCAATGAGCAATGCTACTTTTCGGTGCTTGCCCGCAATATTTGTTATATAGCCCCCCTAGCCTGCCAGACAAAGTAGAACTATAAAGTATGCAAGTTCATCAGCCCAGCTGTTACTAAACCGTTTCCCTGCATAAACTGTTTCCACAACAGAACCATCATAAGTTATAATAAAGAAGATAGCAAGAATAGGTTACATTTTATGTAACACTTTACAACTCACCTGTCACATGCTGAGTTTGTAAATGGTGTATGTCTATTGCAACAATAAAATATAGGATTGGATTTAGTGTGAACTATAGGTCAGTGCATAGCAGTGTGCTCCTATATGATGCTTTCTGCTCAGTTTTCTGCTCCTGAACCTGAACATACTGTTGGGCTGCAAAAGTTGTTTCCTAATGTTGCATGAAAATGAGTTGAACCGATTAGACATTTCTTTCACTGTCTAATTTGCACTAGCAGATAAAAAGGAAATTGCTTACAGCTACGGCTTTAGGGCAGACCTGCAACGCTTGTAACTCTGTAGAGGTCACCGAGTCACACTTTTAGAGGTCATGCACCTACTGCATGAAAATGGAAATGTTAGCATGAAGCACATGGCTAAATTCATCTAGACAGAAATGTTCTCAGCTTTGCACCTTCTGATTTGGACTTGATTACTCTGCTGGGGTCTTATGGGCCCATTTATTAATAATCGCATACTTAATGTGATCTGGTGGTGATATTAGTGCCCATGACCACATTGCAGCATGCGATATTAGTGCTGGTATGTATTAAACTGCAGATACATAGACAGGGTCTCTGAAAGGAGCCTGTCCCTGCAATGTACTCAGAGGGAAATGGCCTCATCAGCCGTCTCTGGGACTCCTGTACATGCACGATCTACTAAATGCCAGGTGTGGAATTATTAGCATGCTAAATATACATTTTCAAGTTTACATTTAAAATATCTTCTGTAAGAAAAGGCACGTAGTGATCAGGTCTCTGTATGACATTGCTTATCCGCACTCCTGTAAGAAAAGGCACGTAGTGATCAGGTCTCTGTATGATATTGCTTATCGGCACTCCTGTAAGAAAAGGCATGTAGTGATCAGGTCTCTGTATGATATTGCTTATCGGCACTCCTGTAATAAAAGGCACATAGTGATTATGTCTCTGTATGATATTACTTATTGGAACTCCTGTAATAAAAGGCACGTAGTGATCACGTCTCTGTATGATATTACTTATTATCACTCCTGTAATAAAAGGCATGTAGTGATTATGTCTCTGTATGATATTACTTATTGGCACTCCTGTAATAAAAGGAATGTAATGATCACATCTCTGTATGATATTACTTATTGGCACTCCTGTAAGAAAAGGCACGTAGTGATTATGTCTCTGTATGATATTACTTATCGGCACTCCTGTAAGAAAAGGCACGTAGTGATTATGTCTCTGTATGAGATTACTTATTGGCACTCCTAGCAAAAAATATGGTAGTTGCTCAATCAGCTTAATATAATGCAGGTGCTTGTAAAGGGTGGGGTTTACACTGAACACAGAAAAAAGAAAATTGCCCCCCAGCACACTGCAGATTAATCAAAAATACTTGAATCCTACATGATAATAGAAATTCAGAGGTATTGGTTTACAAACATTTGCAAATATATGAATAAGCGCTGGGCCGTCGTCAAGGCTCCTCTATACCAGCATCCCTAGCATTAAGGGGTTCACGTCCGAGAAGCAAGGCACCCCAAAAAATTCCAGCCAAGGACCATCCCCAGGGCATCACACGAAAAGGGGAAAAAAGGTGATAGTGAAGTGTTAAAGGATAGGTGTGTAAAGATAAATCAATAAGTAACAACAAAAAGTATTCCCCCAGCACTCAGAATGAAATCAGCAATAAGATTTGAAAAACTACATGGTGGTAGATAATTCAGAGATCTCAGTTGCATATATTTGCAAAGATATGGCTAAGCCTCCGGGCCGCGTCACGGCGTCTCTGATACCGGAGGTCCCTATCACTTGGTCAGAATCTGGGGTGCAGAACCCCAAAAAAGCCGGCGATAGCCAGCCACCCCAGCGAAGCACACCAGTGAGAGACTAAAGTGTTAGTATAGGATTAAAGGGAAAACTATGTGTTAATAAGTGAAGGTGTAATTAAAAAGCTAAGAAAAATATTTATACACACAAAATATATTGGAAAGTGTAACAGTGCTAAATAAAGTGTTAATGTGTGCCTCACCAGAGCAGCCCAGCCACACCAACCCCAAGGGGCACCGCACCCCAAACTCATCCCCAAAACTGATAACTATAACCAATTTGGGTAATAATTGCCCAATATAAGGCCACATGATAATGGTACATACAAATATACCTGAATTGAGAGACGCCGTGACGCGGCCCGGAGGCTAAGCCATATCTTTGCAAATATATGCAACTGAGATCTTTGAATTATCTACCACCATGTAGTTTTTCAAATCTTATTGCTGATTTCATTCTGAGTGCTGGGGGAATACTTTTTTTTGTTTCTTGTATAGACTAACCCCTCCCTTACATGCACCTGAGTGATATTACTGAAGTGATTGAGCAGCTTCCAACTTGTATTTCCATAAATCAATAAGTGTTAATGAGATCTAAAAGAATTAAAATGACATAAATAATACACAAACGCATAGAAAAGTGAAAAAATATTCTATGTGAATTAAGTGGTGATGCCATGAGCAAGGTCCAGCCAGAACAATCCCGGGGGCCCACTCCCAAACGCTCACCCCAAAATAATTATTGCTACATAATAGTAGCACCCACTCTGGGTCATATAATAACAAATTGATGTACTGCATGATAACAGTACATGTATGAGCTGAGAGCTAACTTACCTTGCAGGTATACCAAAAAACCTCCACATGGCACTATAAGGATCAGCACCTCCTCCTAATGCTGACTCCTTTCATGCCTCCAAACTGCAAGCAAAAAATATGGTAGTTGCTCAATCAGCCTTGACGACGGCCCAGCGCTTATTCATATATTTGTAAATGTAAGTAAACCAATACCTCTGAATTTCTATTATCATGTAGGATTCAAGTATTTTTGATTTATCTGCAGTGTGCTGGGGGGCAATTTTCTTTTTTCTGTGTTTATTGGCACTCCTGTAAGAAAAGGCACGTAGTGATCATGTCTCTGTATGATATTACTTATCGGCTCCGTCGTGCGCATGCGAGCTCCGTCGTGCGCATGCGCGAGACCCGGATAGCGAGGGGCTCTCCGTCGCTCCGGGTCTCGCACCAAAGGGGGAGTGCTGTCGATGTTGATTGACAGCACGCCCCCTTT